>CM076577.1:1041746337-1042264510 GCA_034641835.2 Pinus albicaulis | reverse complement strand
CTATTCCATCCTTAACCTGCTACATAGAAATATAGAATTTTCATGAAGAAAGGTTGGCAGTTAAGAGTCGAATAACAAAGATAAACCTCCAGAGAACGAACAATAGCAATTGCGTCCTACGCTTGGTCAAAAGAAACATTTAACTAACTAGGTGGCCTGAGAAGCATAGACTCCTTATAGCGCCGAATTAATACCCTCGTAACCACCTTTAGTTGAGAAGAGGGTTGGGCTACGAAGCCATGATAGCATGCGTTCAGTCTCACTTCTGAGAATACGCACAAGGAATTGCAAAGGCTAGGGAAGAAAACCAAGCCATTCGAATCCCTGGAGAGAAGAAAACACATTCTCTGTAAAAAGAATATAGCAACTCGTTATACATATCACAATCTAGACCGGACGACAGGAAATGATGATCCAAAATCTTAGCACTGGCATGAAGAAATGTGCGAAATTCTCAACCAGAGATGGGAAGCCTGTGAAATAATAATAGAGTGAAATTTTACAAAACTCTAAAATGATCTTACCGAAAGAGCAAATTAAAGCACAGTAATAAGGCGAAGCCAGAAACGAATCACGCACAACGTCCATGGCGTTGTAACTCACTGTCAAGAGATAAAACAAATGAATAGGGAGGTAAAAGAATCGCCGAGCAAATACCAAGCTCGATTTATAACAATGTTCCCTGAATGAAACAACGAAACCCTGATAGCCAGATACATCCGAGTCGTCCACCTGTCGAGATCCTCATGGTGAAGCCACGGATCGAGGAGTTAATAGGTCATGTACACCCTCTGTTCAAAATTAAATATGACAAGCAGTGAAATAAATGAATATCGATCTTGCCATGCCGTGGAAAATTGCTTTGGGAACGAAGTTAGCTGGTGGAATGAATCCAGTATTATGTGGAACCAAAACCACGTGATCACAATTGGAACAAAACCAATTATAACCCTTACGACGAAATTAAAGACCTTATGAAAGCTTAGCGTGGAAGACAGATGGACGTCACCATTCCCAATTTCATTGAACAGAATTATAAATTGATAATTACGTGGAGTTCCAATTAAATACACCCGAATTCATATAAATGTTGACAAGACAGAAATGAGAATGAAGGACCGAATGCCAGACTCGCATAATTATCGATAATGTAAATAAAATCCCGCTAAGGTTATATGTTATCAACGAAGGGTAAATGCGAACGACCGAATGGATTTCCATAGGTCTGTGGAACTATAATAACATGGGATTCATGTAGAACCCAATCGAACCTCCCCTCGATATGAATCGATTGAAGGTTCAAAGGTTTATGATATACAACGAAGATGGAATATGGAAGTGGCGGTGATAGAATAAAAACATTAGGTTATGTCTAATGTAATTATAATTATTACAAATCAAATAAATTTTAATGTGGTGAGATAGAGTTGGTATATGAGTAGCAATTGAAAAGAAAAGTTGTGTAAACCTACAACGTAATAATAGAGTGCCTTATTAGCCTTAAACTTGAAAAGCTATCAACAAACAAAAAAAAAAAAATTGGTTGTAGAAGCAAAATGGGAGGTGTGACAGTGAATTTACCTGAGAAATTCTGGTAATGGGCTGGGATTCCATCTTAACTTACTCAGTTCCTTCCACCATTAGTCTCTGCCGCCATCTCTGTTCGATGGATATTACTCAGCAATATAGTATTACATTCCAACATAGAATCAAAAAATATTCTTTTGTTTCACAAGTATCCATTGCAAGTATTCTCTGTTGTTTCACAAGTATCCATCGTGGGTACAGAAGTATCCATTACAAGTATCCATGTGTACATGGGTAACTGCCTTGGAAAGAGAAATTTGAGGATAACTCTATTGACTTATGTATGCAAATTGAAATGCTTGTGTTTGGAGGTTTGCAATTTTTGAACTCTTATTTTGCTATCATTATTTATGACGCCATAAGGACATTATTATTAAAACATAAATCAGATATAATAGTAGTCCTCTTTCCGTGGGTAATAGTCGCCTTTGCAGCAGAAGAGGGGTAGCTAGAACATTCGTAAATCAGTAGCAGGGCCTGGTGGTTATTAGTTAGGGCTGGGTAGTTTTCAGATTTTGTTTCCCTCTACTACTTCAGTTCTGAATGTTGATTATGTAAACCAGCAAACTACCTGTCTTTCTCATTCAATACCAATATCATTTATCCATTCTACTCCTCATCCATAAGAAAATAACGAATTGTGTGATGTTTAGGAATACTTATTATGCTCCTTTTGGAATAATCAATTTTTGGCCTAAAACTGTGTGGGTCAGGGTCAGCTCTTCACTGAACATAACATAATTTATGTGTGCCTCTTTATATCATCAGGGTCAGCTCTTCACTGAACATAACATAATTTCTGTGTGCCTCTTTATATCATCGGCACAACCATCATCACGATTAAACCTCGGTAAATGATGTTCGATAATTTACACTATTTTCTCCTTTGTTTACCTAGCTAGAATTAACATAATTTCTGTGTGCCGATCTTTATATCACCGCCTCTATTTATCGATTGCGGTCTTCTGAATAGGTATATTGTTTGGGTTCCAACCATTTGGAAATTTATTTAAAAAATTGAGAAATTAGTCATATGTGATTTTATTTTGTAGGCCCCAATACCGTTAACAATTATCCATGTAGCATTTTTCGAAATACAAGTCTTGTAGGTCGTGGGTTTATATATTTTGTGTTTGTACAAGTAGCATGGGTTTCGAGCTATTTGGATTTCTCAATCTTAAGTTCCTTGTATTTCTCGCAAAATACAAAAACAAGCATCACCATCGTTTGGAAAAATGGAAGTGCCACTACCTATAGGTCGAGCTCCATGACTTCTCTTTCTTTTTCTAAAATTTGGTAATAAAATTTTTCTTAGAACTCCCAAGCAAGGATCAATCTATCTTAGAGATAAGATGCTTATATTCATAAACATTCAAATCAAATTTAGTAAAGCTAAACAATAGGGAAACAACTTCATTGTTGTATAAACTAAGAGACGGGTTATTTTTGATTCCTGGAAAGTTAGCAACCCTAAAAAGAAAAGGCCTGTGGGGGTAGACACAGTTGTTGATGAACAAAAACAGGGTGCATCGCAATTTGAAAGCGATAATACAATGATCCATGTAGCTTTAACAATGATCCATGTAGCTTTTCGTAAAATACAAGTCTCGTAGGTTGTCGGTTCAAAGTGTCCTATAGATTTTGTGAATGTACAAGTAGCATGGGAAAAATTCAAGTAAGTGCCTCTACCTATAGGTCGAGCCTCACGACTTCACTATCTTTTTGTAAAATTCTGTAATAAAAATTGGGCATTATTGTTTAAAATTTTTCTTTAATATTTAAATAAATTAAAAGTTTTTAAAAAATTGATTATAATGTTGATGGAAAATAGGTTTCCCATGACTTCCCTCTCTTTTCCCTCTCTTTTTGTAAAATTTTGTAATAAAAATTTTGGGCATTATTGTTTAAAATATTTCTTTAATAGGTAAATAAATTAAAAGCTTTTAGATTTTTCTACTTAATATGTAAATAAATTAAAAAAATTTTAAAACTTATTATAATGTTGATGAAAATAGGTAAATTAAAAGTTTTTTATAACTTATTATAATGTTGATTGGAAATAGGTTAGCGCTCAATTGTACAATATGTTAATTGTACAATATGTCAATTGTACAATATGTCAACATTTGACATAGTAAACAATAATGTATAAAGAGAGGCATATTCCACACCAAGTTTCAAAAGTTTTTTAATATAACTATGTCTATAAAGTTTTTTTCAATAGTAAACAATAATGTATAAACTGAGGCATATTCCACACCAAGTTTCAAATTTTTTTTAATGTGATACTTTAGTATAACTATATAAACACTATCTATCATCTATCATGGTTTATAGGTGTATTCCAATAAAAAATAGATACCTATGTACTTAGAATGAGACATACATCATAATCCTACCCACTTAGAACGAGACATACATCATAATCCTACCCACTTAGAACGAGACATACATCATAATCCTACCCACTTAGAACGAGACATACATCATAATCCTACCCACTTAGAACGAGACATACATAATCCTACCCACTTAGAACGAGACATACATAATCCTACCCACTTAGAACGAGACATACATAATCCTACCCACTTAGAACGAGACATACATAATCCTTCCTACTTAGAAAGAGACATACATAATCCTACCTACACATCTTAGAACTTCCAACCAACCATGAAGCTATACTAGAGATATGATTCTTATTATTCATAAACATTCAAATCAAATTTAGTAAAGTTGAACATAGTTGTATGAACTAAGAGATGGGGGTAGATATGGTTGTTGATGAAGAGAAACTTAGAACGAGACATACATAATCCTACTTGAGATTGAAATAAAAAACATACACATCTTAGAACTTCCAACCAACCATGAAGCTATAGTAGAGATATGATTCTTATTATTAATAAACATTCAAATCAAATTTAGTAGATATGATTGTTGATGAACAAAAACTTATTATGAGACATACATAATCCTGCTTGACATTGGAATAAAAAACATACACATATTAGAACTTCGAACCAACCATGAAGCTATACAAGAGATACGATTCTTATTATTCATAAACATTGAAATCAAATTTAGTAAAGCTGAATAGCAGGGCAACACCATGTAACTTCATAGTTGTATGAACCAAGAGATGGAGGCAGATATGGTTGTTTATGAACAAAAATAGGGTTCCCCACAATTTGAAAGCAATAATACAACAATTTACTTTATCCAATGGTTGATGACTCACTCTTCAAGGTGGTTGTAAAATCATATGGTTGTTGATGAACAAAAATAGGGTTCTCCGCAATTTGAAAGTGATAATACAAAAATTTACTTTATCCAACGGTTGATGACTCACCTTTCAAGGTGTCCAAAGTAGTTGTATGAACTAAGAGATGGGGGAAGATATGGTTTTTGATGAATAAAAATAGGGTTCCCCGCAATTCGAAAGAGATAATACAACAATTTACTTTATCCAATGGTTGATGACTCACCCTTCAAGGTGCCTAGAGTGGTAAAATCATATGGTTGTTGATGAAAAATATGGTTGTTGATGAATGTATGAACTAAGAGATCGGGGTAAATATGGTTGTTGATGAACAAAAATAGGGTTCCCCGCAATTTGGAAGCGATAATACAACAATTTACTTTATCCAATGGTTGATGAATCACCAGTCAGGGTGTCGAGTGTGGTAAAATCATATGGTTTTTTATGAATGAAAATAGGGTTGCCCGCAATTTGAAAGTGATAATAAAACAATTTAATTTATCCAAGGATTGATGACTCACCCTTTGAGGTGTCCAAAGTAGTTGTATGAACTAAGAGATGGGGGTAGATATCGTTGTTGATGAACAAAAATAGGGTTCCCCACAATTCGAAAGCAATAATACAACAATTTACTTTATCCAATGGTTGATGACTCACCCTTCAAGCTGCCTAGAGTGGTAGAATCATATGGTTTTTGATGAACAATATGGTTGTTGATGAACAAAAATAGGTTTCCCTGCAATTTGAAAGTGATAATACAGGAATTTACTTTATCCATCGGTTGATGAGTCACCCTTCAAGGTGTCCGAGTGGTAAAATCATCGAGTGGGTGTCACTTTCGAAGATTTTTCTATGGAAATTGGTGAGAATAATTCCCAAAATTTATCTTTCAATGGGATAAAATAATTTAACATTTTTGAGTGACGAAATTCCTGAACGTCATTTCAAACTTATAGTGACTCTTAAATTAATTTAACATTTTTGAGTGAGAAAATTCTTGAATGTCATTTCAAACTTATAGTGACTCTTATTGGTTGGTACTTTGGGAAAGTAAAGGTGCTGGTCATTTTAAATTATATTGGATTTTGGAAATGTATAGTCTAAAGTATTTCCAATGATTATAATAGATTAATATTCATTAATAATAATTATGATAGATTGATGGGCAATCAAATTAGAATGATGATAATTTGAGAAAATTATGTAGAATGTTTTCAAGAATTTATCCATTAACAATGATTAGAATAGACTAATAAAAATTAATAATATTCATTAATAATAGTTATGATAGATTCATGGGAAATGAGATTAGAATGATAATAATTATAATTCAATGATTAACAATCACATTTCATCCAAGCAAAAATAAAAATTGAACTTTATTTACAATTAAAACCATTAACTTTATTTACAATTAAAAACTCTTGAACGTTTACAAATTTTCCATACAGAAATTCCATTATTATTAAATTTTGATTTAACAAAACACAAATTTGATTACACCAAAACTTTATCCAAATATTTGTACAAAAAAACTTTATCCAAAAATTTGATATTGTAGAAAAAAACCTAACCTTTATCCAAAGAAATGTTTGATACAATGGTGATCAAATTTTCATTAATGATTTTTGAAAAAACATTAGTTATGCATATAGTCATTTTTTTTTAACTTCATTGTAATTTTTTTCTTGTATTTTGGTAGAAGTGTTTTCAAACACTAACTATAGCTTCATTCAAGAATTGTGAAAACAATTTAGTGATGCATATAGCCTTTTTTTTTTTTTTTCCTCCACACAATCATTATTTTTAACCTATTAGGTATATAAGTGTTTTCAAACAATAACTATACCTTCATTCATCATTTTTGAAAAAAATTATCTAACCTTTATCCAAAGAAATTTTTGATACAATGGTGATCAAATTTTCATTAATCATTTTTGAAAAAACATTAGTTATGCATATACTCATTTTTTAAACTTCATTGTAATTTTTTTCTGTATTTTTGGTAGATAAGTGTTTTCAAACACTAACTATAGCTTCATTCAATATTTTTGAAAAAACTTTAGTGATGCATATAGCCATTTATTTTATTCCTCCACACAATCATTATTTTTAGCTTATTAGTTAGATAAGTGTTTTCAAACTATAAATATACCTTCATTCATCATTTTTTAAGAAACTTTATTTATGCATTTAGTCATTTTTTTAATATCATTGTAAATTGTTTCTTTTATTTAGGTTGTATTTAGGTAGTTCATGACTTTTGAAATTTTTTTAGTTTTGCATATAGCCATTTTTTTTGTATTCCTCTACACAGTCATTATCTTTAACTTATTAGGTAGATAAGTGTTTCCAAACAATAACTATATCTTCATTCATAATTTTTGAATTTTTTTTAGTTATCCATATACCCATTTTTCTTTATTCCTCTACACAATCTTTATTTTTAACTTATTTTTAACATATATTTACCTATGAACATGAATAACTATAGCTTGTGAAAAAAGAAACATGATTTATGCATATATCAAATCATTTTCATTCAATTAGAAACACTAGAAACCTGTTTCCTACCCCTTAATTCATAACTCTTCATGTATTTCTATAGGAATACTATTAATGTTAAACATATAACGATAAAAATCACATATAAACAATTTTAAAAAAATAACCACATTTTTTAATTTCCTTATTTATAATACTTACTCTTTTATCTTTGTTTTCAGAGAATGATAACAAAATTGGTTGATAATTCTGAATTATTTCTTGAATAACTCATATTCAACCATTTCTATAACTTTTTGGAATTTGAGCCTATTATGTCATGGCACACATATGAAGTGCCTTATGCTTCCAATAAATTTCAATGACCTCGTTGAAGCAATCTTGCTTCAAAAGGGTTTTATTATACATGTTAAAATTTGAACTACTTCAACTATTGTTCCATTAATTTAAGTTTGCTACAAAATTCTTATTTAAACTTTACTTATTTTTTTCATACCACTTTCAACTCTAACAATTGTTCCTAGACTACCATTCACCATGTAGGTCTATAACGCTACTAAATTGCGAAATGTATACTACATCTGCTCCTTTAATTGGTATTCCAAATAATTTGAGTATCCGATCACTTTTCAAGAAGAAACTTCGTCCTCCTTGAACCAACAACCTTCATCGAAAAGGCACTATGGTATTTCTTCTATTCCAAACGAATCCATCACACCCATACATTTTATGATCAAAGCAATAAATCCTTACTATTCAATCTAGTGCATAAAAGGATACGTTCAAAACTCTTCGACAATTTGAAAATCAATATATACCTGCTAAAGTGTTTTGGCTCAACCTCTTCGATACAGAAGGTGCTGAAATATAAATTACTTGTTTCAAAAATGTTGCAGATTATTTTTTTAATAGAATCCAAGTTGGAAATGTCTACATTGTCTCAAAATAAACGTCTCGATATAACATGGATGTAATATTTTGGGGAGGAAATTTTGATGGAGTATCAAAAGAATTTTCCTGCCTATGTGCTATAGGAAATAGTCCCATCATTGCAATCAAGTTTGCTCGTGTTGCTAAATTTAATGGAAAAAATGTCGGCACTACAACAAGATCCATTATTCTTGTATATTCTGACATTGAAGAGGCCCATAAGCTAAATTCATGGTTTAAAAAATAAGGTTTCACTATAAATTCTACATGCTTGACAACAAGATATTAACTTTTTTTTCGCCATCAACCCAAAAAATACAAGCACATGGTATTGCCCTAAATACAACATTGAAGTAATTGACTATGATTACAAATACTTACTTAAGATAAATGTACAATATCACACTTGTTAGTTGGTTTCAACATTTACATTCGAGGATGTAGCACCTAAAATTCTTGGAGTGAGTGCCAAGGACTTCTATTTTTTATCTTCAAATCCTGATCTAATCAAGGAAGTTCCTTCCAAAGCACTCTAAACAGATCACATATTCATACTATCAGTGAAGACATAAACATTTAGAGAAATACCAAACTTGCAATGTGTTATCATCAAAGAAGAGACCTTTCAATTCTCAACAGAATGCAACAACATCCTTCTAGAAATCAACAAAATGTCAATATCATAAATAAATATCGTTACTAGTACTTTTTTCCTTATTTCCAATTTCTATTAATTTAACTTATAAACACATTTATAGACCGTATTGTTTTCTATGCCTTTTGAACAATTTCTATTATTCATTATTGAGGTTTGTTTTCCAACACAACATGTGATTGTATGTAATTAACTTTACACTAATTCACTCTTTCTTTTAACAAATCAATGAACCTTACTTTATCATGTGAGAAAAAAGTATTTCTCATACAGGGATTGACTGTAGGGGCATTCACCGGATATTTCACCTTTCAAAGAAAGGATGAATCCAGAGGCTACCTGGCCCTTCTACAGACTCTGCCTAAAGAAATAAAATGTAATCACAGAGATCCGATCAATGAAAGTATTTGTTTTAAGTGCAAAGTATTCATTGATCCAGCTTTAATGTGTGAATAAACAAGTATACATATTCTGCAAATGAAGTGTAGTGGTTTGAAGATGAACTAACAAGTTTTGTTTACTGTTTAAACTTGCTTGGGAAAATATTGCTTATAAAAATCTACTGTTTAAAGGAGCAGAATCTGAAAATATGCAGCAAAATTATACGATATGATATAAAATAATTTTTTAAGTAGTTCATCCCTTTCTTGGGCTACCTCCGCTGGGTCCAAAAGCCTCTAATTAGGCTTTTTCTCCTTTGATTAAATGCTCAAAATGTGAATAAAACTGTATATAAGCCTCAAATGGAAAAATACACTGTAAAAATAGATTCAGAAGGCCCAAATCAGTCTAAAATGACTAAAAATTCACCTCCATTGGATGAAGGTAGTCCAAAACAGCTCTTTTTCCCTTAGACCCTAGTGGCTCCACGACCAAAAACGCTGGTAAATTCTCTGTTAGAATGCCCTGATGGCTCTACAAACACTTCCAACATCTCCATAATGATCTATTTACCCAAAATCAAAAAAAAATTCGTATCAAAAGGCCTCTCCTAGCCAAAGTTATGGCTCTTTTACTCCAACTGCCAGTTTAGCCTAGTGAAACTCCACCAAATCTGGTGGAACTGTAGTTAAGCCCTCCATAATAGGGCAGCCACCAAAATAGGCAGAATCTGTCATAAAATCCACTGAATTAAGGGCTAAAGGATAAGCCCATACGACCAAACCTGTCGGAGTTCATAAATAAACCTTGAGTAAAATGCGTTTTGGTCTTTAATATTTAACAACCCATTGAATATGCTCCGCCGATCCATGGGACCATGTCCCCATTTCTGCATGTCCATACAAATGAAAACCATTAAATACAACTTCGCGCGAATGGTTTACAAGCACCACCGCGCTGGCTTAATGGTCAGTCCTCTCCACTGTTTGCGACTCGACCTGGGTTCAAGTCCCACCGAGTCCATATATTTTTAAAACGCGCCATTTCATTCAACCTTGGGGCCACGTGGTGGCCTCCACGCTTTCCACATGGCTCTCTGTAATTGGCTGCACCCAAAATATTTCGCAGAATATTTTGTGGAATATTCCACAGAATATTCCCAGAATATTCTGTGGAATATTCTTTTTTTAATAAAAATATTTCATAAAGTCAATTTTGGCCTTTTTTAATTGAAATTGACAAATCTTTAAAGCTGAATATATTCTTCATACGGCATCGGATTTGAGTGTTGTTCATGGCTACAGATCGTTTTCACGACCTCTTTCCAGTCGATCTGTTTCGGAGCAATTCTGAGCAACTTCATTTTTGAGCATTTTTCTTCAAGAGACTTGATCTCCTGATCACACCTCCCAAATGGGAAGCTTTTGGACCCTCAAAAGCTTTCAATTACCTGTTAAGAAGCTGAGGATACATCCTCCTCACCTGTTCCAACTCCATCCACTTTGCTTTGCTTGGTTTACTGCCTTTTAAACCAACTCTTAGATAATCAACATCTCCCCTCCTTGAAGTGTGTGTCCTTCTGTCAAGGATTGCATCTTCTTTCAACTCATCCAAAAATTCTGGCGAGAAATATTCCATGGATGGTAGTTGAACATGATTTTTAGAATCATCAATAAGAGGAGGTTCATACAAACGTAGATTTTCCACATTAACAACGGAATACATTTGCATGTATGAAGGCAAATCTAGTTGAAAAGCATTATTTCCAACTTGTTTAAGGATTTTGAATGGACCATAACGAATAGGCTTCATCTTTTTACCTTCTCTTTTCATTCTATCCTTACTTATATGCAACCATACCTCATCTCCTTCCTGAAACGTGTGATCAATTCTATGTTTGTCATGTCTTTCTTTGTACTTGCCTTGACTCTTTCCAAGCTGTTCTTGAACTTGCTGATGAATGAGCTGAATTCTTTCAATGAACATGCGAGCTTTGTCAACGTCACTATGCCCATCAATGGCAATATCCTTCTCAAGAATGAAGTCTAATGGTGACTTAGGCAAATATCCAAAACAAGCTTCAAATGGCGAAGTATTTGTAGAAGAGGGCTTGGCCCGGTTGTAAGCATGATGAATGTAATGCAAATGCTCATCCCAAAGCTTGGGATGCTTGCTGCAATACCCTCTCAAAAGATGCACAATGGTTCTGTTCACTACCTCTGTTTGACCATCTGTTTGCATATGGAAAGCAGTACTCTTCTTCAACTTGGTGTCCATCATCTTCCATAGATTGGACCAAAAATTCCTAACAAATCTTGAATCCCTGTCACTAACAATAGAAGTAGGCAAGCCATAATGAACCCATACATGTTGAAAATATAAATCAGCAGTTTGTTCAGCAGTTATAGTTTTCTTACATGGCATAAGAATACACATCTTGCTGAAACGATCAACTACTACAAAAAGATAATCATGCTGCTTAATAGATAATGGTAATCCCCCAACAAAATCCATAGAAACACTTTCCCATGGTCTAGAAGGTACCAGCAATGGCGTATACAATCCAAGCTTCCTATTTCTAGGCTTTCTTGTAGCACATAATGAACAACCTCTAATGAAACATGTAACACTATCTACCATACGAGGCCAATAACAATACCTCTGCAGATGTGCCACCGTTTTTCTTACACTGAAATGACCAGCAATAAGAGAAGAATGAGCTTCTGTCATCATGCTTAACCTCTCTCCCTGTGGTATACATAACTTTCCCAAGTTAAACAACAAATTGTTATGCAAATGATAGTCATTTTCCTCAACATGATTCCCTTTACTCAAGTTAGCATACACCTCTTTAATATCTTCATCTGATGCATACTCTTCTATGTAGCTTTCATGCACAATAGAATCATTCTTAAGCAAAATACTAGCACTAATAATAGGCCTTGAAAGCATATCAGCAACTTTATTGTGAATACCTTTCTTGTACCTTATTACCAAGTGAAATTGTTGTAGGAAACCCATCCATCTGAAATGTCGTGACTGCTGCAATTTACTTTGCGACTGCAAATACTGTAAAGGCTGATGATCGGTATGCACAATTGTTTCTTTGCCCATCAAATAGTGCCTCCACTTTTTGACACTTTGTACCAACACATACAACTCCTTATCATATGTAGGATAATTCACAACAGCACCATTAAATGTCTCAGAATGAAAAGCGATAGGCTTACCATGCTGTAAAAGAACTGCACCCATGGCATAATCACTAGCATATGTCTGAATCTCGAATGGCTGTCTCAAATCTGGTAATGCAAGAATCGGAGCTGAACTGATCTTTTCCTTCAAAGATTCGAAAGCTTTTTGTTGCTTACTTCCCCATTAGAAAGCACGCTTCACACTTGTCACTGCATGCATAGGAGCTGCTATGGCAGAAAAGTTAGCAATAAGCTTTCTCCAATATTGAGCTGCACCTAAGAAACTTCTTACCTTTGTAATGGACTTGGGAGTAGGCCAATTCACAATAGCTTCTACTTTGGAAGGATCAATTCTCAAAGAGGCTCCACCTACTATGTGTCCCAAATAAACCAAAGAAGTCTTTCCAAATTCACACTTTGACATCTTAAGAAATAACTGATTTTTCTTCAAAACATCAAGTACTTTACTGACATGCATGACATGATCTTCTCTTGTCTTGCTGAAAATCAAGATGTCATCTAAGTAGACAATAACAAAATCATCAAGAAAAGGACGTAATACATCATCCATTACCCGCATGAAAGTTGCAGGTGCATTGCATAAACCAAACGGCATCACAAGCCACTCAAAGAGTCCTTGTTTGGTTTTAAAAGTTGTCTTCCAAATGTCCCTTTCTTCAATTCTTACTTGATGATAACCACTTCTTAATTCTAACTTAGTGAAATATCTTTCATCTTTCAGCTGATCTAACAAATCATCTATTCTTGGAAGTGGGTAACGATTCTTTACCGTTATCTTGTTCAAAGCTCTGAAGTCAACACACATACGCCAAGTTCCATCTTTCTTCGGAATCAACACTATAGGTGACCCACATGGCGAAGTGCTTGGCCTTATGAAAACCTTGTCCAACAACTCTTTAATCTGCTTCTTGATTTCAGCATTCTCCATAACAAACATGCGATACATGCCAATGTTAGGAAGAGGACAATCTGGATGTAAATGGATTTCATGCTGAATCTCCCTTTTAGGAGGCAAACCTGTTGGCTCCTGAAACATCTCATGATGTGCATCAACTACATCATATAAATTAGATTTAAGCTTTGCATCACAATTTTCAAATGACTCATGATTCACATCAACCTTTGGCTTGACCATAAGAAGTACAAAACTCTTGCTTGAATTGACTAGCCTTTTTACCTGTCCTGCATTTACCATTGCAATATTTGTCTTCTTGCGATGAGCTCTGACAATAAACTCCTTACCATCTTTGAAAATATGATATTTGTTCTCATGGCGATAGAAAATCGCTTTCCTATCAAACAAGTAAGGACTTCCCAAAACAATACCAGAAATATCAAGTGGAACCACATCAAGTTCAACTGTGTCAATATAGTGTGCAGTTATTGCAAAGCGCAATATGCACTTCCTTGAGACTTGCAAGTTAGCATCCTTGCATATCCATCCAAGTGGATAAGGCTTCGGATGTGGAATGGTCTCAAGTTTAAGTTGCTTGACCAAATCTTTAGATATGAGGTTAGCTTGTGACCCACTATCAAATAGTGTATCAATTTTGGTATGTTTTGCAACTACCCTCACATGGAATAGTTCAATTCTTTCTTCCTCATTAGGAGCTTGTGTATGACAGTTTGAAGAACTAGCACTTGCTTGAGTTTCAATTTCCTTCCCTTTCAAACTTTTCAAACCCATGGCTGTAATTTTTGTTTCGTCACCTGAATCATCACCTAAATCTTGTGGTGCAGTTGTAGTAGCTGCATTTTTCTTCTTTCCCTTGTTTTTGTTAAACTGGTTTCTTTTTTCAGGATGAAGTTTCCAATAGTTTTTCTCTTCATGGCCACTCTTTGAACAATGTTTACAAATGACCTTTTCACCCTATTGTTTGATATATGCATTTTCTTGCCTTTTCCTTTGTTTTTCTCTTTGTTCTTTCCTTTGAAAGTCTTGTTTCTACCCTCATAAAAATTATTCTTTCCTCTAGCTTCTAAATGTGTAGCCTACACACAGACTTCATCTAAGCTGGTAGGATTGAACATTAGGATATTATGTTTAAGGTAATTGTGCAAACCTCCTATGTATTTCAACAGGGTGTCTTGACTTTGTAAGTCTACTCCAAGTAGAAGTGCTCTCCTTCTAAATTCTTGGGTACAATCTTGCACATTTTGACCCTTAAGTTGCCTAAAATTTTGCCAATTCATGATTGCTTTCTGAATATGAGCAAGAGAATAAAACTGTTTCTTAATGGCTGTAATAAACTCATTCCAAGTTAGAGTTATCTTACCATGGTTTTTAATCTCCTCTCTAGTCTTGGCTTCCCACCAAACCAAAGCTGCTCCTTCCATTCTCAAAGATGCTAATTGGATTTTTGTGTCATCATCATGCAAATTTTGAATTCTTAGATAGAATTCCAGCTGTCTAATCCAGTTATCCAATTTCTCTGCATTCACATCACCATTAAACATTGGCAACTCAAACTTTACATCAAGCTTTAACAAAGGATTTTTAAGAGATGTTTTTGTTTTTTGTGACTGATTTTTAGAAGTAGAAGAGGATGATGTGGAGGATGAGGATGATGATGGAGATGGTGGATCACCATTTCCTCCATTCCTTTTCTTAGACTCATCATTTTCTTTCTTTCCTCCTGAAGAATCTCCTACTTATCTTTGGTTCCTAGACCCTTCTCCAGCAATCATTTCATTTCTCTCCTGGTATAGGATCCTAACCATTTCAGTCAAGTCCAAGAAAGCTTTTCTAAAGATTTTTTCTTCTTCCTTGGGATCCATTTCCTCATGTACTTTTCCTTCTCTGGATGACATGCTTGTGGCTGATTCTAAGGCCAATGAGGATGAAATGGAAGGTGGATGTAATGGCACTCTAGCCCTCCTTGGTTGAGGATTAACTTGTTCTCTAACCAATTGACCTTCCCCTCTTTGCAATTTTAGCCTAGTAAGCATCAAATTTTGCAGAATAATACAATTTACTTGCACAAATTTCACAAACTTTGAAGCAAAACCTTGAGCTTTGATACCAACCTGATCTGAAATTGTGAGAACAAAGTATTTCTCATACAGAGATTGATTGTAGGGGCATTCACCGGATCTTTCACCTTTCAAAGAAAGGATGAATCCGGAGGCTACCTGGCCCTTCTACAGACTCTGCCTAAAGAAATAAAAAGTAATCACAAAGATCCGATCAATGAAATTATTTGTTTTAACTGCAAAGTATTCATTGATCCAACTTTAATGTGTGAATAGGCAAGTATACATATTCTGCAAATGAAGTGTAGTGTTTTTAAGAGGAACTAATAAGTTTTGTTCACTGTTTAAACCTGCTTGGGAAAAGATAGCTTATAAAAATTCACTGTTTAAAGGAGTATAATCTAAAAATATGCAGCAAAATTATACAGTATGACAACAAATAATTGTTTAAGCGGTTCACCCCTCTCTTGGGCTACCTCCGCTGGGTCCAAAAGCCTCTAATTAGGCTTTTTCCTCTTTGATTAAATGCTCAAAATGTGAATAAAACTGTATAGAACCCTCAAATAGAAAAATACACTGCAAAAATAGATTCAGAAGGCTCAAATCAGTATAAAATGACTAAACAAACACCTCCATTGGATGAAGGTAGTCCAAAACAGCTCTTCTTCCCTTAGGCCCTGGTGGCTCCACGACCAAAAATGCTGGTAAATTCTCTGTTAGAGCGCCTTGATGGCTCTGCAAACACTCCCAACAGCTCCAGAATGATCAATTACCCCAGAATAAATAAAAAATTCGTATCAAAAGGCTTCTCCTAGCCAAAGTTATGGCTCTGAAGTTTGCCCTTCAAAAGCTCCGCTAACTGTGGAGAACTGGAGTTAACTCCAGTTAAAAACGGCAACTGCACCAAATTTGGCGGGCGCGCTCCAAAATCGGCGGACGGTTAACTGCAACATTTAATGTGACTGTTTGGAAAAACCGTGTTCACATGCGTCCAACCCGCACCGTTTTATGCTAACCAACGATTTTGAAAACCGTGGCAAACAAACCCGCCGGAAATAGCGTTCAGTTCACATGGCAACGGTTATAATAAATGTTTTAACTCCGCTCCACCACATTTGAATCACATGTTTTATACCCACGTGTTAAAGCTTCAACCATACGTTATCCCTTTTAAACATTTGCCATAAAAACCTTTGACATATGGGTTTTAAACCTTTTTTTCAAACATTTCAAATTTGAAATTTTAATAACATATGTGTGGTTTTATTTTAAATTTTTTAATAAGGTTTAAAAATAATACTAAATTTATTAAAATATATATTAATTAATATAATATATGATTAATTTAAATCATATAAAAATATAAAAAAATATATAATTTAATAATTTAAACCTTAATAAAAATAAAAAATTTCCAACACAATATATTAAAAAATTTTCTTTCAAAATTGAAAGTTATTGGGCGATTTCAAAATGCAATATCTCCTCCATACGGTAACGGATTTGAGTGCCGTTCATGGCATTGGGATTGTATCGCCAAGCTCTTTCCAGTCGATCTATTTCAGAGAAATTCTGAGCAACTTCATTTTTGAGCATTTTTCTTCAAGAGACTTGATCTCCTGATCACACCTCCCAAATGGGAAGCTTTTGGACCCTCAAAAGCTTTCTGATTACTGAAAATGATGATGTGGAGACTGATTCTCCACTCTTCCACCCTTGAACAACTGAAATCTACCCGATTTCATCAACTGAAGCTTTTGAGAAAACGATAACCTGTCTCTGGAATCAACTGATCTACCATTGCTAAGATTGACTGAGTCTTGATGCAAATGATTAAAATTTGCAGAACAACAATTGTAATCTACAGAAAAAAAACTTTCTCTACATTGATCAAACTTCCAGAAAGACTTAAAATGACCTTCACCTTGCAAACTGTTCCCATGGAGAATTGTACCATTCTGAAACCAACTTTGTCCCATGCTGAATTTTGTGTCCTTCTTGCTTGCACTGCTTTGCTTTGACACTTCATTCACTGCATTGGCTGACCCAAAAGGTAATTCGTGCAACATAACATCATCTTTTTTCAAAGAAAAACTGTTATCAAACTGAGACATATCATTAGCAACATTATAAGAAGGCGAATGCTCAAAATCTGGTCGTTTCAACATCAACAAAGTTAGACTTTGACTTACATTAACCAGTCTTTTCAATTGACCTGCATGGAGTAAAGAAGATTCCATCTTCTTCTTGTGAGCTCTCACATTGTACTCTTTACCATCTTTGAACAAGTGATACTTGTTTTCATGACGATGAAAGATGGCCTTCCTGTCAAATAAATAAGGACTTCCCAAAACAATACCTGAGATATCAAGCGGCACCACATCAAGTTCAACTGTGTCAATAAAGTGTGCAGTTATTGCAAAGCGCAATATGCACTTTCTTGAGACTTGCAAGTTGGCATCCTTGCAGATCCATCCAAGTGGATAAGGCTTCGGATGTGGAATGGTCTCAAGTTTTAGCTGCTTGACCAAGTCTTCAGAAATAAGATTAGCTTGTGACCCACTATCAAACAGTGTGTCAATTTTTGTATGTTTGGAAATTACCCTCACATGGAAAAGCTCTATCCTCCTCTTTTCATCATGAGTATCTTTGTGACAATTCAAAGAGCTAGAACTGGGAATTGTGTCTTGCACCACTTCTTTCCCCTTAATGTTCTTTAAAACCATGCCTATGCTTTTTGTCTCATCTCCTGAGTCTGACCCTAAGTCTTGCTCAACTATTGCTACAGTTTTCTCCTTTTCTTTGGTCTTGTTTTTGTTCTTGAATTTTTCTCGTTTCAGTTTAGGATGAAGCTTCCAACAATGATCTTCATCATGACTTGTATTTGAACAGTTCTTGCAAAAGAACTTTCCTTTTTCCTTTCTTGAATTTGCAACTCTTTTCTTTCCTTTGTTTTTGAAATTACTATCCTCATCAAAAGTATTCTTTCCTCTAGCTTCTAAATGTGTAGCCTGCACAACGACTTCATCTAAGCTGGTAGGATTGAACAATAGAATAGTATGTTGCAGATAATTGTGCAAACCTCCTATGTATTTCAACAAGGTGTCTTGAATTTGTAAGTCTACCCCAAGTAGAAGTGCCCTCCTTCTAAATTCTTGGGTATAATCTTGCACAGTTTGACCCTTGAGTTGCCTAAAATTTTGCCAATTCATAATTGCTTTCTGAATATGAGCAAGAGGATAAAATTGTTTCTTAATAGCTGTAATAAACTCATTCCAAGTTAGAGTTATCTTACCATGCTTTTTAATTTTCTCTCTAGTCTTGGCTTCCCACCAAACCAAAGCTGCTCCATCCATTCTCAAAGAGGCTAATTGGATTTTTGTGTCATCATCATGCAAATTCTGAATTCTTAGATAGACTTCTAGCTGTCTAATCCAGTTATCCCATTTTTCTGCATTCACATCATCATTAAACATCGGCAACTCAAACTTCACATCAAGCTTTAACAAAGGATTTTTAAGAGATATTTTTATTTTTTGTGACTAATTTTGAGAAGTTGAAGAGGATGATGTGGAGGATGAGGATGATGATGGAGATGGTGGATCACCATTTCCTCCATTCCCTTTCTTAGACTCATCTTTGTCTTTCTTTCCTCCTGAAGCATCTCCTTCTTCTCTATGGTTTCTAGACCCTTCTCCATCAATCCTATCATTTCTCTCCTAGTATAGGATCCTAACCATCTCAGTCATGTCCAAGAAATCTTTTCTAAAGACTCTTTCTTCTTCCTTGGGATCCATTTCCTCATGTACTTCTCCTTCTCTGGAAGACATGTTTGTGGCCGATTCTAAGGCTAATGAGGATGAAATGGAAGGTGGATGTAATGGCACTCTAGCCCTCCTTGGTTGAGGATTAACTTGTTCTCTAACCAATTGACCTTCCCCTCTTTGCAATTTTAGCCTAGTAAGCATCAAATTTTGCAGAATAATACAATTTACTTGCACAAATATCACAAACTCTTAAGAAAAACCTTGAGCTCTGATACCAACCTGATCTGAAATTGTGAGAACAAACTATTTCTCATACAGAGATTGACTGTAGGGGCATTCACCGGATATTTCACCTTTCAAGGAAAGGATGAATCCGGAGGCTATTTGGCCCTTCTACAGACTCTGCCTAAAGAAATAAAATGTAATCACTAAGATCCGATCAATGAAAGTATTTGTTTTAACTGCAAAGTATTCATTGATCCAACTTTAATGTGTGAATAGGCAAGCATACATATTCTGCAAATGAAGTGTAGTGTTTTGAAGAGGAACTAATAAGTTTTGTTCACTGTTTAAACCTGCTTGGGAAAAGATAACTTATAAAAATTTACTGTTTAAAGGAGCATAATCTAAAAATATGCAGCAAAATTATACAGTATGACAGCAAATAATTGTTTAAGTGGTTCACCCCTCTCTTGGGCTACCTCTGTTGGGTCCAAAAGCCTCTAATTAGGCTTTTTCCTCTTTGATTAAATTCTCAAAATGTGAATACAACTGTATAGAAGCCTCAAATGGAAAAATATTCTGCAAAAATAGATTCAGAAGGCCCAAATCAGTCTAAAATGACTAAACATTCACCTCCATTGGATGAAGGTAGTCCAAAACAGCTCTTTTTCCCTTAGGGCCTGGTGGCTCCACGACCAAAAACGCTGGTAAATTCTCTGTTAGAGCACCTTGATGGCTCTGCAAACACTTCCAACAGCTTCAGAATGATCTCTACACCCAAAATCAAAAAAAAAAACCGTATCAAAAGGCCTCTCCTTGCCAAAGTTATGGCTCTTTTACTACTACTGCCAGTTTGGCCTAACAAAGCTCCACTAAATCTGGCTAACTGCCAGATAACTCCGCCACATCTGGAGTATGGCGCTGAATTTGGGGGTCCGCCAATAAACCCACCAGAGGGAGGGGGCTAATGGATAAGGTCCACGTCACCAGACCGAACAAAGGTGGTTGAAGAACTTGAGTTCTATGCGCTGAACCCTTAATATAAAACCATATGTTTTAATTAATTCCGCTCCCGGTGCTATTAACACGGGACCACGTCCCCAAACCAAATTCCGCGCCAACGTAATGAATCACGTGGCCTCCACTAAAAGCAAACCCACGTGCCTTTTGCATTAAACGTTGCCACTTAATAAACATAACCCATCATACTTTGAATTTACTTTTAATGTATACCCCAAACTTTAGGTTTGTGGGTTTTAAACCATTTTTCATATTTCGAATTTAATTTAACATATAGTATGGTTTAGTAATTAGATTTTTAATAAGGTTTAATTTATTTTATTTTTTTAATAATTAATTAAAACATATAATTAATAATATAACATATGATTTAATAAAAAACCATATAAAATATTAAAACTATATAATTTAATTAATCTATTAAACCTTAATAAAAATAAAATTATTCCATTACAATATATTAAAAAAATTTCTTTCAAAATTGAAAGTTATTGGGAAAATTCAAACTGCAATATCTCCTCCATACGGCAACGGATTTGAGTGCCGTTTGCGGCGTTGGGATCGTATTAACGAGCTCTTTCCAGTCGATCTATTCTAGAGCAATTCTGAGCAAATTCATTTTTGAGCATTTTTCTACAAGAGACTTGATCTCCTGATCATTCTCCCAGTTGAGTCTTCCATCAGTTGTAAGGTTGATCCAATCTTCATCTTGCACAATCAGCTTATAGATATGATAGACATCATCATATGCGCGCACCGAGTTTGTATATATTTCCCCTTATGCAGGATCTAGGGGAGCCACAACCCTAGTTCCATTGTTCTTAATTACCATACTTCTGCGCTTAAGTTTGATGATGCCACCCATATCAAAAGCCCAATATAAACCCAACTTTGCAGGATATGGGTCAGTATCATCCACAAATAGTATAACTTCAAATTTTACGAGCACCCTTACTCCTTCGATATCCACTGTGACCTGCGACAACCTTCCTAATGGGATAATATTTTTCCAATTTTCCATGTGCAGCTGGATCGCGGACCATTCCAACTTAGGTTCTCCCATTCGTTGCCAAGTTTTTTTTTGTAGAACATTCACTTCAGATCCTAGATCCAAAATGACTTGATCCATATCATATGCACCAATCTGAGAAGTCAAGCACATCTCCCATCCAATTATTCTTTTATTCTTATAGATCTTGTTAACAGCCTTCTGCTAAATCTGGGGTTGTCCTTCTTATTGCACAACAATTTGATACAAGCTTGTATAAAGGGCTTTATTTCTTCATCTACCCCGACCACGTCCATAGGTTTACTTGATGTTGATGTGCTTTCTTCTGCAAACCCCTTTTTCGCTTCTACAAAAGTTTCTTTTCTTGTTGTAAGTTAAATCTTTCCTTCTTTTCGGATGCTCTACGGATCCAGAGATTAGTCTCAGACTTCTTCCCTTTGTCTTCACCAGTGGCTGCACCACTCCTAGTGACTACATTCACACTTTTTTCTTCTTCGTGCATCTCAGCTCTTACCATCTGAATGTTTTGAGTAGGATTTTGTGTTTTCTTTTCCTACATATGTGCAATAAAAATAGGAAAATCTTCAATAACATTATCAAATTGTCTACAGTTCCTGCAATATTTTCTTACTGGATTTGGAAATTTGCGCACATAATTACCCACATCTCCACAATTGTAGCAGATGATTTGTCCCCTTGCTTGACCAGCTCCTCCTGATCTTCCTCGTCCTCTAGTTTTAAATCCACCATGCACAGATGGGGATTCTAGTGAGGTAGGTTTAGTGTGCATTCTATATAGGTCATCTTGGTCAATAATCAAATCAAAGTTGTGACAGTGTTGTTCGTCATGCCCCAGTGATGAGAAAAACTTGCAGAAAGGTTGCTTAAGCTCAGGCATATATTTACCAATCTATAGACAGTATTATGTCGTATGCATACCCATAGCTTGAAAAATTGTGCACCATAATGTAGCAGTCCCACTTGGTCCAATCGTGCTCTTCAGTGGGCTTGGTCCTCCAGCTTGCAGATAATCATTGAATACAAGGCACTGATCCTTATGATGTCGGGAAAATTTGCAGTGTATGCACCATACATATGTGCATGCCTCCTTTCCCTTATCCTTGTGTAGACTCTGTATTTATAAGTGCATCGCCTCCAACTGGCTTTGGATCTTTTGGGTCCTGATATGTGCAGTGGGTACCAATAAATCCTCTAGCTTCATTGCAATCTCTATGGCTTCTGCCTGCGTGGAAATCTTCTGCTGACTTAAGGGCTGGCGCATATGTGGTAGCAGCATGGAAATAAACAACTATTTGTGTTGGGTTTCATCAATACTAAATCCTCCATTTCTGATTGTGCGCGTCAAACTTTAGTCTGCATCCCATAGGAATTCATTCAATTCTTGGTGAATCTCCTTAAACTCAGTTACACATTGCGCAAAGGATTTTGGCCTCTTGAATTGTTCTTTCAATTCGGCCTTCATATTATCAATGTTTTCATTAGGCTTCATCACGACATATCTTATGTTCCAATCCAGTGCACGATCTTGAAACACAGTAGCCATATACACTTTCTTCACATCGTCATTATTAACCTGTTGTGTTGTCCACACAGTGTTAGTGAAAAACCAGAATTTTTCTATATCTTCATTCCCAATACCACGAAAAGTAAGTATCTTCATGGAGGCGGCCATCCCAGCACCTGGTGGTGGAGGTGGAGGTGGAGGTGGAGTGAATAGCTTAGAGTGAGATGAGTTTGGAAGTGGAGTGGATGGGATATGAACTATGGCCAATGACCCAAGACTATTATGATCTTTCAATACTTCTTCTTCAAAGTCTGCAGATTCACCAAAGCTACTATTTTTTTATTCTTTGTCACTATCATATTTACCTTTGAGGGGGTTGTAAATAACCCTTCTTCTAGATATACTCTATAAGTTCTTCCACTATGAATATTTGGGCCTCTACGGGACATTCACTCAATATGACTGCACAGAGTACCCTGTTCACACAATAGAATTTTAATCCACAACTTTAGAGAGCATATGAACTTACCGCTAGGACCCTTGAAAAACCTTTGTTTAGCTTCAGAATAAGATACAAATTGATCAATAGAAAATTCAAATCACAAATCCTTCCAGAACACGATTGATCCAATGATCTATCGCATGGGTGATCTTGTTGCTAGTCTTCTCTAATTGTTGTACCAACTTCGGGGTCCACTGAGTGACTACATCATCCTTTGCGCAAGTCTGGAATTCAGTAAGTCGATATAACCACTCATGCAACTCGGTCGTAAAGGAAGCAAAGAAAATTTCGTGGACCTCTGTATAGATATACTTTTGTGTCCAATCTTCGACAAACAATTTAGAGCTTTTGTTTTCTTGGATTGAAAATTCAAGTATCTTCTTATCAATCCAATCCTGTAGTTCATTCTGCATCAGATACCAATACATCAAATCTCCCTCAAAATGATCTCAGTCCCGACAATGGAACCATTTGTTGGCTTGAGGGGTGCTAACCAAAGTTCGGAGTTATCGCGCAACCAACAAAACCCTCCAACTACTGGCCCTTTCAATAGTGATCTACTTCTGCAGATCAAAGTCTCACCCAAATTTGTATGGGGGGTGTTGGAACTAGGTTTCTGCACCCTGAGGAATTTTTTGATGTAGTGGCCCTAATCATACTTAGTGCAGATAATATAATAGACATGCACATGAATCGTCAACATATCAAACCCTTCCGCAGATTATCACATAATACTTCATTATATTGTGCGCACAATCATTAAGTATACTTCATTCATATCTATTCATCTAACATCAACTGATATTCATGCATCGATGCAATTAACTATTAACAGAAGTAAATATGCAACACACAACAAATTCGGATCTTAAATAAAATAACTGTTGAAGATTGCAACAAGAAACAGTGAAGGAGGCATCCTGAAACATCATTCCTAATCCTAGTTGGAAAATAATCACCTAAACTAGGTGGGGCTCACACAGGTGTTTTTTGGCACAAAGTCTATTTTTAGACTATGTCTATTTTTAGACATGTCGATCATATTCTATGAGTTGCAGGATGCTATTTGTGGATGGTTGATCAAGTTGGAAAAATAGATGGACTTCTATTTTTAGACATATTGGGGTTTAAATCTATTTTTAGATTGCCTAGCCTAAAAATAGATATGTCTAAGATATTAATCCTTCTTAATATTTGGACTCTAAACATTATCTTATCTTCTGAGCACTTCATTTAAGTGCAGACAAAGACGAGCCGACAAAAGGAATTACAATTTTGAGGTTTTACTGAGCTAATGAGGACTTTAGTTAGAACTCATGTGACAGTAGTTTGGTGAGTTGTAGAAGTAGTTGGTGGAGTTGTGTTCTGGGCTTAACCTGCTAGACCTAAATGATGGCTTATCCTTGGCCTGAACGATTGGATACACTAGTGAGAGGGTGTAATTAGACTAACTAAATAATAACTCATTAATCACAACTGAAGAATACATCGCTTAACTACAGTGCATCTATGGACGTTTTTAGGAGGACGGGCGGACCATGGAGAGATAAGTGAAAGAGCAAGGTGACTATCACAGACTATAGTGTTGCATTGTTTGCACCACAAATTTAGTGGAGATGCCTTTAAGGATTGCGTGAGCAAGGCTGGAGCAATTCGATTTCATCCAGAGCCATTCTTCAGCAGGGATTGTGCAGTAGAGGCGAGCTAAAGGCTGGAAAAGATCGGTGCATGGATTTTCTAGATCGAGCCTGATTAGTGTGTAGCGATTGGATTGTACTGAGAGCTTGTGATAAGATTTGTATGATGATTGTTACATGATCTCTGTGACATATATTATATATAGATAGTTGGGGTTTTTAGCTTTAGGCTTTCCTGTTAAAACAACTGTGTTAATGCGTGTGAATTTTTATGGTTTCAATGTGTGCATGCAATTGATTTAATTTCCACATGTGATGATCAATGGTGGAATAGATTCTGTATTGTGCATGAAGTCAAATAGTGTGTGATCAGGAGAATCTTGGACATATGAATGCGTAGTGCATATAATTTCTACATGGTATCAGAGCGTTGATCATTGGAGCAGATTGCAATTATTGAAACAGTTGAGTTTTATGCTGGTGGAATTCGAATTTTCTGCAGTGTTTTCTTGGTGTCAAAGTTGAGCATTCATTGAAATGTCTTTCAATGGATTGCGATTGGAGTATGCCCTTTATGGGAGCTCAAATTATATTGCATGGAAGGACAGGATGGAGGCAGTGCCGGAGGATGATGGGTTGAAGGAGTTCATAGATGCTGATATTCCTAAACCAGGTTCTAGTGATGCAGCCGCACTTGACGCATGGCAAAAGAAGGTAGCAAGGTGTCGAAGGATTCTGTTGGAAGGTGTGAAGGATCACATACTGTCCAGCCTTCACGGTAAATCCACTCCATGCTTGATGTGGAAGTCTTTGACAGAATTGTTTCAAAGCAAAAATGACCAGAGGAAGTTGGCGCTTAAAGACAAGCTCAGGAAAATAAAAATGGAGAAGAATGACACTATTCCGGTATACTTGACAAAGTTTTTCCACTGCAGGGATGAGCTTGGGAGTGTAGGAGTTAGTGTGGACGAAGAAGACTTGGTGAGCTTGGCTCTGATTGGGCTTCCGAAGAGTTGGCATAGCTACGAGGACTCTATCAATGGTCATGAGAAACTGCTAGGATGGGAGCGACTTTGGTCGGATCTTGTGTAGGAGGAAATAAGGCAGAGTACCAGGGATGGATCTTCATCAAAGAATGATGATGAAGAGGATTTCGCTTTAGCTGCCAGAGCAAGGAAAGGGAAGGGGAAGAAAAATCCTTCTCAATCCGGTGCGGATGGCAAAGAGCGTGACATTTCCAAATTGAAGTGTTTTCATTGTCACGAACATGGGCATTTCGCCACACATTGTCCAGAAAAGAAGAAGAACAAGCAGGCTGCTGGAGCTGTAGCTGGTGAGGCTCTTGGGCCTCACAATTTGAGCTAGACTTCTCATTGATCGCATGCATGGTGTCTAGTGCATTGGGATCGAGGTAGTACTTTGATAGTGGTGCTTCCTTTCACATGACAGGAGATGTCAATATTTTCAGTGACTTGGTGGAGAAATATCTCCAGTTGCATGTTGATTTGGGCGAAAATGGACGATACAATGCGACTGGAATTGGTACCATTACCTTTCAGAGGGAGTCAGGTAAACTCATTCCTTTACAAGATGTAGTGCATGTTCCAGGTTTAAAGAAGAATTTAATCTCAGTCGCAATGTTAGATGATAAAGGCTATGATGTTGTCTTTAGTGAAGGAAATTTTTTCCTTCGATACAAAGCAACAGGAAAAGTTAAGAAGGTTTGGATTCAAGCGAAGAATCTCTATAGACTTGAAGTAGATGGGATTTCTACGGAGCTTCCTACTGTTAGGAAGTGCAAGAAAACCATGCAATTGAAGCTTGAGAGGGAGCAGGATTTGCATGCAGGTAAGAGTGAACCTTGGGATGTGGAGCAGCCACAAGATGAGGATCATGGAGTGGGAGTAACCACTCATGCAGAGAAATTTCATGCCAGATGGGTAGAGGGAGTGCATGCAGCTATACCACCAGGTGAGAGGTGGGGCGACATGTATGATTTAATCCTAAGAGGATATTTTTGGGCAGGATTCATGGAGATGGTGTGGATCTCATGAATTGAACCTGGCTATGAGGTGCCCATAAAGCAGCAGTAGCATGATCAGTTGGATTGATGCAAGCAGATCAAAGTGATAGTGTCGGATACTAGAGCGTGGTTCAGAGTTGACAGCAAGTGCAGAGTGCATGGGTGCAGAGTTCAATAGCGTAGTGGTTCCTAAATACATTTGCAGTTGGTACCAGCAGAAGTCGAAGACTTTGATGATAGATGCATCAAATTGATTGAGTTGTTTGGAGCCTATTCAGTTTCGGAAGAGTTGCATGTCGCATGCAAAGACAGTCCTTTCTTGTTGAGAGGGAGTGTTGAAGATTACAATAAGAAAGAGTGAAGGAGGCATCCTGAAACATCATTCTTGATCCTAGTTGGAAAATAATCACCTAAACTAGCTGGGCCCACACAGGTGATTTTTGGCGCAAAGTCTATTTTTAGACTATGTCTATTTTTAGACATGTCGATCATATTCTATGAGTTGCAGGATGCTATTTGTGGATGGTTGGTCAAGTTGGAAAAATAGATGGACTTCTATTTTTAGACATATTGGGTGGAATCTATTTTTAGATTGCCAGTCTAAAAATAGATATGTCGAATATTATTAACTCTTAATAATATTTGGACTCTAAACATTATCTTATTCTCTTGGAGCACTCAGTTAAGTATACAGATGTGGCACAGGAGCTAACAGAAGGAATTACGCTCCTAAGGGTTTACTGGAGCTATTGCATGGAGGAATTTAGTTAGAACTCATGTGACAAAGTTTGGTGGAGTTGTAGAAGTAGTTGGTGGAGTTGTGTTCAGTTTAACTCAATTAGACTCAGTTGAGCTAGTTGTATCTAGTCTAAATGATTGATACACTAGTGAGAGTGGTGTGAATTAATTATTAATTAATTCACTAAATAATAACTCATTAATCAATTGAATAATACATCAGTTAACTACAGTGCATGGACAGTTTCAGTGGAGACCAGTGGAGAGATAGGTGAAAGAGCAAGTGTGACTATCAGTTGTGACTATAGTGTTGCATTGTTTGCACCACAAATTTAGTGGAGATGCCTTTAAGGATTGTGTGAGCAAGGCTGGAGCAATTCGATTTCATCCAGAGCCATTCTTCAGCAAGGATTGCGCAGTAGAGGAAGGCTAAAGGCTGGCAAAGATCAGTGCATGTATTTGCTAGATCGGGCCTAATTAGTGTGTAGAGATTGGATTGTACTGAGAGATTGTGATAATATTTGTATGAGGATTGTTACATGATCTCTATGACATATATTATATACATATAGTTGAGGTTTTTAGCTTCAGGCTTTCCTATTAAAACAATTGTGTTAATGTGTGTGAATTTTTATGGTTTCAATGTGTGCATGCAATTGATTTAATTTCTGCATGTGATGATCAATGGTGGAATAGATTATGTATTGTGCATGAAGTCAAATAGTGTGTGATCAGGAGAATCTTATACATATGCATGCGTAGGGCATATAATTTCTACAATAACATATAATCAATACAGCAATTCACATAAGAATCCAAGTTCACCAAAATTGTCTTCTTTATTAAGAGATGTACAAATCAGTACATCCAATCCTTCTGCACACATAGCCAACAGATTCTGCACGTCGCCAGGACTTAGGTCTCTACGCACATAGCCAGCAAGAGCCTTTCTACCCAGAAAAACCCAGACTTAAATCAAAACATTAACCAAAACATCGCAAGATAACATATCATATATTCTTTCTTGACTCAATCCTTACATATTTATAATATCTAGACGCACACATACCATGGTCTCAAACCATGGTTTGAGACTCATGGTTTTCCCTTTTAACCCATTACAATGATTAAGGGACTTTGACCCACCCCAAAGCCCATTTAACTACTTACACGCGGCGTGTACAACAAAACTTATACAAACTTAACCTAAAAATACACCCCAAGGGACCCCACTCCAACAACACTTGATCTTGGCATTTCAATATGAGGCAGGCCCTGAAGCTGTCGTTATATGAGGCCAAGTCAAATGTTCTGGTGGTGCAGTTGTAGTTGAAGTTATTGAATCTATTTTTGGATATCAGTGAGGCTCATCTTAGGCTTCTAATTACTCGTCGCTTCAAGCATAGACGTTATGGATTTTTCCATTATACATTTCATGAGCCAGTAAAGATGCATTGACTTTTTAAAGAGAGTAAGTCGTACTTGAGTATGCCCAAGATTAAAGACCATTATAGTCTAATCCTCGACCTGGACCTCTTCTGCTACCTTTAAATTCAATTATGTCTCCCAAGATGAAATCAAATTCTTCACCTATGTTGGCGATCCTATGCTATAAGCATGCAGGGTATTTTGCATTTTCTCAGCGTAAGATTTCTAGCCTCTCTAGCATGGGGGTTTGCTATACGATGCTTGTTTCTCTTTACCCTTATCCCTCAACTTCTTGTTGTCATGGCCACCATGCCCTTCTCTCACATTACTAGGAGCTACCTTCACCATGTTGGCTAATTAGGGAAAATTTTAAGGATAGAAATTTATCTTAAAGTTTAGAAATGTTGGCAAATTTCACTAGTCTCTAATATGCAAACTATAAAATATTTGCTGATATATTTGTAAAAATATGAAAATTTCTAATGATTATATATATAGTCTCCATACAATTTTGGCGATTTTTAAGTTAAAATAATTTTATATTGTAAAAATTGGGCGAATTGTTTTTAGAAAGCAAGGGAAATTGGCGAATCTTCTTTTTGTAAAAACCATGGAAAATTAGCCCACCTGCGAATATTAGCCCCTAAAATTTTCTATGGTTGGCTTTGACCGGACCACCCAACAGTTGCACAACCACTCTAAACCACACTAGAGTGAGGACCCACGGTGTAGGAGTCAGAGAAGATAGCAATTTAGGCGGACCTATTGTGGTCAAATTGACAAACATACCGTTAAATTTTCTCTTCCAAAAAATTTAAAATATTATATTCCCCTGTCGACATATAGCCATTCCTTCATACCACCATTCTTTCATCTCGTGTTCCAAAAACTATAATTTTCCAGTAATATTGAGCGAAGCATGATAATTACTAGCAATCCATTTTAATTCAATCAACTAGGGTTTTGAAATTTGGGCTTGAATGAAACCCAGATCCACAGGTCTACCCTTAACTTTCTAGAGCAGCCAAAACGAGAGCTAAAAAGACTCATAAAAATTACAGCCATTTACCATATCCAAGATAGATGAAAGAAACCAAAACATTCCCAATTGAGCAAGCATACTTTCATAATAAATGGAAATTGACATGAAAAACACAGACAGCTCATGTATCAATTAAAATCTAACTCATTAGATGGAGTATCTCCATCACAAGTTAATTCCTTACAAAACATGGAACACGAAGTATATTGAGGTGAAGAGGAAGTTTCATTAAGAACATATTCTTTAGCAAAATTAGATTCAATGTCTAAAGCTTTCAAAACATTTTTTTCTTGAGAAACTGAAAGATAAAAATGTGCACTTGGGAAACCATCATTACATAAAATAACGGAGTCATAATCAGGAGAATTAAGGTTGTACAAGAAATTGCACTGGTTAAACAAATTAAATCCATTTGATTCATTACTATGATTGCTAGATTCAAAATCAACCAAGGATGGGAGGACATTATCTTAACATGGAAGATTATGAAAAAAGAGAAGAAAGATTCAAAGAATCCTCACCTTGTTGCTCCTCTACCTGTGAAATGTGACTATGATTATCCTTATCGACACTTGGATTTGGAGAAGACTTATCAAGAAAATCAGGGGGAAAGGGATCATGAGAAAGAGGTGATATAGGAGGACAAGAATCAAAATTAGATTCAAGACTAGAGTTATTAGTGTTAATACCATCTAGTGGAATGGAGGGATTAAAATTCATTGTAGGCTTCATGAACCATTCCAAATTATCCTTAGTCGGATCAAGATCATGGGAAATGGATGATGGTTGAGGATATGGATAGGGAATTTGATTTCTAGATGTCCAAAATTCAACGTTGTCACAAGGAGGCACCCAAATTGGTACTAGAAAAGGAGGAGGACAAGGAAAATTAGTTTCCTCCTCTGAGATTAGAGGTGCCTCACAGTTTACAAAAGTTGGGGAGAGAGGAATATCTAGGGGTTTATATTCACACTGATTCAAATAAATTTTATGCAAACATTCAAAATTTTACTTAGATAAATTGCAATCCATATCTTCTTCAGGAAACTCATAACATAAGTGAAGGAACCTATTATCAAAATCATCAATTGATTCACTAGTATTCATTCTAAGTTAATTGATACTTCTATAAGCATCTCGGTAATCATACTTTTCAAAAACTTGATGAAGCTCTTTAAGAAAGTGATGAAATGAATGGATAGCGGGAGAAGGTAAGGTATGACACCATTGATTAACATGATGACCTTCAAGAGTGAGGGTGAATAGAATACACATAACATCTTCATCATCGAATTCATGAGATTTACAAAACCAAATAAAATCATTTATGTGTTTAGACAAAAATGTACCACCCTCACCATCAAACTTGAATCGAGATAAGACATGAACAATTTCCATGAATATTGAAAGTTTACCAAGAAATATGTTAAAAAAAACACTCTAGGATTATGATTTGGAAAATAACCATTAAAGATAAGAGATTCAACATAGAATCAAATGGCACATCTTGTCATCTGACCCTACTTCTAGCACAAAAATGTTGATGGTGCTAGATACCGCCAACATACTGGGGGTCTCCCCAATGGGAAGTCCCAATTATACCTCACACGTTTGGAGTAGGAGCCCCATCTGGAGTATCATCCCGACCACCATAACATGAAGATTCTTCTTGGTTTCAATGGATAACTTAAGAGAGTACATACATAAACCTTTAACAAGCAAGTTGACATTATGAAACATCGATTGTGATGTGTAAAAGGAGACCACCTTCACAAGGGGGGGGGGGGGGGGTGAAAAAAGTGAGCCTATATAAGGAAGTAATAGTACTAACCTAATAGAGACACATGAGCAAATAAAGATTTGTTAGTTATCTAGAGAAATAGTTCACATATACACAACAATCATTAATCACATACAACACACCTTCAACCAGATAAGTATTGAGGCCACCGAAATAGTTCAATTTCTTAGTACATATGAATGAAACATATATAGAAAACATTTAAATAATAGTCCGAAAACATTCACAATACATGCATGAAAATGTGTTGCCTCGTCAAGCTTCAATTATAAGTTTAAAGATCCAATTACATAGCTACAATGGTGAGACACTAGTTCCACTAGTGGAACATTAAGTCACTTCTTTATTCTCCAAAGAATAGTTTTATGTCCTATTCCAAGTAGATAAGTCAAGACTAGCTCTCCAAAGATTAAGCCCAAAAATCCCTTTTCCTAAGTTATGAGGTTGTTTTTATAACAAGAGGAATGGCCTTTCATATCCTCATGACTCTTGGATTACCCTCATGACCCTTGGACTTCTAAACAACTCTTGAACTTCTAAATGAATTTTGGACTTCTATAAAATATTTGTCTATATATGACTAGGTGACTCTTCATGTTCCACATATGAATCTTGGACTTCCACACATTACATTTTGTCCTTTATTGAAAATACATGATTACATTCCACATTATGTGGCATGACACATGGACACATATTGACCATTATGATGAAACTTGTACAAGTTACAACTTGACAATGATGACATGGACTTCATGATGAGGTGGCAATGCCAAGTTGTCTTCCTTGATTCTTCATCTTGCATTTTTTATGATAAATCTAATATATGCTTCATCTTCATGGAAGATCTTCTTTGTTGCTTATCCTTACCCTCCAAAGGGTCTTTAATCAATATCGGAATCCTTTGAGTAATCATGCAAAGTCTTCTTTCTGTCTTGATCCATGATATGCTTCATGTCTTCATGATTGTTCTTCTTTGTGCTTCTTCTCTGCAAGTTTTATTTGTTCATATTATTTACTATCTTCCCTAATCATCACCTTTTCATATAGATACAGTACCCATGCTAATGAATATCATTCATGGAAGGTCAAAATAAATCTTAAAACGTCTATTTTATCACTACCTAGATCATGGAACAATCGGCTCATGATAGGCCTGTGAGAGGGTTAAAAGAAGAAGGATTTATTAAGAGGTGCATTCAAACTCATCAAGGCTCACAAAAGGAATTTAAGGTGTGGTTGGGTTCTCAAACTAGAGATAGAGAACTCAAGGGCACATGGTGAAGGTCCGAAGCATGAAGTAGAATCATTCATTGGTTCAAGGTGCGCTCATGCACTAAAATAACATAGGAGGGCACAAGGGTGCACACCGAAGGGACAAAGAGGTTAGGCTTAGAGTCTTCACAGTGCAATTGTGTGCTCCAAAGGAACTAAGAGGGCACATTTATTTGATTCAAAGGAGTGCTCTCAAATGAGGGCTTCAGGCTTCATAATTGTGTCATGAAATTGTCAAGAGAAGGATGAAGGTTTTATGATTCAAGAGTGTATCATGCACTCAAAGGATTTAGGCTTCAAAATTGCACCATGCGCTCAAAGGGTTTAGGCTTCAAAAGTGCACCATGTTCTCAAAGGGAAGGATGAAGGCTTCATTCTCAAAGAATGTTTCATGCACCTTAAGGCTTCGTGCTTCGTGAGTGCGCCATGCGCTCCGAAGAGAAGATACTAAATCTTAAGAGAATAGTTTGACCAGTCAAGGGTGATGGGATGCATCCTTCAACCTTCCCTATTAATAAATGTGCTCAAAGTAAGGGTTAAAGGAAGTCTATGGTTCATGATCACATTGGGAAGGAGGGATGGTGAAAGGTTCAACCTTCAGGACTGCGATATGCGCTCAAATGGAAAGGAGATTTCTAGGAGAGCGCAGTTTGACTAGTCAAAGGTGGAGAGGAACCTTCCTTTAGCCTTCCATATTGCACCATGTGCTCTAGAGGAATATGTTAAGAAAGGCTTGGGTGTAGATTGCATTGGGGAAGGGGGAATGGTGAGGCTTCAGCCTTTAGGAGTGTTTCATGTGCTCAAAGGAGGAGGAGGCTTGAAAGAAAGTGTATTTTTCTTCAACAAGGGATGATTTTTTCCTTTTAATGAAATTTTCATCCTATGCTAGCATATTTTGACCCAATAGTGGGTTCTTAACCATTTTTATTGTGCTTTTCATTGACGGAGGCCATAGGGATATATCCACTTTTCTTAGGATGGTTTTCACTACACTGGGAGGATAGGAGGGTCTTTTCATTGCATGTTTTTCCTATGAAAAAGGGTGAAATAGGCCCATACTGTTAGCTAGGAATAATTTATGTGCCATGCAAGGTATAGGTGACCAAAACTCGTGTAGTGAATCAATATGAGTAATAAGGGTTAAGTGACTTCCCTTGGGAGGATCACAATGTGAAGTATATTTGGGGTAGTATTGAGAGGGACTTAGTTCACTAATATTTGGTAGTAGGATTGCACCATCTAGGCTCATGGATAGGTTGAGATATTTTCTCAATAGGAGGGCTAAAGGCTTCACAACTTGTACTGGGCTAAAGGACCAAGAAGAGCTCTCAAAATTGCTAAGTGTGGGACTAGCAGAGTAGGAGAAAGAAATGCATCCTAATATGACTCAAACATGGACCAAACACATAAATTCCATCAATACAATCCAATGAAATGAATGGGACTCATGATCAATAGTGACACCTTAAAAAAATAGAAAAGTGACACCTATTTCTAAGTGCGACAGTTGAAACGACACTTAGAACACAAGTTACAACGATTGTGATGATTGTGACCAAAAATTGCATTAAGCTAAATGAATGTGTCTAGTGCATATTTTAATGATATGTAAGTGGCCATCTAATGCAGAAGAGTGCACTAGAACTAACTTTAATGATGTGCAAATGTTTTATACATGTAGGAGTAAAAATCACAAAAGCGACACCTACGACATGAGAAAAACAGAAGATAACATGACACTTGCAAAATGCAAACGACCTTGGAAGTGACACATGCCAAAGTGAATATAACATGAAGATTCCACTTATTAAAGTGAAATCAATAAAAAGCGACAACCGTGAATGTGAAATTTACATTTGTGAAAGTGAAAGTGTGTAAAAGCGACAATTGAGAAAACTCACGTAAATAAAAGTATAACACAACCAAAGTGAGGGAGATTGCTAACGAAAGTGCACACTAACTTTCATCATGAGTTGAACATCTTGCAGTAATTGTCTTGATGGATGGTGTTATGTATGCTCAAGCTTGTATAGAGGAAGTGTTCTCATGAACTCATTGAAGACTATGCATGTGAGTGCAAGTGACTTGACAATTTAAAACTAGGAAGAAGATTTAAACACTTTTCAAAACATCAAATGACCATAGTGTGACCATAGAGAGATAGATCATAAGCCCCTCAGTAGGCTCAAAAATTCAAGTGTGAGAAAAAAATTGGAGTGTGTTGATCACAGTGACAACAGGAGACTAAGGTCCAGACCTATAATCTTTTAATTTAAATTCCAACTAGCAATCAAACACATGAACATTGCCTTGAGAAATGAAATATTGTATTCCATAGCTAAGCTAGGGGATATAAAATAAAGTACAAGCTATAATATTCCTAGATCCATGCACATTTCATTTCAATTTTTTCAATTTTTTTAGCATTAGAAGTAGATTTAAATTTCTTTCGAAGACTAGAATAGAAGATCATTATTTAGTTTATTTTAAAGAGGAAAATTTTTCTCGCATTGCCTAAACATAAAATTTTTACAACTCATCAATTTACATCTAGAATTAACTTGTGCAAGTTTTTTATTGTGACATTAAAATAGCCCAACATTTTTTGCATTGTTTCCTAGGAGCTATAAAAAGGTAATGGTAGGTAAGTAGTTTCTTTTTTTTCTCTAGTTTTTTTATTTAACTTTCATCACATTTCATATTGGTGGAGGAGAGATAGTAAGACACAAAGATGCCTCTTTAAGAAAAAATCAAAAGGAAGGTTCTAGCATATCGCAACCACTTTAGTGGATCTTCCCAAACCCTTCTTGGTATGTGGTTAAAGGGTTAATCCAAGAGATAGTAAAGATAGGTTTCTTAAATAACCTTTTGAAGTTTCAACTAATTTATTTGGTGGACATAAAACTCCCTACTAATATGGTTGAAAGATACACAGTTAAAACTCAAAAGGGAGAAGCCTCCACATGTCAATCAACTATTGGCCTTGTTTTACCTCAGTCTGAATACACAATCGAGGAAAGGAAGAAATATTGAAAGATTAAGGAAGCTAGAGATCAGCAAGTGGAGGAAACAATTCTTGATTTGGCATTATATCAAGAGGCATCTCAAAAATGAATCACTAGGCTTCTTGAGACTCCAATAGGTGTTTTTGTGTTTCAAATAGATGTTATTGTTGCAGTATAAATACTTGAGTCATGAGAAGACAACTCTCTAAGTCACAAAAATCTTATCATTGATCCACTACCATCACCACTTCACATTAACTATATTTGATTTTGTTATATGGGAGAATATCACAGAAAAGAAGAATTTGGGAGTGAAACTTCTTTTGGATTTCCTATCCTTGATGAAACACCTAATGTCAATGTTAAAATAATCTCTCCTTTTATCTTACCCAATTTGAGGAATATCCACAAAAGATCCTGATGCATTTTTGTTTGAATTTGAAATTTGTGTCATAGTTACAACTATGTGGATGATGCTCATAAAATAAATTTATTTCTTGCAACTTTGAAAGATTTTGAATTGAGATGGTTCATGGGATTAAGATAAAATAACATTAGATCTTAGGATTATATGAAAGATAATTTTCTTAAAAAATAACAAGGTTATTGTAGAGCCAAAGACTTACATAATGATATCTTTAAGATGCGGCAACAGGCGGATGAGATCCGAGAGGATGATCTTAAAATATTCTTGTATAACTATTGGGTGTGGAGCCCGATTATCTTGTTTATTTTGTATCACAGCGTTGGACCCTTTTACCTTAATGGGGTGGCAATGTTGCTTGTAATTAAATGCTTTCTGGGGGGTCCAGGGGGGGGCAGTTGTGACTTTATGGAGCCCCCCCTAGGCAAGGGGTTTCGGGGGCAGCGCTCCCAAAGCTAAAAACAGATGTAAAATTACCTTGTAAAAGTATAGTAATTTCTAGTCAATCTAGGCCGTTCATTAGGCATATGATCTGACGATAGAAGTTATGGTTAGTTTAGGGTTTTTTTCCCTAGAATGCAACCCCTCGCTTTGTATGAGGGTATTGTATTGCGACTGGGTATTGTATGTGTAATCTCAAAACAAGAAACAGATAGGGAGACTGTGATAGAGAACAGAGGATATTACAGTAGATCTATTGTAGGTTGTGTCTCTTCATTTTTCTGGATAATAGAAAGGAAGGACTGGCTATTCGGGGTGGACGTAGCCCAAACTGGGTGAACCACATATATTTGTGTCTCTCTACTTTTATGTGTTTTTTTTGTTTGTGTTTCCGCATATATTATATTTGTTCCATTTCTCTGTAATATATAATTTTCTAACAATAACATCCAAAATACTAGATGTGGTGCTCTTAGTGATGATGCAATTAAGATTGATTTTATGAGAGTAATACGAGGTATATATATATATATATATATGTTTAATTTAATTGGTTATGGTGACATTTCTTATATAACATTTAATGACATTTTTGATTTATGCAGCAGGTATTCAAGAGATACAGCTAAGACTAGTAAAGGAACAAGGGACCCTTTCTCTAGGATAACTAAATCTACTTCAGGATTAGTAACAAGGATTGAATTAAGAAATTTATTATATAATTTTAAGACTCAAATCCTTGGTAATCTTAGATCACAACTTGATACTTTGAAACTTAAAAATAATAAAAAGAAATAAAATATGCCTTTAGCTATTTTTTGTTCTCATTGTAGAAAAAAACATTCTTTAAAAGAATGTCCATTGAATAATATAAAGGTTTGTGTCATTTTTGTAGAGGACCATAATACAAAAAGTTTCCCTACACTTTCAGGATTAAAATTTGTTTATAAAGGAAGTGGTGATACAGTGGAACTACCTGCACCAAAGATGCCATGGAGGCCAGATATGCAAGGTATAACACAAGTTTTTTCCTCTTAATTTTTTTCATTTTACAATTCATAATTGAATGTTCAAATACCTTGGAAACATACTTGGCCCCAACAACCAAACCAACCTTGGCAACATACTTGGCCCCAAAAACCAAACCAACCTTGGAAACATACTTGGCCCCAACAACCAAACCAACCTTGGCAACATACTTGGCCCCAACAACCAAACCAACCTTGGCAACATACTTGTCCCCAACAACCAAACCAACCATGGAAATAACAAAACTAGTGGGGAAAGATATCTGCAAAACCTATTCCTATGCCTTATCCTCAAATATCCATAATATCCTCACAAATACCATGAACATATCATATTATACATCCAAAACTGAACAACCCACCTCAATTTACAGTACCTCAATTACCACAATTAACCACAATCCAAAACCCCCCTAGACCATAATTGCCTATACAAACACTACCTAACCCTAATAATAATCCAACTTATCCTCTTTTGAATGTTGATTTTTTATCCTTCCCCTCATATGTAGCTACCCCTATACCATTATAGGGAATATAATTGAGATCGAGGAAGTTTCTTAAACCAAAAAACTCTCATATCATCATCGAAGAGGAATCTGAAGGGGAGGAAACTCCTAATCAAATGAATAGCGATGACCACCCTTAGATAATAAGTGTTCCTACCACTAATATATATTTTACCTTACAATTAAATCAACCATAAGCACCTAAAGCTCCACCATTTCTAGAAATGTTGGAAATAGAAAAATCTGTTGACCGACACGAATTTGATCTTGAAATAGAATTGAAAAATGTTGTGTGAAAATTTCGTTAGTACAAGCCATAAAATATGAACCAATATATGTAAAAAATATAAGGGAATTGTGCATTAAAATACTTGGAAGGCCTTGGCTCGCTATGAATGATGCTTTCATGGGTTGTATATATGGAGAAATGACCATTTCTAATGGGGACTTCATGAAAAAACTTACTTTGTATCCACCCACAAAACCCAGAATAGAATATCCTTTGTGGATAGAATATCCTTTGTGTATAGAATATCCCTACAAGAACGAAGAATATGTACGACCACTTTTGACTATTAAGAAATCAAGGGAGTTGAAATATCCAACTAAAGATAACCTATTAAGTCAATTCCTTTCTATTTCAAATTGTACTCAAAATCCTGAGTTGTCTCATATATATAACCATATTTTTAGAGATTTCCAATAATCCTATGATTTTATGATCTCATTATCTTAGGCTTGTGTTAATTGTTAAGCAAAAATCAACTTCTAATAGTATGTCCGTCGAGATCAGTCCAAGAAAAACTTTTCACTTTAATTTTGGTCTTAGTCATGAACAATTTATTCATGTACTGCAAGAACAACCTGGTGCATTTGCATGGGAATATCAAGACATGCACAACATTTCTCCTAACACCTACATACACCACATCTACCCTAAAGAGAATGTTAGGCCAGTTAGGCAGCCCCCACACCATATGAATCATGCCCTAAAAGTCATTTTAAAGGAAGAACTACAAAAATTGTTGAATGTCAATCTCATATACCCTATATACAATAGCAGGTGGATTTCCCCACTTGTAGTTGTATCTAAGAAAAATGGTAAATAATTGCATCTACTACTAAGAATTAAAAAGGGGTACTTTAAAATACTATTTTCCCCTTTATTGATCAGGTATTAGATATTTTGGCAAGCAAACAATGTTTTTCTTTCTTGGAAGGATTTAGTGAATACAATCAATTCAAATTGCACCAGAATACCAAGACAATACCACCTTTACATGTCCATTCAGAACATTTGCATATAGATTTTTACCATTTGGTTTGTATAATTCCCGAGCAACTTTTCAACATGCAGCACTAGATATTTTTTCTAAATTAATTCATGAATGTGTAGATATCTAAATGTAACATTTTTCGTTTTATGGTAACACTTTTAAAGAATCACTTTATAACCTTGAGAAATTATTATTCGTTGCAAAAAAGTTAATAATGCCTTAAGTAATACAAAGTGTAGAATGTTATTGATAGAAGGGATTGTTCTCAAGCACCACATTTTTCATGCATGTATCAAGTTGGACCTTGAAAAATTCAAATTTATCACAAAAATTCCTACACCGCGAATGCAAAAAGAGGTAAGAAGTTTCTTGTGACATGTTGTTCACTATAGGTGTTTTATTCAAAATTTTACAAAAATTGCTACGCCTATGCTTAAATTACTTTCAAAGGATGATGAATTTTCTTGGGACTCACATTACCAGTTATCTTTTGAAACTCTCAAAGAAAGGTTGTCCACATCACTAGTGTTTAGAGGGGCAAATTGGTCCCTCCCATTCCATGACAGATGCTTTGGACACAACTCTTGGAATTTTTTTGGGCCAAAAAGAAGACTAGACATATTGTGTTATTTATTTTATAATAAAAAACTTAATACCACTAAAATCAATTACATAGTCACCAAAAAAATGGGTTTTAGTCGTTGTACATGCCATGAATAAATTTAGAAATTATGTAACTGGTTGTGAAGTTTTCATACATATTGATCATTCTACCATTAAATTTTTAATGATTAAGCCTATCACTAAAGGTAGAGTCACTAAATGGTTGTTATCGCTACAGGAATTTAATTTTATTATTATAGATAGGCCTAGGAAGGAAATTTTGGTAGCATACTTCCTCTCTCAGTTACACAATGATGATAAATTTAGTCCTATAGATGACATTTTTCTTGATGAGCATGTATTTTTTGTTGCTAGTAACATGTCATGGTTTGCAGATATAGCTAACTATTTGGCCACAGGAAAACTACTGAAACACCTTTCTCCATGAGAAAGACAACATATTGTTAAGCTCAATGCCACTTACTCATTGGTAAGGGGGGGATATTTACCAAACTAGACTAAACCTTATTATTCAGAGATGCGTATAGGAAGGTGAAGCATTCGATATTCTGTGAGATTTCCATAATGGAAATTTTGGAGTTCACTTTGGTGATAACATAACTACTTACAAAGTACTCCAACAAGGTTATTTTTGGCTGCACGTTTCATATATGCAGGGGAATAAATTCATATATGTGACAGTTGTCAAAGGACAGGAAGACCAGTGCAAGCCGATGAAATTGCACTAAAAACCTTTTGAAAGATGGGATTTAGGGTTTTGTGGGGCCAATATCTCCAATTCCATGGAAAAAGAGGTATATTTTATTATGTGTTGACTATGTTACAATATGGGTAGAAGTGAAATATTTATATCAAGCTAATGAAAAATTTGTAGTTGATTTCCTTTTTCAATATATTTTTACCCATTTTGGTGTTTCGAAAGAAATTGTAAAATATCATAGACCAATTTATGTTAAAGGAAATACAAGATATTGTTTAATATTACCATATAAAGCATTGCAAGTCTTCCCCATAACACTCGTAGGTCAATAGATAGGTAGAACTATAAACAAAGTGTTGGAGTCCATCTTGACCAAGACGATACAACTACATCACAAATATTGGGAAGATAAGCTCCCTGGAGCACTTTGGACTTATATGACAACATGGAGGACCACTACAGGATTCATGCCCTATGAATTAGTATACAACAAACAAGTTCTCCTTCCCATTGAGTTTCAAGTGAAGACATTCAGGACAACCATGCAATTGGATATATATTTGTCAGAAGCCTAAAAGTAGAGAGTTTCTAAGCTTCACCAGTAGGATGAGATTCAACAAGATGCCATCCAACATATTATTCTTGTTCAGGAGCAGCGAGATAGATGGAATGACAAATTTATCATGAAAAAACACTTCAAACTAGCAATTAGGCCCTTCTTTTCGACTTCATATTTAATAACTTCAAGGGAAATCTTACCACATGATGGATGAAGCCTTATGAGGTTGAGATTGTCTTTGAAAATGGATCAGTTATAATAAGGACCATTGACGGTGATTAGACCTCCTTTGTAGTCAATGGTCATCAATTGAGGTTGTATCACAAGCCCATATGCAAGGAAAAATGTGTTCGAGATGTCATCTAACAGTCATATATGGAGGTAGTTAGTGGGGAAATTCCTACTCCCTCTTTCACTTCCCCTTTAGTTTCTTTATATTCTGATATATATATTTAAATATATATTTGTAAAAAAAAAGGTGAATATGTGTGTGTAAAAAGAAAATAAAAAATAAAAGTAAAGAGAAATAATTAATATGGCTATGAAAATCAGCTTGTTAATATGCCTAGATGTGGGATTGCTTGAAAGCTAACTTATTGGTAGGCTAGACCTTGCTAGATTTTGTATATTGTTAATACTCTTTTTTGTAAATCTTAAATTATTATTTCTATTCTCATGTTGGATGATAGATTTTTTAGGTCCTTCCTTCCAACAAAATTTTCCCCATCGACTTCAACACATTATATGGGGTCAAATTTAGATACCTTTTATTGTACTTGGAGGTTTCATACATCAATGGTAGACTCTCTTGATGATAACAATGATAATTTAAGGTATTCGACTTCAAAACATTTATCCATTTCTAGAAATTTGTCCCAAGTGACCTTGACACTCATTGACATCAAAGGTGAGTGGTCTCGCATTGGTTAACAACTTTCATCATTGGTCGGTAATCTAATTATTTCCTTGTATGCTTGACTTAAACAAATATTTTCTCATTTATAGGATGTGTCATAGTTGGTCATAAAGAATACTATCAGTTCTAGAATTTATTATAGTAACAATTTTCAACATGGTTTGAATAAAAGGGGAATGGTACTTAAGGAAACAGTTGTTAAGATGGTTGTTACAAAAAGAGGAGGCTATCTAGTACCCTTGGGAGGATTTAGCAGCCTGGATTTCTTCTTTGTTACATAACTGGGAATGGAGCATTGATCTCTTTCTACTCATCACCTTGTTTATTATTTCCATTACAGTTATTTTCAGTGCCTCATTAGTTTCTAGTATTGGTTTGATTTTCTTCAATTTTCAAATTTGGTTCTATTTCATTACAGTGATCAAAGCTACAAGGTTTGAAATTTAAAATTGGTATTGAAACGCAATAAGCAGTAGTGGAAATCCTGTAATTTATCTTCTTTTTTTCAACATATCTAGTTTTATAGCCTTCCACCTTCACCTTTAGCATCACGATTGTCACATAATGATATTGGTAATTGGATTATTCCTGAGGTAAAAATATATCTCTGAATTGCTTTTTTCTATTAAAAATAGAAGGATTTTTATTTTTATTTTTTTTTATAATCAAGAGTCCTCTTACACCTATTTTTGTTTCTATAGCATTCCCTATTTCATACATTTTATCCCTAATTTATATGTACATACATACCTATCCAACCTTCTATGTATATTCTCCTATTTGAATTGATTTAATATAATTGTATAAACCTATTTATCACCCTTTCCATAATTTATGAGTGTTCATATGCTATAGTACTATACCTTATTTTCCTTAAAACTTTCATAGCAGTCGTAATTCCCTCCATTCACTATAATGAGAACTCGATTTTTGTCCTAAATACTATGCAATGAGTCATTGATCCTACCCTTGGATCAACATAATTCACCATTTGTGGCATGTATGTGACCAAGCTCACATTGTTCCACATGTCTACTAGCCTTGTCTAGTGGGTAATCATGGTAGAGTATGCCACCAAATTTCATTAATCAAGACCAAAACCCTCATCTGAAGTAACTCAATTAATTCACCACTACAATACCTCCTGTGTCGAGACAACGAAATACCAAATCAAAGTGGCCAAGTTGTTGGCAAGGAATACATATCAGGGTTTCATAACTCAAAGCAATAGGGTAGTGTTTTATTAGGGTTTTTTTTTGTAACCACAGTGGGTGCAAACATGGTGGTTGATCTACATGATTCAACTACTCAAGCTCTTGAGGCATTACCATAATACAATTCGTGCTAGCAATGGTTTAGCAGTCTGAATAGCGGAGGTTCGTCACACGATTTCAAGGGCACAATGATCTGGTTACCCTTCATTTTGCACAAAACCTTAATGGTCATGTCATTCGAATTGGGAAATTAATCTTGAGAGTAATGGAAGAAACAATGGATCAAACCATTAGCCTTCCCACAAATGGAGGGAAGTAGTTTACTAATAGACCACTAGATAAAAATGTTTGGAATTCATTCTTGAAGCCAGAACATTAGGATTCAGATTGGACAAAAGGCATACCCAGGACTTCGCTCAAGGAAAAATAGACAAATCCACTATTGATTCTACAAAAAAGTATAACTTTTGAAGGAAGGTATACTCTCACTCTTTAGTACCATATTCCTATTTTACTACACTTCCAGTCAAATCAAAAATTGAATTTCCCTTACTAATTGTGGAAAGCCTTGGGAAATGGAAATTCAAGTAAAAAGGAATAAGAACAGTCTTATTACAAGACTCCATCATCATGGAATTGTCAAAAATGTTATCTTAGAGAAGCTTAAGGATCGTAATGAAACTTGGGAAAGTTTTATAGCTCGGAATAAGTATGTGTTGCAATCACAAGAGAATTTTGAAGAACAATGTCCAGAATAGGGGCCTAGCAATGTCATCCATGGAGAGAATACAACTCAAGTTGAAGCTAGGATAGTTGACCCTCCTCAACACAAGTCACGAGCGAAAAAGAGTAATGCAACAAAGGAAAACCTCTTAGTGCCTACTCATCCTATCACCTGTAGCATGGCTAGGCAACATGGTATTCAAAGGCCTGTAGAGCCATTAATTGTGTCCACATCACAATTCACTACAAAGATCCATGTTTGTATTGATACTGAAGATGAAAAAATATTAGAATAACTTTACAGAGTAAGGAAGAAGTAGAGAAATCAATATATTATTCCATTGAAAAATTCCTCTCCTAAATTATCTCCTGAAAATCATATTAAAGAGTGGTCTTAGTGTGATCATCCCTCTCAATCATTACATAGTGAGCATGTCAATTATATTGACCCTAATGAGTATATGTTCCATTACACTCCAACTGACCCACTAACTTAGAAGTTAAAGAAAAATAATAAGAATATTAAAATTTTGAATGGATAATTATTAGAACTCACAATACTCAATCGATATATCTAGGGACAGAATGATAAATTAAAGGTTCATAGTTGCGAAATCTAGGAGGGAATTAAGGAATTGCGTATGGAGAATAAAAGGATACAGATTAAACTATTGGAATCTATTCCATCTACATCCCAGGGGATACCAACAGAAAGAGTTACCAGGACTTAAGAAGGAATCCACATTCTTATAAATGCTACATGGCTCTCTTTAGCAGACTATAGGATGAAGATAAAATTTTGTGGTTTTGTGCATGACTTGCATGAGGACATGCAAGAAGATTGTTGTAGGGAAGATGTTGGCCCTCAACATTGTCATCCATAATTACCCTTTCCTTACACTATTCTCTTACTTTTTATACTATGTTTTCCTTAAAAACCTATAGTATTTATCCTCAATTCCCACAAATAGTCTGACCAGGTGCTCTTTTCTTAATTTCTTAAAATCCTATGTTTATAAATAGGATAAAGTGTATCTTGAGGTTTTTTTACTAATGATGGAATCATAGTTCATTTTCAATACCAATAGAATGGTTTTGGTACTAGTGAAAGCATGGGACCAATGTTTGTGCACTTGTGGCCTTCCACATAAAGGGTTCACTCTTCAAATTTTCTAAGTATTTGACAATGTGGAAACTACCCTTATAGCACGCATTTGCATCATTTTTTATAGTACAAAGTCAAAATGGGGCATCGACGATTCTATGATATACCTAGACATAATAAAAACTTATTTTTTATCACAACTGCAGCATACTTGGGATCTCGTCAGTTGCATCATGTCTACAACAGATTTAGCAAAGTTCACACAAATGGAGGAGATCTTCTGGTTGGTGTTTCGGTTATTACAAGGATATTTTCCCTCAGATCCAGGGATTAGGTCTTATCTCTGTGTCATAGCCTCTCAAAGACACAATTTTATGTAATACTCAAATTAATATGTACAAATATGACTAGGCATTTCAATGTCAGGCTAGCTAGTTAGTCAATCCAGACAGTTTTCCAATCAAGATTCATATTTTGTAAACTTTATGTTTGAGCTATATATAAGAACATAATTTATGTAACCTAATCTTGATTAAGATGAGATTCGGTACTTGATCTATTGTTTCATCATGAATTCTCACCTTTTGTGATTTTAGTTTAGCTAGGCACTACTGTGGGAAGGGCCCCTCATAGCCACATTCTTGATTGTAAAGTACTATATTTCATTTGTGTTCATATCACTTTTGATTTATTTTTTATGCATGTATGCTACTTTATATAACATGTATATATTTAATGTATTGGTGCTCATAGTTGATTATTTTCACTATGTAGATCACATGTAAAGTAGTGTTATATAAAGGATAAATTTTATATAATCCAACTTTATCCTTTGATTATCAATGTTTACAATATTGTGTCAATTTTATTAAATCTAAGGTTTTGATTGCATTCTGAAGGGATATTTTTAATTAACCAAATTGTTTCTATTCATTTGTAAGGATCTAATATTTCGATTGTGTTCTAAAGTTAGGATCAGATCTATTATTTTCTCCGAGCTAGAAATCACAATTTTCAATCTCATTTTTCCTAGTGATCATTTGAAGCTCTTCACTTTAAAAATGATACAAAATTGGGACTTGAAACAAAGTGCTTTTTTATGCTTTGTGGAAAATACCCTTACCTCAATACAACCCTTTAAGTTTATATGTGATATCCATTTTTCTAGGTTGATTGTGGAAAGTGATTCAAGCTCATGAACCTATTTCACTTTATTGTCATATGATTCCAAGGTATTTATGATATGAGTGAACAATATTTAACTTGTGACAACATATGATTTGTGTCAAAAATCTATCTATAGGAATATTTCCTATTGTGCAGAGATTTTGTACATTCAATATGGTTACTGACATGGTCGTTAGAGTTTAATATACTTTCTAAATATTTGCTCTATAATGTGTGTTTGGTAAAAGAATATGTGATTCGTTTGATAATAATTGGTTTAGTATTCATGTACTTAATTGATGCTATATATTGTGAGTGATTTAAATAATTTCAAGGATCTACACTAGAACTCTTACTCAAGCAAACAGTGACAGACATTAGTATATTATCATAGGATAGTTTTGGATTGGATTTCATTCTGGAATTTCATTTACTTGCTTTACTCTTGATTTCAGTATTTGGTTTCAAGATACTAAGGTCTAGAACTACAATCTTTTACTTTCTATTCCAACCTGCAATAGAATACATGTACATTTCCTTGAGCAAATAAAGAGTATATTTTGGAGCCAAGCCAGGGGATTTGAAGTAAAGGACTAGCTAGAAGGGTCCTAGATCCATGCACATTTCATTTTAATTTTTTCGATTGCTTTAGCATTAGAAGTATATTTTAGTTTCTTTTTGAGACTATAATAGAAGATCATTATTTAGTTGTTTTTAAAGAGGAGAATAGTTCTTATGTTACCTACACTTACAATGCTTATAGATCATCAATTTATGTCTTGAATTGACTTCTGAAAGGTTTTTATTGTGAGATGAAAAATATCCCAACAATGATATTTTTGTTAAAATATTCAACTTTCCAATGATTCTATATAGTCTCTATAAAATTTTGGCTAGTTTTAAGGTAAAATCATTTTATCTTCTAAAATTTGGGTGAATCGTTTTTAGAAAAATTGGAAATTGGAGAATTTTTTTTTTTTGAAAAGCCAAGGAAAATTAGCCCATCTACGAATATTAGCCCCAAAAAATTTCCTTGGTAATTATCCTTTAAGGATACTCTAAACTCAAGGCTCTTATAACTAACTCCCAAATATCTCTTACGGCTAGCCTCCATTGTAGAACAAGCATATGATATTCCATTCCATGTATAGTGGTTGAAGACTCCCATTCTGATCTTTATTGCATGGCCTATGAGTAATATGCCATTATTTTCCATTTTAATTGACTTTTTCCATTTTCATATGCGCTCCGAGGATGGGTGCGTCAAATCTGGTCCTTGAATACAAATCTGTGTTTTTGTTTGAAGGGTTTCTTTACACTTTATTTCAGAAATCAAAAGGATCATCACAGGGATTTTTATCAAGGACCCTAGTTTTGTGGTCACTTTGTGTTATCCTTTCAGCCATGGTTTCCTGAATTCAACCCTATATCCATGACAACTCTATCCACTCCATTTTTTGTATGACTCCCTCATATGCCCATTCATTTGTTTACTTTGGATATCTTAGCTTATGTAGGAAACTCACCCAGTCATTGTATTAAGATAGATACAAACAAGCTTTGGATGGGTATTATAAAATTTGCACACATCTGTGTCAAAATATATCAGAAAAAATGGTTGCATGATAGAATCCTATTCAATTGGAATGGCTTAACCTTTTTTCAATTGGTGGACTACAAAAACACAACTTTTTGTTGTAGGTCCTTTCAACAACCAAGTCATCTCCAAAATTATTTCCCTTCTTTTCAAGGGAATCATCACCCCCCTAATGACAAGAAAAAGAATTGAGGATGGAAAGACCCAAAAAATAAAAAAGTATGTAAGAATTCCTCAACTCACAAGTAAGACAACATGTAGCAAAAAAAATCCTATGCGGCCAAATATTTTCCTTCGACCTCATCTCAACCTGACATAAAGCCATCTCATCTCTCAAATTCTAGTGTCCATCCCCCCACTGTCGTCTAGATCTGTTGAATGGAGAAGAAAGAGACATAGCCATGATCTTGGCTCCATCCACAAGCAGGTACAAACATATTCATGAATCATATCACTCAAATAATAATGAGGAAGAAGCCATTATTGCAGACCCTCTAGAAATGCAATTTCCTCAAGGAAATGCAGCCATTGTCTCCATGCAATATACTTTTAACTTCATCACGGGATGGATTGATGTTCATAAGAAAAAAGGAAGAAAAGACCTTTATAAAACCCCATGATAATTCCTCTCCTCAAAGACAAAAATCACAGTATATGTTTGTATTTTCAATCTCAGGTTAGTTTGTCTTTGGTTTTGGTTTTATTTGGTTTCCATATTGACCGAACAATCTCAATTTCTCAACTTTTCATGTAATCTCTTGTTCGGAAGGTAATACAATTTTTACTCCACAATATATATATATATATATATATATATATATATATATATATATATATATATATATATATATATATATATATATATATATATATATATATATATATATATATATATATATATATATATATATATATATATATATTATTTTTTAATTTTTTCTTTTAAACTATATATTTTCTTTAATTTTTAAATTTTTTCATTATAATTTTTTTTTTAATTATCTTGAAATTTAAATTTTTTTCTTTTTTTTACACTTTTAAGTAAAATTTAGGTGTTTTTTGTTCATTTAAACACTTTTCATTACATTAAACGAGGATTACATAGACAAAAAAAAAAAATAATAATAATAATAATGGTTTTCTCAAAGGGAAACCAACCAATTTCATAAGTTCAGAGTCTTGAGGTTGCTAAGACCTCATATACCTAAAGAATATTGTAAATAAAAGAAAGTTGGTTGTGCTAAACCTTGACATACATCAACATGAGAAGACAAAAAAGACTACTACTGTTGCAAACAAAAAATCAATGAGTCATAACAACTATTGGCAGAATCTTTAGGAATCCAAGTTGGATGGTCATTATCCTCATCCAAGGAGAAGGAGATGTTAGCTAATCTCCTAGCTAGAATGACCAGCTTGCAATATATATTGTCAATTTTTTCCTCCAACTTGGCCAATCTGATAGAATTCTCTTGTTGATTCCTCTTGGACCTCTATATGCTACCTACAATTTCAAATGACATTTAACCTTGTGTCAACTTCGTTCCATGATCAATGAATTGATGGGATCACATGCAATACGCCAAGTATAGTGGGAGCCACAACCTCCTTTCATGTAAGCTAGCATCATGTCAAGGTCGGGGGGGACACTTGCTTCTAGGTACCTTCCTTGGGGGATGACGTGCTTCATATCGAGATATTGACAGCGATTTCTATGGATTATGGAATTTCCTTACTCTAATCCAAGTCAAGGGAATGAGTTTTTATGTTCAGACCAAAGTTGTCTAGCTTGTCAACTAATTTGTTTCCTTTTCTACAAACATGAGAGAGGAGGGGGGTTGTGATTTTTTCCAAGAGTTTTATAGTTGACCTATTCAAGATTCCAACCTCCAACTCTTAGATATTTTGGAAGGATTTGATCCACATTGGATTTAGTGAAAGATATTGATAATGATCTTGCAATTTTCTTCAATAATGAGCTTTTGAAATTCTTTGTGGATAGAAATTGAGACCATACTCTAATGCCCAAATATCAACAACATTATTAGTGTTGAGGATTAGTGACACCTACATAAACATGAATAATATTCTCATTAGAGTTACGAAAGGCTCCACCATAAGTAGCTTGGCCTAGATTTCCTTTTGAGGCCCCATAGAAGTTAAGTTTGATGAAGTCATCTAGAGGGGGGGACCAAAAGGAAGGGCTAGAACAAAAGAAATTGTGTATAGAGGGAGTATTCCATAAGGAATAATGGGAGAGACCCATTTTGGTTAGAATGATGTTTTCAAGTTGAATGTTATTCCCAATCTTTGGAGGACCAGGGAAGAGAGGAAATCATTTCCCTCATTTTATTTAGGATGGATTTCCAAATAAATTTTATGGAGAGCTTAATATTCTTAAATGTTCATCTGTTATGCTCCTTAAAAATCTCCCATAGGATGAATCCCAGGATGATTTTTCATGATTTATTGATAATGGGAATAGTAAAAGGGGAGTCATGTCAGAATTGTAGAGTGGAGAGGACATTATTTTGTATTATGTCGCTTTGTTAAAAGAGCATAGCAAGGTACCTGAGATAAAACCAAAGAATTTGTAAATGATGAGAAGATGATTAAATTTTTAAATTGGTGAAATAAAGAAGACATGTTCATGGGGCCTAAAAACCATGACTTTGAAGCTTGTCCCATGTCAAAGTTTTGTTCCATAATAGAATCCACAGAAAAATAGTGATATTGGGCTAGTGATTGAGATTCCATATTTTATACAATTTTCCTTAATCATCCTCATTATTATTTCTTATGAGAAGGTTGCAAGCTTCATAGAGGCTAAAATTTCCTAAAGGATGATAACGCTGATGAAGAATATTGTTTCCCTCTTGAACCGCAATTCTATTATTTGATAATTCTTGCTTGATAATTCTATTATTTGATAATTCTTTCATTTTGGGGGGGAGGCTCAATCCATTCCTCACATGACTTCCAATTGTACCATTAGGACGTGTAGGGGGGTGAGTCCCAATAAATTGCAGTAATATTTAGCCCCTGGAGATGAGGGAGTCCCTGGTTGGGCAGATTTGTTCATTACGAGCTAATTTTGGCCATTAACGCCACGAGTCATCCCAAAACAATGCATTGTTCCTGTTTATGATATCCCAAAAATTATGCTCTTGGACAAGATGTTTTTTTCTCTAAGAAACATTCCATATATGGTAACCCCTTATGTTTCTTATCATTGTGATGAGTTGAGATTCGTGATTATTGGGGGCATACTTACATTTCCACATTTTTATCCATAATGTCTCTATGTTTTTTATCCATCTCCACTAATATTTAGCCCTTAAATCTATATTGAGTATATCTGGATCATGAAGACAAAGGCCTCCTTTTTTAGATGAAATATTTTGTCCCATGCAACTAGAGCCCATTTTTTGTCTCTTTTGGTGCCCCCCACGAGAAGTTGTAGTGAATATTTCTGATCTTATTTAGGATGGATTTGGGTGCTACCCTTGCCGAGAGAAGATAGGTGGGGAGGGTTGAAGGATATATTTGAGAAAAATCAAGTGACCAACTAGATTGAGTGATCTGAAAGTCCAACAAGAAATTTTGGCTTCAAATTTAAGAAGAATATTTTCCCATAACTTTTGTCTAGGAGGATTTCCATTTAAACGGATTATTAAATATTTGGACAGGAGAGGGCTCCTTTGAAAACCAATCAAATGATATATGTGAATCTTGAAAACTAACAAGGTATTAAAAAGGAATATTTGAGATTTTTCCATGTTAATGGAAGTTCCTGAATCATTAGAGAAATATCGAAATATGTTTTTAAGGGTAGTGGCTTCTTTGACGGTGAGGATTACCAAGAGAAGAGTATCATCCACAAAATATTGGTGCAAAGAAGAGAGATCATGGGAAGTAAGAGGAAGACCTTTCAGCTAACCAAGTTATAGGGATGAGTTGGTATATCTACCCGACCTTTTAGCCATGAGGATAAATTTGTAAGGGGAAATGGGGTCTCCTTGCATAATACCCTTTGAGAGGAAAAAAGTGGGAGAGAATACCCATTAACTAGGATGGAGAAAAAAGTTTTGGAAATGAGGAAAAGAACCCAAAGAATCCTTCTTTCTACAAACCTAAAAGCAATAAGCATGTGAAAAATAAATTTCCAGCTCAAGTTGTCAAATTATTTTGACATATAAAGTTTGATGAGCATACCTGGAGACTTATGGGAATTAATCAAGTGAATGTGTTCATGGGATAGTATTATGTTATCCATAATTTGTCTTCCTTCCACATAACTATCTTGATTAGGAGAGATACATGAGGGGATAATGGGTTTTAGTTAGTTTTCAATAACATTGGAGATGATTTTATAAATGACATTACATAGGGAAATAGGTCTGAAATCTTAAGGAGAATCAGCCTGGAAATTTTTAGGAATAAGAGATATGGTAGCATCAAGTGTCATGAAGATAAAGGAGCACAGAGAGTCTTCTACTACTTGCTAAACATCATACTTGACAATTTTCTTGCAAGCCCAGTAGAAATCAGTGGGACTTGCATTTATAAATTTCCATAATAACTAATTCCACTTCCTGCATGGTGATTTCCTTTGAAAGGATATCATTATGTTCCCTTGTTACAAGTTTGGGAATGTTCTCTATTATTTTCCTGATAATGTTCCTTTTATTTGAAACCATTTTTGTGAGTAATGCTTGGAAATGATTCATGGGTTCCTGGGCTATTGCATCATGGCATTCTACTTTTTTTTTATTGGGTGTTTTGATGCTTGATATTCTATTACTTGTATTCTAGTTGATCATGGATCCATGGAAGAATTTAGTGTTTTTTTCTCCCTCCTTAAGCCATTATACTCGATACTTTTATCTCTAGAGGATTTCCTCTTACTTTGATCTTTCCTAGATGGAGGTGAGTGACTACTTATTTATGTTCTAATTCCTTAGATATGTGATTTGATATTATTGTCTGATGGATGGTGTCCATCTCTTGTTCTAACTTAAGTTTTTCATTTTGGATTTTACCAAAATATTCAATATTTTAGTTTTTTATTTTCATTTTAAGATATTTTAATCTCTCTTAGAAGTCATACATAAGGGTCCGAAGATAATGATGAGATTATTTCCACCATTTTCTAATTAGAGAGAAAAATAGGATGAGATGACCAAAAAGCCTCAATTTTAAAGGGCATGTTGTTGCGACTACCAATCCAGTCCATAAAGAGCTCCATGGGCTATTTATCCAACCATAGCAATGGAGAATAGAAGCCTCAAAATTGGTGCTTGAAATATACAGAGACTCTGTGATGAGGAATCTATCAATTCTTAAAGTTATTTGAGATATGCATCCTTACTTATTGTTTTAGGTGTATAAGTTGTTATGTGTGCTCAAATCTATAAGTTTTGAGTTGTTGATAAATTTGATGAAGAGGAGGTTTTCTTCATCTAGTTTATGAATCCTACCTTTATTTTCATTAATATTTTTTATCATGTCAAAATATTCACTTATAATCCAGAAGTTTTCCACTATTAGCTTTTAGGCTCTTTATAGGTTTTGAAGAAAGAATTTTTTTTCAACTGAATTAATAAGGCCATAAACATTGGTTATGAAACTTGAACTGGCTTAACCAATGCACTAAAGTTAGCAGTTACGATTATAGGCAAAGAAAAGTAATCTTGAAAAGTGACTATGGAAGGGTTCCATGCAATAGCAATACATCCTGATGTTCCTTGGGCATCTTGGGCTAGATAATCACAATTTCTCCAATCATTCTTTAAAATCTTGTTCAAAGACTCAGAAGAGCATTTCATTTATTGAATCATTATGATGTCAAGATGTTCTTGGTGGATTTTGTTTCTTAGGATTCTTTGCTTGTATTTCCCATTAATACCCCTAGTGTTCCGTGGATGAATTTCAATGATGATGTTGAGAGGATGGTTGAACAATGGCATTAATTTATGACATTCTATCAGTATTCACCTAGTAATATCATAGGTCTTTTAGTAATTGACTATTGCTTTTCCTCCTTTTTTTCTTTGGTTATTTTGGAATACTCAATTGATCTCTAGATGTGTTTTTGTTGACTCCACGGGAGGAGAAGGAATATTTTTGGTTAGGGGTATTACTTGGTTCATGTGATGGATCATTAGATCTTGATTTTGGATAAATTCTTTGATGATGATTTGAAATTTCTCCTTAGAAATGGTTGTTAGGTCTTTGTTTCTCCATTCTTCCACAAGAGATTGCAGATCAATGTTTTGTAAGTTCGTTGCATCCAAATATTTTGCATCAGCAAAATATTAGGTGTTATCCTCCATTTATAGGTCCTCCTAAAAATGTTTATCAGTCAGTTTTGCATGCACATATTTTGTTTTCTAGGGTGGTTGTTGACTGGTTTTCCCAAACTCTTCCATTTTGGTCTTTTCTCCTTAGATAATTGTCTCGTTTTCTTCCAACTACTGGATGACCATGTACCAATTATGGCCCATTTAATTTTCATAGGTTGGATTCTCTATTCTTTTTTTTTATTTATTCCCTTTATTAGTGACCCTAGTAAACCCATCTTCATTTGAGGACATTTTTGCTTGTGCATTTTGTTGGATTTGGTTTGTTGAACATCCTCAAAATAGATGGTCGCATTCGTGGAATTTTCAACATCTAAAGGGTATGTGTTCATAATATATTGGTTGTTCCCATATTTCATCTTCATTGCTTAGTTGAATGGTTGTTGGAAGGGGCTTATATATTTCTAGATAATAAAAAAGGCGAGCATAACAATTGAATTGACCATGATTTATGGTATTTGAGATCATAAAAAATTCTCTATGGAATTACCAATTATTTATAATATTTGAGGGTCCCAAAAATCCTTAGGGAGAGAATAACGATGGATCCAGACCAAGGTTGTATAAAATTATTCTTTGTAGGGGTGAAATCTCTAAACCCATGGCTTCTTAAATAATATGGTCCTCATTGAAATAAGAAATATTTATCCTCTACATTATTGAATATGGCCATGAAGAAACCCTTAGACCCAAACTTGACGTCAAGATCCCATTTGAGTGTCTAATGTTTCCATATTCAGTTAAGCAAGGTGATTTTCAAGGACCAAAGACCTAAAAAAATGCATATTACTACATGTTCTCTCATATATTCAATTTTTGCCCCTAATTTTTCTAATAGGATTTCAAGGACGGGAGATTTTACTATGTGAGGAAGGCATGAAACATTAGCTTTTGGATTGTTCATTCTTGGGTTAATAGAGGTAGCATCTTTATTTTCAATGTTGGTCGTATTAAATGGGTTCGCCTTGGGCTGTGGTTTGTGAGTTGAGGAATTATTGAATTTGTGTGAGGTAGCTTGATTGGCTTTGTAAGCAACTATATTTTTGTAGGAAGGACCTCCTTCGAAACCTAATGGGGATGCCATTGGATGGAAATGATGTGACAGCCCCACCCATGGTTCTCTCATAAAATGCATTGTAAATATTTTTTCTACATGTAAAATTTAAAAAAAGGGGGGAGATTGAGTCAAAAGGACATGGATTTGAGATCAGGGGAGGAGGATTTCTTTCTTGGGATGATGTGGTTTCTTGTGCAAGAAACCTGAATTGTTTGGAAAACTATTAAAGTTTGGATGGTGTGTGAATTTAATGAACTTATTCTTGAACTTTAATGCATGGCAAGGGAAATTATGCATGCCCATGTTGCTTGAGAAACAACAACAATAAAATAAGACAATAGGTCTAGCAGAGAGATTGTGCATTACAGGTCAGCAAGGATGCAACAACAAATGAAAAAAAAGGAAAAGAAAGCAAGGGGATTCATCTAAGGGTAAGGGATAGAATCATTGAGGGGAATTTTTTCGATAAAGTAGGAGACGAATAGAGAAGGAAAAGGATATTTGAGCATCTAGTGAGACCAAATCAGCAGGAAACTCTAAAGAGAAGAGAATAGAAGAGAATGGGATTGGTTATTTGGTTCCTTGGAGGTTGTAGGTTGAGTTGCTAGTCACTGGAGCCCTATAACAGCTTGGGGTACCTAGAGGTGGTGGGTTGAGATATGATCACTGGAGCCCTATAATGGCTTGGGTTTTTGGAGGTTTTGGGTTCAGACAGAGGTCTCTAGAGCCTTGTAACAGCTTGGGTCCCTAGAGGTTGTGGGTTGGGATGGAATATTTGGAGCCTTCTAACAACCTCGGTCCCCTTGGAGGTTGTGGGCTGAGATAACAAAATCTGAACCCCTATAACAACTTGGGAAGAGGCCATCCTGAAGCATCTTCAAGGAAGACTTGATTGAAGACTCGTTGTTACTGAATTATTGTAACAGTGGATTATGGGCTCCTATAAGGGGGTGAATCCTTGTGTGAGCACTTGGGGTGAGGTGGTGTACCTTTGGACTCCCTGTGTTGATGTAGGAAGCATTGGTCAGTTGGTGGGATTGAGGAAGGAGGTCCTTTGGAGTCCCTATTTCAGTTGGCAGTCCCTATTTAAATAATCATTCCCCCTCAGACTCTAGAATCTGGCTCGGGGGTGAAAAATACAAGTAATTGTGGTTGCAAATGTCTATGGTTGGGTGGAGAGTCCTTGTCCCAAACTCAGTTTCCCTGCAAGTTAAAATATATGTATATGTGTATACTTGTTTATTTGTTGATGAACCATGATGAACTGTTGATTGTGTTAGTTCTAGATTATGAAACTCTATTTGTGATGTTAATGTATGAATATGTGGATGTATTTTTATGCATATACGGTATTTATGGACATGTTGAATATGTGTGTGTGTGTGTGTGTGTGTTGGTTCTCTAGAACGAATGATATGTTGAAATAAAATAAGTCAACATGAGCTTCGAAGCTAGAAATAAGAGGTCGTGTGAATGATTTTTTCGTGTTGAAAACAGAACAACAGGTGCATAAAATGTGTAATAAACCAGATGATAATAATGTATAATTTATAATGTTGAATTGAACCTTAATCCAAATGAAATTCTTAATTTTAGTGAGAACAACACATAAGTGAATAATAAAGGAACATAAGGTCATGTTGCAGGCCGCAACAAAAGCCATAAGAGCTTAATTAAAACTTGAAATAGTGGACACAAAGACCCTTTTTATTAATGTGAAATAGTTAAATGGAAGACTATCTATTTATCAGGGTCTGCATTCGCTTACATCCATTTATTTCATTGTGTTACATTTTTTTTTGCCACACAGTAGGAATTGAATTAACATTGAGTGTTGTTTCCCTTGGGGCCAAATGATCCCATCAACTTTACTTAGATGGCCTTCAACCTTGCATTCTCAGTAGGCTATATATTTGTCTTCGGTGTCCTAGTGTTTTTGGTGAGGCACCAAAAGGTTATGTGTACACCATGGAGCTACTTACAGGAAGCAGGCTAGATATTTGTCATCGGTGTCCTAGTGTTTTTGTTGAGGCACAAAAAGGTTATGCGTACACCATGGAGCTACTTATAGGCAACAGGCTATATATTTTTCGTCGGTGTCCTACTATTTTTGGTGAGGCACCAAAAGGTTATGCGTACACCATGGAGCTACTTACAGGCTCAACATGGATTTTAGCATAGTCCGCGTGTGGAAGGTGAGGTAGAAACCTCTTAAGATTCCATGCTAATCCCATGGTAGGTAATGGCCTCTAGAGCACCTATGCCAGCGTGCGTAGGATTCCGTGTCCAAGAACGAGGAATGCAAGCAGGCAAGGAACTCTTTGGAGAGTTTTTCTCCTAGGCTCGAGAGGGGTAGCACCATGGAATTCCTTACCAAAACATTGGCTTCAACATAAAGCCTTGAAGTTGATCTGGAGGCCTGTCAGACCTCTAAGGCAGAGCCATGGCCAAAAATATTGGCTTTAGCAAGTTTTTGTAGTAGCAGATCTTGTTCTTCAGGAGATCGTAGAGATGCCCATCTGAGACGACGTATGAGGTAGGGCTGAAGTCCCTTAGCTAAGCCATGGCAGACAATGAGAAGGAAAATTTTTTGTGACATAGAAGGATCAAGCCCTAAACTTATAATAAAATAAATGGAAATCGTATCCTTTTTCAAATCAAGCCCTAGTCATGGAGACCTTCCACTGGCATGATTGATTTTTCCCTTACGTGATTGGTCATAAGAGCATGAGCGTGGACGTGGCCCGGAAGTAATACCCAGGAAAAATGGTTGTGGTAAGAAAGGAGAGTAACCAAGATCCCGATTGTTGTGACACGCTGGCGACTATGCAATCTCGATCATTATGCTACTGGTTTGTTGAATTTTGCAACAAGAAACAGTGAAATTGGCATCCAGAAACAACATCCATGATCCTAGTGAAAATTAAGCACCTACAGTAGGGTGGGGCCCCCATAGGCTATTTTTATGTGTATGTCTATTTATACATGTATGTGCATGTCTATTTATATATGCATGTTTATTTATAGATGCATGTATATCTTTATTATCCCTTAATTTAGATGGACATTAAACTGTAATCTATTCTCAATGTGGACTTGGAAATAGTTAACTGAAGTGGAAAATCAGTTAGCTAAGTGAATTTCAAGTTAAGAGGTTGGTTGGTGGGACATTCGGGTTGACTTTAGTTGTAACTGAGTGATTCTAGTTGTAACAAAGTTGGAAGTGCAGTGGTGCAATAATTAATACAAGTTGTAAATCAGTTTAACTCAATTAAGTGAGTTAAATTCAGTTGTGCTAGTTATAACTGCAGATACACTAGTGAGAGATCAAGTGAATTAAATATTTATTAATTCACATGTAGTGATCTCACATGCAACTGATATTTTTACTATTATTAACTGCGTGCATGTCAGATCCAGTGGAGACCCAGTTGAGTTCTAGGTGAAAGGGAAGATAACTATCAGTTGTGACATTATCCGCCTGCACATATGCAAGCACACACACATTGGATGAGACCATGATGTTTACACAGTCAAGGTAGGCAAGACATCCATTATTCTGGGTTCTTTACCATCAGGGATTGTATAGTGGAGGCATGCTGTCTGGAGACAGTAAATTGAGAAAGTGATTTGCCAATTTTTGTATGATAGTGTGAGACAATTAGCTTATGTATTGAGAGCTCTTGTGATTAGAGTTTTGTATGTAATTTTTTCATGATCCATGATATAATATACAATAGAAGATAGTGGGGTTTTTAGTTGTAAGCTTTCCTCGGGAAATTATTTGTGTTGTGTGTGATTGATCTTTCTTCATGCTTATGTAATTGGTGATTGTGTTTTTAATTCCGCAAAGATTAGTAGAAGTGATTTAGTATTTAACTTTAGAATATTGTTAGATCGGTTGAATCCAAGATATACATGCATATTTTACAATTTCTACATGGTATCAGAGCACCGGAAATTGCAAAAGTGAAGCAGGAGCTGAGTTTGTGGTTGGAAAGAATTTGAATTTGCATAAATACTTTCTTGGTGCTACAACTGATTCAAGATCAAAATGGCTTTCAATGGCTTGAAATTAGAGTATGCACTTGAGGGCAGCTCTAACTACATTTCTTGGAAGGACATGATGGATTCAGTACTCGAAGACAATGGCTTGAAGGAGATGTTCCTAAGCCAGATGATGCAGATGTTGCAAATCTTCATGCATGGGAAAAGAAAGTGGCAAGGGCAAGGAGGATCCTGTTGGAGGGGGTATGAGACCACGTTATCTCAAGACTCCATGGTAAATCCACACCATATGCTATGTGGAAGGCTTTTATGGATCTATTCCAAAGCAGTAGCGACCATAGGAAATTGGCACTCAAAGATAAACTCAGGAAGATCAAGTGGAAAAGAATGACACTATTCCGGTATACTTAACAAAGTTTGTCCAATGTTGGGATTAACTTGGGAGTGTAGGAATAACTATCGCTATGATGATTTGGTGAGTTTGGCTCTCCTAAGACTTCCTAAGAGTTGGCATAGTTATGAAAAATTTGTCAACGGACGGGAAAAATTGACGAATTGGGAACGACTATGGTCGGATCTAGTGCAGGAGGAGTTCAGGCAGAACACCAAATATGGCTCTTCATCAAAGCATGATGATGAAGAGGATTGTGCTTTGGATGCCAAGGCGAAGAAGGGGAAGGGGAATAAATTCCAATCTAAATCTAAGGCTGGTGAAGATGGCAAGGATCACAACATGTCCAAAGTGAAGTGTTTTCACTGTCATGAGCATGGACATATTGCCACAAACTGTCTACAAAAGAAGAAGAACAAGAAGGTTGCTCGAGTTGTAGCTCGTGAGGCCCTCGCCTCACAATTTGAGCTTGAATTCTCATTGATCGCATGCATGGTGTCAAGTGCATTTGGATCAGGGTGGTACTTGGATAGTGGTGCTTCCTTTCACATGACAGGAGACAAGAAACTTTGCAGTGACTTGGAGGAGAAGGATCTCCAGATGCATATTGAAATGGGAGACGAAAAACGGTACAGTGCTACCGGGATTGGTACCATTACCTTTCAGAGGGCATTGGGTAAACTCTTTCAATTAAAGAATGTAATGCATGTACCAGGTTTGAAGAAAAATTTAGACTCATTTGCAATTTTAGAGGATAGAGGCTATGATGTTGTTTTCAGTGAAGGAAAAGTTTTCCTGCGACACAAAGAAAAAAGGAAAGCCAAGAATATTGGGATTCGAGTTAAGAATCTCTATATACTTGATGTAGATGTGATTTCTACATAGCTTCATACCATTGGGAAGTGTAAGAAATTCATGCAATTGACCCTTGAGAGGGAGCTGGATTTGCATGCAGGTAAGAATGAACCTTGAGATGTGGAGCAGCCACATGCGAAGGATCATGGAGTGGGAGCAACCACTCATACAGATAAATTTCAAGCCAGATGGGCAGAGAGAGTGCATGCAGCTATACCACCAGGTGAGAGGTGGGGCGGCATGCATGAATAATCCCAAGAATAAATTTTGGGCATGATTCATTGAGATGGTGTGGATCTCATGAATCAAACCTGGATATTACGAGCCCACAGAGTAGCAGTAGCACAATCAATTGGATTTATGTTGTCAGATGTCATGAGGACATGAAATCAAAGTGACAGTGTCAGATACTAGAGCATAGATCAAAGTTGGTAGCAAGTGCAGAGTGCATGGATGCAAATATCAGCAGCGCAGAGGATCCAGTAGACATGTGCAATAGCTAGCAGCAAGTCAGAAGACTTTGATGACATATGCATTATACTGATTCAGTTTTTTGGAGGCTTTTCAGTTTCAAAATTTTTGCATGCAAAGTTTGCATGTGAGATAAACACTAGCAAAGTGTTGCATGTAAGAGTTGCATGTGCGAGAAACACTAGATAAGTGTTGCATGCATGGAGTTGCATGGAGTTGCATGTCGCATGCATGCTCATTTGTGACATTATCCGCTTGCACACATGCAAGCACACACACATTGGATGAGCCCATGATATTTACGCAGTCAAGGCAGGCAAGGCATCCATTATTCAGGGTTCTTTACCATCAGGGATTGCACAGTGGAGGCAGGTTGTTTGGAGACAGTAAATTGAGCAAGTGATTTGGAAATTTTTGTATGACAGTGTGAGAAAATTAGCTTATGTACTGAGAGCTCTTATGATTAGAGTTTTGTACATTGTAATTGTTTCATGATCCTTGATATAATATACAATAGAATATAGTGGGGTTTTTAGATATAATACTTCCTCGAGAAATTATATGTGTTGTGTGTGATTGATCTTTCTTCATGCTTATGTAATTGGTGATTGTGTTTTTAATTCCGCAAAGATTAGTAGAAGCGATTTAGTATTTAACTTTAGAATATTTTTATATATGGTGAATCCAATATATGCATGCATATTGTATAATTTCTACATGGTTGGGGATGGACCCACCTAAAATGTTATCTCGTTAGGTTCACCCCGGAGCAGTCGCATGAGGTGAAGGCAAAAGGGAGCAAGGTGAGCGGTGTGGGATGAAGTGGAGGTGCCTCCATGTATCCCAATCAATAATAAGGGTCATGCAAGGGTGCGGCCTATCAAATTGACGTGGCTCGAAGGTTTCACCCGGAATGTTATCAAGGGCGTGATTAGAGGTGAGTCAGGCAAAAAACAATGGGATGATGCCGCATGATGATGTGCCCCGGTAGTGTTTCCATTTGTTGGAAGGTTAGACCACAACCACATAGGCTTGGTTTTTTATCCTAGAAACATGAAAAGGAGGTGTAAAGGAAGGTTCCAGGAAAATCCTATCAATATGATGTAACACCCTACTCCCATATATACCCAAGTAACCACCCAACTGAGGTAAACATGTGACGAGAGGCTACTATGATCTGATTCAACCTCCCAAGTCACCTTAAGGAAGTGGAACCAAAACCATAAAACCACACATGCCTTATACACCTGCTACAGGACACCTAGGAGCCATGCCAACCTTACAGAAGGCTAGCCCCTGCATCAAACTGATATTTTCAAAATTCAACCCCCCAGTCGCATGCTTGACATGGGAAAGAGTGTGATTGAAAACCTCCAGTCGTATGCACAACATGGAATGCATGCAACTGGGGACTTTTCCCATTAGTTCTGAGCCTGTGACCCTGATTTTTGTGCCATTTTTTAGGCCCAGAGTCAAGGTCACTACCTAGAATTCCATGACACTTTCAGAACTGAAATATAATAGATAAATAATGATGTAAATTCAAACACTTGAACAAGGACTTGACTGGACCCATACTAGCCATGACAGGAATTTCATCAAACACGTCGCAAATATGTAATATACACGTCTAAATAACATATCTTATCATAGGGTCTCATACTTATCTAAGAATCGCTAAGAAGCATTGTTTCCTTACACCAATAGTTGCATTATCATCTATTAGGTCATAGATACATTGTTCATTCATTTACAAATCCAAACATGATGAGAGCCATACATCATCACTGTCATAATACATGCTTACAACCATCATAATAACAACAGAAATATCAAAGATACATCATCCATAGAATCCACATATATACCAGTAATTTTACTCATAAGATATCAAGGAAATAACTTCTCATTAATGAATGCAAAAACCAACCCGATATGGAACCTACCACATTCCACTCGACCATAGATTGGTTGATCCAAATATCTCTTTAGAAAATCACCCTTGTGCCACATTCAAAGCAGGAATGTGGGACTCAAATCGAAAGAACCAAACAATGCTTCCCGAGGTTAAACCACCTCACCCTCATCAATAGAAACCAAGATTTACCGTAATCTACACCGGATCACTAGGAAAAAATAATAAACATGTAATAGTAGGCTTTACCATGATCTCCACCAGATCACTAGGCCAAAACAAGCATGGATGCCACTAGATTTCTCCACCTACATCATTAGGAATTTTCATGTCTCCTAGTCTCTAGGATTTACCGCAATCCATAGTTCGACACGACTTCGATACACGGATCACTACTCCATAACTGAGACTCCACTCTCTAGGATTTACCATATATCCCATCCTAGAATTCCACCCACCTCTAGGCTTTATTGTATATCCCACCATTCATCGGTCGAGGATTCCTAGGCCCACCGAGGCAACACATTATTTAGCTTTACCACAGCCTATAGTCTGGTTCAGGGGTTACTAGGCCATGTGATTTTTTTTCATTTGAAGATCCACCTCACTCATCTTTGAATCCATCTGGCAATCTAGCTCAACCAAAACATGAGAACCCCATCACACCATGGCTATCCGGAAATGGAAAGGCTAGACTGAAAAACACTGTCAAACCTAGAAAAATCGATGCCAATGACAGAAATAGGACCAAGAACACACATGCAACACCATGCATGCCAAAACTAGCAAGGAAATCACACATGCAAATAAATACTTGCAAGTGAAATTGTTGTAGTTTCTTGATCATGCTCTTCCTTGCTTGATCTTTGCTTCCTCTTTGCCTTTTTTTCCTTTCTTGATCCAATGTTGAAATGCTCCAAGAAAAATCTAAGTGTCCAAGAGTGTGAAAGAGAGAGAGAATATAGAGAGAGCTTCAAAACTGAACTAAGAAAAGGTACCGATTGATACTCATAAGACTTTTTATCAATTAGGCCTCTATTTTCTTCATTTTCAATTATTTTCCTTCATTTTCCTCCTCACATGCAACATGTGACCTTTCACCTTCCTTTTCTCCTATTTTCCATTATTTTCATAAATAAATTCCAATAAATGCCATTTTTCCTTTACAAATGCCTTAGCCATTTCCTTTTACAATTTCCTTAGCCATAATAAACCAAATGAACACCCACATTAGGATGTTTTTCCCAACATTAAGCTTGGAATAAGTGTCCCATCATCCGTGGTTATTATTTTTCCGTTATTAACTTTTATTACATGGAATTTTCACTAGGGCTGTTACAGAACCCTCCCCCTTGGGAGACACCATCCTCTATGTTTAAGCACACCTATACCTCAAAAAACCACTGAAATAAAACATACTTCCCATGGAGCTTTATAATATAGCTCGACGAAATATTACAGTGATCACCCTGTTGAAAATCAAACCAACATGATAATCATAACAACATGACAGCTATAATGACATGACACGCATACCACTTATTGGAGCTTTATAACATAACTCATGGAGGTATTTACATCCATATACATATGTACATATACCAAAACATCACACCAAAACATATGCCAAAACATATACCAAAACATCATATGAAAACTTATTTTCCTCAACCAACAAACAATGAAGGATACATAGTCCGCATCTGATCTCTCATCTCCCATGTAGCTTCATCGGGCCCAAAGTTCTTCCATTGCACTTTCACACGCTTGATTTCTCGGTTTTGGAGCAGGAGCACCTTTTTCTACAATATTATGAATCTAATCTTACAACTAAATTTATAAATATAGTTATTAATAGAATAAATAGAAATAAATGTAATTACTAGTTAATCAAATAGTAATTATGTAATTAGTGATTAAGTTAGCTGAAAAGGCATGTCTAAAAGACATGCCTGCTCATGAAAATGTACCTGCATAGGTATAAAAGCAGGACCTCATTGTAAACTTTCAATCATGTTATATCTTATCAATAAAATATTTATTATTATAAATACCTCGTGTATTTCTATAATTAAAAGCTAATTTCTGCTATCAAGTCTACAAATCTGCAAGTCTGCTACTACAGTATTCAAATCTACGAATTCCGCTGCTACAGTGGTATCAGAGCCTTATTGTGGACAGGTTGAAGGAATGGCACATAACATGGTTCTACAAGCCTACAATTATTTACCATATAATGTGCCATTAAGTCAAGATCCCAAAAGAATTGAAATAATTAGAAAAATGCTAGAAAAGGTTGAGCACTTAGAGAAGTTATGTGCAAAATATTCTGCAGTAGACCATAATAAAAAAGATGAAAAATGCAGTAATAATAATAAAACAGTTAGTTTTTCTAAAGGGAAATCGGTTAAAACGCCCATGGAAAAGTCAACTAAATATATTCCCCCACCAAGGCGTAATAAAAGTGAAAAGGTAGAGAATTGTTGGAAATGTGGAGATAAATACTTAGCTGGAAATATATGTGCCTTTTATTCAAAAAATGAAATCACCACCGTTCAAATAAAAGACAAAGATATTGAAAAAAAGAGTTATGATGATGATGGAGATAAAGATGGTGAAGAAGATGAAAAAGTCAATGATTATAATATTGAAGAGTATGATTCAGATGAAGCTGATCTTGACATGGATGAAAGTAATATAGATAAAATTGTTGAAGAAGATGAACAATATCATGACAATGAGGAAGAAGACATTGTTGATGATAAAGAGGAAATTTTGGAGGGAGAAAAAGAACAAGAAAATGTTTTTGATAAAGAAACGATATCCAAGAAAAGAGAAATACATCCTTCATCAGGCTATCACTGTAATGATAGTGAATCGTCAATTAAAAATGGATATGTGCCTTCTTCGGAGAATAAGAATGGGGTTGTTCTTGGGAACACTTAGCAAAGGATATTGGCAGCAAAGCCAGACATAGAGGAATCCAGGGTGAAAATTGATAATTTCCCCACTACACAGAACCCAAAGGATGTAACAAATATGATTAGTAGCCAACAAATGGTTCATGAAAAACAAGTTATTCAGATTTCATACCATCATCATGAAAATATACCTTTTGCTGGCTTTCCTGAAAGGGAAAAGATATATGAAGTTGGAAAGCAGTCTGACGTATGCCATTACTATGAAAAGGAAGAAGTGGAAACCATAGCTAATTCAGAAAAAACAGATAAAGAATGTACTCTAAAATACCTAAAAGGAAACAAGGAGCAGAGGGGAACTATCTCTAAATTGGATAAATCAGAGAAAAAATCATCCACTGATTATGGCAAGATTTACAGTGAAACAGATCTAAAAAACATTGATAAACTTGTCATTGAGAATTTGTGTGAGAAAGTTACTTCTGAACATGCTGATCGAAGTAAGCAGTTAAGACTTTCCAGATCAAATTCAAACTTGATCAGGCAGTTTTTGATTCAGGTGCTTGTGCCTCATGTCATGAAACTCAGGCCACGTTTCAGGGCTTCATTAGAGAGTGCCCAAGACCATGAAGGATCTGGAATGGGTCAAGAGGATGATGATGAGATAGTGAAAGGCATGGCACGCTTATTTTCAGAAATGGGAGATGCATATTCTGATATGATTGCTATTGGGTCTACAGAAGCAAAGAATATTGTAGAAGCCATTTCAGAAGTTACATCACATCTAGATTATGATATCGCTGCAATGACTTTCAACTTTTGGCATAACCTCCAAGTTATCTTAACAAAAAGGGATTATTATGCGGGAATTGAGAACGAAGCTGCCATCGATATTGAAAGGGAAAGGAGGTTGGCAGTTTTTCATCCAGTATTTCAGATTTTAGTGTCACTGGTTAGCTTCCGAGTAACATACCCCCAAGATTATAATCAATGGTCAACAGAAGATCTTTTTGATTTTAAACAAACAAGATTTGCTGTTGGAGAAATGTTGACTGACGCTGCTTCAGTTTTGGGAGGAGATAATACGCTTCAACTTCTTCTATCAAATAATTTCTTCCAAGCTGCAAACAATGCTGGAAATGGTGGCGCATGGGCTTGGCGACCTACAGAAGCTGCATTGTTGTTTCATTCGAGCCAAACCGGAAATGCGAGGGTTTTTTGCAAATTAACGATACCAAACAGCGAATTTCCCCGCAGATCGCTTCCCACCTTCGATCCCCACCGAGTGCCTGACAATTCGTGACGTTGTCAAGAGCAAACCCCGCTGCCTTCAATGGGAACAGAGGTGGCAAGTTACGTGACACGACGTTTAGTTGATACGACGTGTTCTTTCGTCTTTCATACAATTCTAAATCCTGTTTCCGAAATTGGAGAACTATGTCACGTGCGTAATCGCAACTATCCCGTGATCTGCGACGCCTCTTCATGTGGTATATGTGATTATCAACGTGTAGGCGGAGGAGCATAGGTGTAAGGCAATGTTACAAGTTAATAAGTTCTGGAACGCCACACGGATATTTGAATAAACTCGTGGCCATTCCAAACACGATTTCGATAAAATCGTTATATTTATATAAAACGTATATATATATATATATATATCATACGCAATTTAATTTAATTAATTAATTAATATATAAATTAATTAATTTCATTATTTATATAGTTACAAAACTATATAAGTTAATAAGTTAATTTATATATTTTAATTATTAAAAAAAAAATAAAATAAAATTGTAGATATATATATATATATATATATATATATATATATATATATTACTACCAAAAAACAAAATGGAAGGATTACGAGGACGAATTATATGTCAAAGATAACAATATGAAGAAATTTGGAAGGCGAGTAAAGTGAAGGGAATTGTCGAAAAGTCAAGCTTTGAGGACAAAGCTTTTCGAAGGAGGAGGCAATGTTATGAATCTAATTCATAACTGAAGTAATAAATATAGTTATTAATAGAATAAAATAGAATAAATGTAATTATTAAATAATCAGTGAGGATTATGTTAAGTAGTGATTAGTTAACTGAAAAGGCATGTCTAAAAGACATGCCTGTTCATGAAAAGGTATCTGCATGGGTATAAAAGCGGGACCTCATTGTAAACTTTCAATCATGTAATATCTTATCAATAAAATATTTATTATTATAAATACCCCGTGTATTTTTATAATTAAAGTTGTTTCGATATTCAAGCCTACAAGCATACAAGTCTACCGCTACAGTATTCAAGATCTAGAATTCATCAAATGTACATATACCAAAACATCACACCAAAACATATGCCAAAAACATATACCAAAACATCATATGAAAACTTATTTTTCCTCAACCAACAAACAATGAAGGATACATAGTCGCATACGATCATCTCCCCACATGGCTTCATCGGGCCCAAAGTTCTTCCCACCCATTCACTTGTGGGACCGCTTGATTCTCGGTTTTGGTTCGGAGCACCTTTTTCTGATATACAGGTTTGTATAGCATTAGAATTTCATACAGAAATCACATAATGCAAACTAGTCAACCACATGATCAATATCTTTAACATACTTCTTAAGCAATGACACGGAAAACATCATGGACTTTTATTTATGAGTGCGTATGATTGATAGGAAACGTAGATCCTCTACAAGAATCTTGAAAGGTCCACAAAATCGGGTGCCATCTTGGAACATGATCCAATACACAAGGATATCTTCTTTGGTTTGATGCGCAAGTACACATGTTCCCCAACCTGAAACTCCTTAAACAAATTGTTCCTATCTACATAGATCGTATTCCTATCATGTGTTGCTTTTAGATTCTTCTTAATTACCTGCATTTCTTGTTCCATCTCTGCCAACATGTCTGGTCCAATAAACACCTTGTTAATTGGATCACTCCAACTGATGGGAGTATTGCAAATCCGCCCACACAATGCCTGAAACGGACTCATCCTCAAATATTCCTAATACCCATTGTTGTAAGCAAACTCTACCAGTGAAATATACTCTTCCCACTTTCTTTGTTGATGCATCACATACATCCTCAACATGTCCTCCAATATCCTGTTGACCCTTTCTGTCTATCCATATATCTTTGGATGATAAGTTGTGTTGAAGGCCAACTCTATGCCAAAACCTGCAAACAAATCCTTCCAAAAATTGGAAGTGAACTTTTCATCCATGTCTAACACAATATTCTTTGGAACACCATGTAATCTGACCACATCTCTGATGAACACATGTGCCACATCAATAGTTTAATATGTAGTCTTCACTAGAATGAAGTGCACAACCTTTGTCAACCTATCCACAACAACCATGATGGAATCATGTTGTCTAGGTGTCCTGGGAAATCCTGTGATGAAATCCATGGAAACGACCTCCCATTTCCACTCTGGAAATAAAATCGATTGTAGTATTCCACCTCGATTCCTACACTATGCCTTTACCTATTTAAAATCCAAACATCTAGCCACAAACTCAGCCACGTCCTTCTTCAGATTCGGAAAATAATAAAACTTCTTCATTATTATCAATGTCTTCTGGTATCCTGGGTGACATGAGTATGGTTTTGCATGAAACTCCTTCAATATCACCTTCTTGAGCTCACTGTTGTCTAGCGCATATATCTTATCTCTAAACCTGATCAAGCCAACCACTGTGAGACGATAGCCTGCATCCTGTGCTCCTGCACCTGTACTTGTACATGTACCTATACTTATACATATACATGTACATGTAATCATACATGTACCTATACCTATACTCTGTTGCAATCTGTGCCTAAGCTTCATATACTTGACATCCTACTGACCTGCCTACAAGATCCTATCTTGTAGGTTTGTCCCATAGGATGTCATAGCTTCTATATGATTCACCTGTATCCGCCTACTAAGAGCATCTGAAACCCTATTCTCTTTATCTTTGATGTATTTGATCTCAAAATAAAACTCACTGATCGTGGCCAACCATCTAGATTGCTTGGCATTCAGATTCGGTTGGTCAAACAATTATCTCAACCATTATGATCACTCATCAGTACAAACCTCCTACCAAGAAGATAGTGCCTTCACATCTTCAATGCATGGATGATCATTGCTAACTCAAAATCATGTGTCAGATAGTTATGCTCGTGCTCATTTAGTTTTTATGACTCATAGCACACTACTTGTCCTTCCTGCATAAGGACTCCACCAAGTCCTCTTTTACAAGCATTCGTACATACCACAATTCTTTGTCTAGATCTGCAATCTTTAACATTGGAGCATGTGTCAAAAAAAGTTTCAACTGCTCAGACCTATTCGTACACTCCTCTATCCATTCAAACTTCTTACCTTTCCTTTGCAACGATTTAATAGGATAAGAAATTTGTGAGAAGTGCTTGATGAACCTCCTATAATAACCTTCCAACCCCATGAAGGATCTCACATCATCCACATTTCTAGGATTTTCCCACTCCATGATAGCTCTTATCTTTCATGGATCCAATGTTATGCCTTCTTGGAAACAATGTGTCCCAAGTAATGTACCTTTTTCTGAAAGAAACTAGACTTGATGATCTTAGCATACAACTGGTGCTCTCTCAACAATCTCAATACTGCGGCTAAATTCTCGGCATGTTCTTCCTCATTCTTAGAATATATCAAGATTTCATCAATGATTACAATAACAAACTTGTCTGGATAAGGACGCAACACACTATTCATAAATCACATAAAGGTAGTTGGAGCATTATTCAAACCAAATGGAACTACAACAAACTCATAATGCCCACACCTGGTCCAGAAATTTGTCTTGTAAATATCCTATTCCTTGATATGTATATGTTGATATCTGAATCTCAAATAAATATTTGAGAATGATGTTGTTCCCTTTAGTTGATCAAATAAGTCATCAATCCTCGGTAATGGATACCTGTTCTTGATGGTCACCTTATTCAACTACCTGTAATCAGTGCATAACCTGAGAGCACCATCCTTCTTCTTTACAAACAATATTGGTGCACCCCAAGGTGATACACTTGGCCTAATTTATCCTTTGTCAAGAATTTCCTTTAACTGCAAATTCAACTCTACCAACTTTGGAGTGCTCATCATGTATGGTTCTTTTGATGTTGGCAGTGCCCTTGGTACCAACTCAATAGAAAATTATACTTCCATGTGAGGTGGAAACTCTGAAATATCTGTGGGGAATACATCCTGAAACTAGTGTAGAACTGGGTACCTGCTCAAAACATCTGCATCCTTAACTTCCTTACCTTTTTTGCAGAAATATGCACTGCAAACAACACACACCCTTTCCTACAACTGTGTTTGGCCTACATAGTTGGAACCATTCTTACTGATGTTGTTTTCTTCTTACCCTGTAAGTCTCTTTGTTCCCCATTGTCATCCAAGAACTCAATGGATTTTTCATAACAATCCACTTTAGTATTGTGAAGATATAACCAGTCCATACCCAAAACCATATTGTATGATCCCAACAGAAATATATTCAAATTTTTTGATGTATGCATACTATTTATTTCAAATGCTCAAGCTCTTACCCAATGATGAACTTGCTTCTTGGTACCTGTATCCAACTGCACTAACCAAGATTATTCATGCACTTATTTATTCAAGCCAAACTTATCCACCAAGTCAGTATTAACATAACTATAATTAGATCCAGGGTCAATCAAAATAGAAATAACTTGATCACAAAGCTTATCGTCCATTTAAATTATAGATTCTTGATGGTATGCCTCCCTATTATCCAATGTTGCGTAGATACAAGGAATGCTCTGACCAACATACCCAATAGTATGTGCCTCATGTGCATTATATATCCGACGCCTACCACCCTAATTCTGCGGACAATCTCTCTTGAGATGCTCCTTACCGCATGTCCAACACTCCAACCACCCAATACCATCACGTTTATGTTGCTGCTATGACCCATGTCCTTGTCTAGTTGAATTGAACTTATTTTGTGGTGACACATTTTCTCTCTCTTCTACATTCTGATGCCTTGCTCTTTTCAGCTACCATTTACTTTTACCTTTATCTTTCCCTTTCCATCCTTGCTAAGATTCATTATTACACTTAGACTACTCATAGCAATGATTCAATTTCCCAATAACTTCCTCAAGTGACTTAGGCTCATGATACTCAATCTGATCTCTAAATGATAATAGAAAACCATTGACAAACCTTTGAACTTTGTCCTTTTTATCTTTAAGATACGGTACATACCACAATAGCTCTAGGAACTTAGTCGTGCACTCTTCATTTGGAATTAATCCCATCTTTAGCTCATATAATTATTGGCCTTATTGTCATAATACCTCTGTGACAAGTACTACTTCCTGAACAGCCTCTTGAACTCATGCCAACTCAATTCCTCTATCATGATGTCCTTAACCCACTTCACATATTCCCACCATATATTTGCCTTACCTTTCAAGCTAAATATAGTTACTCTAGACTTCATATTATCTAAATAATTATGCCACTCAAATAAGTTCTTCATCCCAAGTATTTAAGCCTTTGCATCTTTAGGATTCTTCAAATCTCCATCAAAATTAGGTGGCTTTTCTTTCTTAAAATCATTTGAAAATTATCTCTATCACTCCTCCTATAAGGATGATAGCGATGACGATCATAATGCCTATTAGAACCAGAAGTAGAGTAGCAATTGGTTCCATCACCTCTCCAATCCAGAGTATCCAAAAGCTTTCCATCTCTCACTGTGTCAACTTGATCCGACCCGTGACCACTATGAGACCTATTACCATATTCCCCATTAGTTTTTCCTTCATGTCCATGGTTGATCCGAAGTGGCCCCTGTCGCTATAATTCTGACAAGCTCTAAAGGAGTACTGCATTAACCTCTGCTTTTTTTTCTTCTGCCCGTGTGTTTATGTCATTGTTCGCCTTACAACTCCTTATTTATTCCTTCAAACTTCTTAGTGTGTCTTCTAAGTCAGAAGAGTTCCCAAAACCACGATGCTCATCTGATTAATAGGGATAATCTTTGTAGTCTACCATCTTGCTAGTCATCTTTGATTTCTTCCTACAAGGCATACTATGTCGGCTAAACCAAATCAAAATAAACCAACGTACATTAGCATAGTTTAGGGAGGATATCTCATCTGCAAGATCAAAAAAATCAGCATAATACATGTGTAAATGCAATCATAACAACATATATACATATAAAAAATGAGTGTATCAACACATAAACATCATTCTAGCTATAATCTAGTCGTCAATGCATGACCATATCAACTACACATACCATGACCTCATGCATGAAAACAACAACCATATCAATGTATACTGACAACATGCAAGCATAAACAACATGTAACCAATCATACACTCATGATGACACCCTTGCTTTTACATGGAAACATCACTAAAACCATGACTAACACCATACATATGCAACAAGTACATATATCACAAGTATGAGAAACATATATGCAACCAACAAAATTACATGACCAACACACACCTCCCATCCAGTCTAAGGGGTGAACCATGCTCTGATACCACTCTGTAACACCCTCCTCCCACATCTACCCAAGTAACCGGCCAACCGGGATAATCATGTGACGAGAGGCTACTATGATTTGATTCAACCTCCCAAGTCACCTTAAGGAAGTGGAATTATACCATACAACCACACAAACCTTATACACCTGCTACAGGACACCCAGGATCCATGGAAACCTTACAAAAGGCTAGCCCTTGCATTAAACTGACCTTTTCAAGAATCAACCCCCCAATTTCACACTTTACATGGGAAAGAGTGTGACTAGAAACCTCCAATCGCACGCACAACATGGCATGCATGCGACTAGGGACTTTTCCCAGTAGTTCTGAGCCTGCGACCCTGATTTTTGTGCCATTTTTTTAGACCCAGAGCCCAAGTTACTACCCAGAATTCCATGACACTTTCAGAACTAAAATATAACATCGAAATAATGATGTAAATGCAAACACTTGAACAAGGACTTAACTGAACCCCTACTAGTCATGACAGGAATTTTTCCAAACACGTTGCAAATATGTAATCTACAGGACAGGAATTTTTCCAAACACGTTGCAAATATGTAATATACAGGTATAAATAAAAAATATGAGCATATGGGTCTCATACTTATACAATAATCGCTAAGAAGCATTTTTCCCTTACATCATTAGTTCCATTATCATCTATTAGGTCATAAATACATTGTTCATTCATTTACAAATCAAAACATGATGAGATTCATACATCGTAATTGTCATAATGCATTCATATAACCATCATAATAAAAACAGTCGTAGAAACCATAAATAGACTGGTAATTTTACACATAAGATACCAAGGAAATAACTTATCATTAATGAATGCAAAAACCAACCCTTTATGGGACTACCATGTTCCACACTACCATAGATTGGTTGAGCCAAATCTCTATTCAGCTAATCACCCTCATCCCATATTCCAAGCATGAATGTGGGACTCAAATTCAAAGAACCAACCAAGGCTTCCTGAGGCTAAACCATCTCACCCTCATTAGTAGAAACCAGGCTTTACCGTAACCCACACCGAATCACTAGACCAAAAAAAGCATGGATTCCACCAGATTTCTCCACCTACATCGTGAGGAATTTTCCTGTCTCCTAGTCTCTAGGCTTTACCACATTCCATAGTCTGATCCAAGGATCACTAGGCCATAACCGATACTCCACTCTCTAGGCTTTATTGTATATCACATCCCGAGATTCCTAGGCCTAATGGAGAGCACCCACCTCTAGGCTTTACCATATATCCCACCATTCACTAGTCGAGGATTCCTAGGCCCACTAAGGCAACACCCTATCCAGCTTTACCATAACCCATAGTCTGGTTTAGGGGTTACAAGGCCATGTGTTTTTTTTCATTCAAAGATCCACCTCACTAAGCTTTGAATCCATCCAGCAATCCATCTCAACAAAAACATGAGAACCCCATCACACCATGGATATTCAGAAATGGAAAAGTTAGGCTGAAAAACATTATCACACCTAGAAAAACCCATTCCAATGATAGAAAGAGAACCAAGAATGCACATGCAACACCATGCATGCTAAAACTAGCAAGGAAATCACACATGCAAATCGATACCTACAATTAAACCTGTTGTAGCTGCTTGATCCTGCTCTTCCTTGCTTGATCTTTTCTTGACCTTTGCTTCATCTTTGCCTTCTTTTCCTTTCTTGATCCAATGTTGAAATGCTCCAAGAAAACTCTAAGTTTCCAAGAGTTTGAGAGAGCGAGCTCCAAAACTAAACTGACAAAAGGTACCAATTGATCCTCAGAAGCCTTTTTATCAATTAGGCCTCTAATTTATTCATTTTCCATTATTTTCCTTCATTTTCCTCCTGATATGAAACATGTGACCTTTCACCTTCCTTTTCTCCTATTTTCCATTATTTTCATAAATAAATATTAATAAATGCCACTTTTCCTTTCCAAATTCCTTAGTCATTTCCATTACCAATTTCCTTAGCCATAATAAATCAAATGAACACCCACACTAGGATGTTTTTCCCAACATTCAACTTGGAATAAGTATCACATAATATGTGGTTATTATTTTTCCTTTATTAAGTTTTATTACATGGAATTTTAACCAAGGTTGTTAAAGATGATGTAAGATGGAACGTGGTCGGGCTCGTGCTTTATCTTAGTGTTATTGATACCACTTTCCAAATCAGCTTCATGAGACCACCCTAGAAGGTTAAAGTGGGAGGCAGTTGAAAAGTGTCGGGATAGACCCAGCGAGGTCATGTTTCCCTTTTGTTTTTCTATTGGTTGAGGAGCGGCCCCACCGTCCATGCAAGCCTGGTGGTAAGGTTCGGTGGTTGGTATAGAGTGTTTTTGGTAGTGTCTTGGGAGGGACTGAATGGGATGATGTGGGTTGGCTACGTGGACATACAAGCAAGCCCAGCAGATCTTTCATAGGTAGAGGGAGGACCCATAGCCAGGTCAGTCTGAAATTGTGTTCCCGACGGAATAAACAGACATCCTAAGAGACGAGGTGTTGAGATAATGTGAACTTGTGGTGGTAGAAATTGGCGAACAGGATTGGGCCTATGAGGAGGAGGTAAGAGGGGCATGTTGTCCATGTAATCCTAGTGTAAAGTATTCAGCGGGTAACCAAACACGTAGTTTGGGAACCAACGAGAGAGACAAAGTGATTTAACGTGTCTAGTGGGACCTAACCAAAATGTGTTTGGCTAATACGAAACTATTAACGCAGAATAAACAAAAAATAATAATTACCCCATTCCTCTAATGGTAACCTAAGGGGTCAGGTGACGTTACATAGTGGTATCAGAGCATCCAAGTTCAACGCTTGAACTGGATGGGCTTCGTCACGAGAAAGTGATGATTTTGGAAATTTAACTAACTAACTATTTAGGTGCCAAAACTTTGTCTAAAATATTGATAACTATTCTGCTGGTAAACTCGTGCTAGTGTGAATTGTTTGTTTCACAACAAATCGGTGAGAGCAAGAGCATAGTCATAAATATGTTTTTTATTATTAATTATCACAATAAAAGGATTGAATGATTGATGTATATGATTTGTAAAAATTTTTGCACACTAACGTGGTTGTTTTGTCACAACATAAAACCCCATGGTAGCACCATGAATGCAAGCTCATGGTCATGATTATGTGTTTATTTATTATTTTGAAATGTCTAACAATGTGTGTAGTTAACAACACATCACAAGCATCATAAAGTAGAGAAGTTACAACAATGAGGATTGTAATGCTTGAGTACAATTCTAATCGATCGCAACATTGAATTTATGGGGTCAGAACTAATGAAGAAGAGAGATCAGTTGGTCAAGGGGGAGGGAATCTCTCCCCATACTAGATGGACACCCTAAGAAGCATGAGGGCTTAGGTGAGAAGATTTAAGGTTGATAATGAGAGATTGTTAAGAGCTCAAGAAAGGCAAGCAAAGATCAATATTTTCATCATGCAAAGTCTCTAGGATTGGAAGATACAAAGGCAATCTGAGTTGAGGTCCAAATATAGAGATAGGAAAAGCCTTCATGATTCATAGGAAAACACTAACGGGGAAAATGGCGGCAGGTCAGGAAAGATAAACAAGTGAGGAATTGAGGACATTGTGCTAGGGGATGTACCGTTAAGCACTTCAAGGGGAGGAACTACCACACAAGTTCATTATTCAAGCAAACCATCTAGTTTTGTTGCCAAGAGGAACCACCATCTCACCATTACCATGATCAAAGTTCAAGAAGTAAAGGAAAGGATAAAATGTTTAAGGATTCTACAAGATCCAAGCCACCCACATTTGATGGGGATATAAAGAAATCAGAGGATGCATAATCTTGGCTGTTGCGAATGAATAAGTTTTTTAGAATACATTATTATTCTAAGAATATGAAAGCTAGATGTGCCACCTGTAGTATGAAGGGAAAAGCATATATATGGTGGGAGGATTTGAAGAATGTCAAAGGTATTGTTGGAGAATAATTAACTTGGGATGAGTTTGAAAAGCTCTTTAGAGAGTAATATTTGTCTAAACACTATTATGATAGTAAGGCAAGAGAGTTCTATGAACTCAAAATGGGTCAGTTGACCAATGATGAGTATGTCACTAAGTTTTTATAACTATGGAGGTATGTGTCGTATATCAAGGATGAAAAATCCAAAATTCAAATATTCGCCAATGGGTTTCATATGGAATTCAGGGATAAAATTGAGTTGTTGGAACCCCAAACCCTAAAGGATGTTATCAAGAAGTTATCACATTTCTATGAGCCAGAAAAATGCAGGACCGATATTAAAAGTAATTGGCAGGCTAAAATTAGTGTTTGACATAAGAAGAATTGGCCCAAGAAAATCTTAGAAAGGAAAGAAATTAAGCACCTAGATCACACAAGACAGTTTTAGCATAAAGTCAATGTTGTTGACAAGAGAACTATGCAGCAACCAACATCAGCACAACCCAAGTTTGAAGGTCGAGAGCCGCTCAAGTTTTGGACTTGTGGTGGGAACCATGAGAGGATAGACTATCCACATCCACAAGATGTTTGAACAAATATTTACAATGCTCAGGAGGCGATCATGATGAGAGAGGTAGCTCAGAGCATGCTAAGGATTTATGCCACAATGGATAATTGCCAAGAATATCACTAGGCATCCCACATTAAGATGGAAGGTAAGATACAAGAGTAATTGATTTCTATTTTAATTGATCCAGGTTTTAATTATAGCTAATTCAGCCCTGAATTTGTTGAGAAATGTGGTTTGAGAAAGGAATTGCATGAATAACCTTGGATGGTTCAGTTGGAAACTAGGACAAAGAGAATAATCAACCATTGGGTAAGGTCGCATGCATTTAAACTTAGTGGCATGCCCACAAAAACCCATTTTAATGTGTTCCCATTGGGTGTGTATGACATATTGTTGGGTAGGTACCACTTGTACTTACACCAGACAAAGGTAGATTGCTACAAAAAGGCAATTGAATGCTTGGATGAGCAAGGAACAAAAAGAGTGTTGCAGGGCAAGAAAAGGCCCATTTCAGTGAGGTTAATCACAGTTATTCAAGCCAAATGCAACAACAAAAAAGGATTCATGTTATTTACAGTGAAAGTTTCCAAGAATGAGGAAATTGATAGAGAAATAGATGAGAAAGTCTAATCGCTACGAAAATACCCTATTTTGCAGCAATACACATATGTTTTCCCATTGGAGGTTCTTAGATTACCTCCTCACAAAGAGATATATTTATCTATTGAGTTGGTACCTGGAGTAGTACCAACATCTAAGGCTCCATATAAGATGAGCACCCCAGAATTGGTTGAGATGAAATTGCAGCTGAAGGAAATGCTTAAAAAAGGTTACATAAGGCCTAGTGTGTCCCCATGGGGAGCATCGATATTGTTTGTAAAGAATAAAGATGGAATGCTTAGAATATGAATTGATTACAGGTGGTTAACTAAGGTAACCATCAAGAATAGGTACTCATTACCAAGGATTTATCTTCTCTTTGATCAGCTGAGAGGAGCAACAATTATCTCCAAGATTGACTTGAGGTCAGGCTACCATCAACTAAGAATCAAGGAGGAAGACTTTCATAAAAAGGTATGGGCATTATGAGTTTGTAGCGGTACCCTTTGGGCTTATCAATGCCCCTGCCACATTCATGTGCATGATGAACAATGTGTTATGTCCTTATTTAGACAAGTTTTTTCCTTATAATTGTTGATAACATATTGGTGTATTCAAGGAACGAAGAAGAGCATGAGAAACATTTTGCTACAGTATTACAATTGTTGAGAGAGCACAATATCTATGCAAAGCTTAGAAAGTGTGACTTATTCCAGTCACATATAAATTATTTGGGGCATATCGTCTCCAAGGAAGGAAACTTAGTTGACCCTAAAAAGATCAAAGACATAATGGAGTGGAAAACTCTAAAGAACATGGATGAGGTTAGACCATTCATGGAACTGGAAAGATATTACAGGATATTTATCTGGAATTTCTCCAAGATAGACCATCCCATTACAGCCTTGCATAGAAAAGGAAAAGAATTCAATTGGAATGCATAGTGTGTTGAAAGCTATGAGCAGTTAACACAATTGCTCACCAATGCACCAATGTTGAGAATTGTAGATCCTAAAAAGGATTTTGTGATATGTACAGATGCCTGCAAATATGACTTAGTGGAGTCTTAATGCAGCAAGGGCAAGTTGTATGTTACGAGTCCAAAATTTTGAATGATCATGAGGTGAATTATGTGACACATGATCTAGAGTTGTCTGCCATAGTTCATGCCTTAAAAATGTGGAGGAATTACATCCTTGGTAGGAAATTTATGCTCATGATAGACCATAGTGGACTCAAATATTTGTTTGGACAGCTGAATTTGAATGTTAGGCAAGCAAGATGGCTGACCACGATCAGCGAATTTGACTTTGAAATCAAGTACATAAAAGGTAAATAAAATAAGGTTGTTGATGCTTTGAGCCGAAGAATCCAAGGAAATCACTTGGCAACTGTAAGTTCTTATACGACAGATCTGATAGAAAGAGTCAAAATTGTTGGATTGAAAGATGAAAATATCAACAAGTGAAATAATTTTTTTTGCAAAGTGGTGAGGATGAAGAATATCACCTCACTGAGGACGACCTAATAAGGACTAACATTGATGAAATGAAAACACTGATAATGAAATATTCCCATGATAAGCCCTATTTGGGCCATCTAGGGTATCAAAATACCCTTACAACCATTAAAAATCATTATTAATGGTCGAATATGAAGAAGGAAGTGGCCAATTTTGTGGAAAATTTCATGGAATGCCAATAAATAAAGGTCAAGTGCAAGCATTCGACAGAACTGTTGCATTATGTCCTCAATAGATTAGAGTTAGGGAGGAGGATTACTAAGCAGCCAGGTTTCCTGGCTCATAATGGTAACATATATTGAGGAAAGAAACATCTATTCCTAGGAAACTTATATCACAAAATACAATATCTAAATAGTGTATTTTGATTTTTCGTGTTTGGAAAAAAGAAAAAAAAAGGAAGAAGAAGAAGGAGGCAAGCTCTAAATATGTATTTGTAAATCTCTTTAAAAGGCTATCAAGTATCATGATAATGTAAGTGAAGTTATATTTTTTTATCTTACCTTGTGTGATTATGTTTGATTCATTTGTTTCTGAGTGATTTTTTGGAAGATCAAGTTGAGAGGTGAGGCTCCCTGAGCCTCACCTCTGATAAATTGTACATCAATTGGTATCACAACAAGTCGCTTCTTGAGGCCTCATCTATTTTTTTTTTTATGCTCATTTATTTTTATTTATTTATTTATTTGGAGCCTCACCTCTGATAAATTGTACATAAATTGGTATCACAGCAAGTCGCTCCTTGAGGCTTCATCTATTTTTTTTATGCTCGTTTATTTTTATTTATTTATTTATTTTTGTTACTAACATCCTCCCTATTTTCCACCCACTACAGGTTCTTATTTTACAGTCATTATACATTCACTTTCTTTCTTAATATTTATCTTTTTCTTCACACATTCCCTAGTTATGATGTCTCAATTCCTCTACCTCATCACAACATATACAACACCCATAGAAACTTGTGTTACAAGTCTACAACACATTTATATTCTATATCTCTGGTGTGGCTTGGTTCCTACCCCACCCAGAATCCATGAGTTTTTATATGTGGAGCAGAATTCAGCATGGGTTCCCTTTGGAGACATTCCCTCCCACCCCGCTTTAGTAGGCACTTGCTTCACATTGGTCAATTTCAGCATAGCAGCATCCGTCTTGGGTTCATTTGGAGATATGCCCTCCCACCCCAGAATATTTAGGCACCTGCTACTTCATCAATAGTCAGCATCAAATCATATCAACATCAGCAACATCCAAAAATCACTTCAACCATGGCTTCACACTTAAACCAAGAGGTGGAAAGAAGGGCATGTTTTCCATATAAACCGAGAAGAATTGGGAAGTCATGATGCCTAGCTCATAATGGTAACATATAATGAGGAAGGAAACATCTAGTCCTAGGAAACTTATATCAAGAAAGGAAATATCTAAATAATGTATTTATCTTTTTCTTGTTTTGAAATTGACAACAAAGGAGGCAAGTTATAAATATGTATTTGTAAATATCTTTAAAAGGCTATCAAGCCTCATGATAATACAAGTGAATATTATAGTCTTTTATCTTATCTTGTGTGATTATGTTTGATTCATTTTTTTTAGTGAGTTTTTGGAAGATCAAGTTGAGAGTTGAGGCTCCCAAAGCCTCACCTCTAATCAATTGCAGATCAATTACTTGCTTGGGATGATGTGGTTTCTTGTGCGGGAAACCTAAATTTCTTGGACAACCATTAAAGGTTGGTTGGTGCATGAATTTAATGAAATAATTCTTGAAATTAAATGGGAAGCAAGGGGAAGTACACAGACCCATGTTGCTTGAGAAACAACAACAAGAAAAGAGGACAAGAATTCCAGCAGAGAGATTGCACATGCATGTCACCAAGGATGCAACATCAAGTGAAAAATAATAAAATATAACAAGGGGATTCATTCGAGGGTAAGGGCTATAAGCATTGAGGGAAATTCGTTCAAGAAATAAAGAGGCATAAAGAGAAGGCAAAGGAGATTCGAGCATCTGGTGAGAGAAAATCAGTAGGAAGCTCTGAAGAGAATGGGATTGGTTCTCTAGTTCCCAGGAGGTTGTGGGTTGAGTTCCTAGTATTTGGAGCCTTGTAACAACTTGGGGTCCTTAGAGGTAGTGGGTAGAGATAGGATCCCTGGAACTATAACAGCTTGGATCCTCGTAGGTTGTGGATTGAGACAGAGGTATCTAGAGCACTGTGACAACTTGAGTCCCTGGAGGTTGTGGGTTGGGATGGAATCTTTGGAGCCCTGTAACAACCTGGGTCCCCTAGAGGTTGTGGGTTGAGATAGTAGACTCTAGAGCCCTATAAAAACTTGGGAAGATGACATCCTGAAGCAGCTTCAAGTAAGACCTGATTAAATACTTGTGGTTATTTCATTATCGTAATAGTGTATCCTTGACTCCCTAGGAGGGGGTGAATCCATGTGTGAACACTTGGGGTGAGGTGGAGTATGTCTAGACTCCCTGTGTTGATGAATGAAGCATTGGTTAGCTGCTGGGGTTGAGGAAGGAGGTCCTTTGGAGTCCTTGTTTAAATTGGTAGTTGGTATTTTATTCCCTTAAGCAAGCATCCCCCTCAAACTCTGGAATCAGGCTCGGGGGTTACATCTGCAAGTAAGTGTGGTTGTAGTTACCTATGGTTGGGTGGAGATTCCTTCTCCTAGACTCAGCTTCCCTGCAAGTTCAAAGATAAGTATCTACTTGTACTTGTTTATATGTTGATGAACCATGATGCATTCTTGATTGTGTTAGTTCTGGATTCTGGAACTATATTTGTGTTGTTAATGTATGAATAAATGGATGCATTTTTATGCAAATACTATATTGATAAACATGTTGAATGTGTGTGTGTGTGTGTGTGTGTGTGTGTGTGTGTGTGTGTGTGTGTGTGTGTGTTGGTTCTCTGGAATGAATGATACTATTAAATAACCTAAGTGAGCATGAGCTTTAGAACTAGAAATAATATGATGTGTAAATGACTTGATGGTGTTGAACACAGAATAGTAGGTGCACAAAATGTGTAATAAACTACATGATAATAAGGTCTAAGCTATAACATTGAATTGAACCTTAATCCAAAGTAAATGCTTAGGTGTGTTGATAACATCACATAAGTGAATAATATAGGAACATAAGGCCATGTTTCAAGCCACGGAAAAATCCATAAGAGCTTAAATTAAAACCTGAAATAGTGGGTACAAAGACCCTTTTTATTAATGTGAAACAATTATATGGAAGATTTTCTCGTTAGTAGGGTATGCATTCACTTACATCCATTTATTTTCTTGTGTTACAAGTTATTTTTTTGCATCACATACATTGCATTAATGTTGAGGGTTGTTTCCCTTGGGGTCAAATGAGCCCATTAGATTTACCTAAATGGCCTTTAGCCTTGCATTCTCAGCAAGATGGATATCTTTCGTTGGCATCCTAGTGTCATCAATGAGGCACCAGAAGGTTCTACATAGTTCTATGGAGCTGCTTACAGGCTCGACATAGATTCTAGCACAGTCAGAGTGTGGCGAGCAACATGGAAACCTATTCAGAATCCATGCTAATCACATGGAAGGTAATGGTCACTGGAGTGCCTACGTCGGCATGCGTGGGATTCCCTATCCGAGAATAGGGAATGCAGGTAGGTCTGGAACTATTTGGAGAGTTATTTTCCTAGGCTTAGGAGGGGTAGCACCATGGAATTCCTTAACAAACCATTGGCTTTGACATGAATCCTTGAATTTGATCTGGAGGCCTATCGGACCAATAAGCCAGAGCCATAGTAAAAAATACTATCTCAATAGTGTCTTTGCAGTAACAGAGCTTATTCTTTGGGTGATTGTGGAGATCCCCATTTGAGGCATCGTATGAGGTAGGGTCTAAGTCTCTTAGTCGAGAAATAGCAGAATGAGAAGGAAAAAGTATTATGATGCAAAGGGATAAATCCCTTAACTTATAAGAAAATATTTGGAAACCTTATCCTTTCATAGATCAAGCCCTGACTATGGAGACCTTCCACTAGGGCAGTAGATTTTTCCCTTACATGATTGGTCGCAAAATCATGGAAGTGGCCCGGAAGGAATACTCCAGAAGAAAGGTTGCGGGAAGCAAAGAGATTAATCATGATCATGATAGTCAGGACACGATGGAAGCCATGCAATCTAGGTCATTATGCTATTGGTTGGGGATCGACCCACCTAACAGGTCATCCCGTTAAGTTCACCCTGGAGCAATAGCATCAGGTGCAAGCAAAAGGGAGCGAGGTTAGTGGTGTGGGATGAAGTGGCAGTGCCACCATGTATCCCAATCGGGAATAAGGTTCATGCAGGGGTGTGACCCATCAAACCGATATGGCCTGAAGGTGGGGGCTCGAAGGTTTCACGTGGAATGTTTCTAAGGGTGCAGGTAGAGGAGATTTGGGGGAAAAGAAATGGGATGATGCAGCACGATGAGGTGCCCTAGTAGCGTTTCCATTGGTTGGAAGGTTGGCCCGCAACCATATAGGCCCGGACGTCTAGCCCAAAAGCATGAAAAGGAGGCGTAAAGGAAGACGTCGAGTGAATCCTAACGGGATGATGTAAGATGTCACGTGGTCGAGCTCGTGCCTTGTTGTTGATCTAGGGTAAATTTCGATACCCTTAACCAAGACCTTTTACTTCAACTGATAAATTAGAATTGCATTTAATTAAGGCATTAACAAACATAAATGAACAACTGCATCCTATAAAGAAGAGGAACATAACATGTCAAGATCAACAATCATAAGAAAACATAGTTTGATAACAGAGTTCAACCAGGAAGGACTACATCTCCGGGCCTCAGTGTCAAGATGGTGCAGGTCACTACATTAAATGTTGTAAGAAGAAGATGTACATGGATGTGTTTTCTCTGACATACAAGGAAAATTCCCTCACGCAGGAGTGGCTAGACCTCTCTATGAGATGTTCCACTGCGGAACTCTCATGCATAAAAAAAGACTCCTATCAGTATGAAAATATCTCACACATAATGAATATGAGTATCCCACCAACATGGAAAACAAGGGATCTCAATGACATACGTGTGACACGGAGTATCCCGCCAACATGGCATAAAAGGGATCTCAAACATAATACAAGTCCATGATAGAAAGTACATTGATAACAAAACAAGACAAGATCCCATAACTCATACATTCAACAGGGATTTGTATAGCACTATGCATCTCAGGAACAAAGAAGTACATGAAATCAACTCATCATATACCTCATGTTGAAGAAGATTGAAGAATGGGTTGTTGCGCTATTGGATTTGAAATCACCATCACAATCGTGGCGTCGAAAGGTGTGATATCAACTTCTCACTCGCTGAAAGCCAACACCTGCAACTTCACTTCAAAAAGTGACCGAAAAATATAAAGCTCAAATGAAAAATATGAATGTGCCATCAAATTCGTGGCATCGAATAGTGCAAAAAGGACTATCCATTTGTTGAATTCTAATGAAATGAAAATCTGGGGAAAAAACAAATCTTTTAGATTCCCCCTAGATTCCTCCACATAGATGCTCCATGGGTGGACTAGAAATCTGCAACTCAAACGACTAATTTGACCTTGCCATTGCGTTCCCTGTGAAAAATCGTGAAAAATGACTATAAACTTGACTATATTCTGACATGGAGAAAAATTACCTCCCTGGGAAAATTTCAAGGCTCATGGTTCTGCTCCCTATTTCTGGGCCTACTCATGGTTCCACCTGCAAATTGCCTCGATCCACGTGCACTCTCCTTCCTCTGGTATTTCTTGGGTGCTCTTGCAAATGACGAGTTTATATAAAAATATGGGCGGATTTTTCCAAGTGCCATCGTTGGCGTGTTAGTGAATTTTGGAAAGTGGTTGAGGAGGGGTCGGGGGGTCAAATCCCACCCTCCCAACATAGTACGAACTATTTTTCAAAGGCGCGTTTGTTTTTTTTGAAATCCCATATATATTTTTTTAGGTATAAATTTGGGGACCGGACCCACATTGGGCGGCCCACCCCACCTTTCCATCGGTGGCATTGTTATAGGCGGCATGAGGGTTGGGGCCGCGGGGTGTACCGTTAGCCCCACCCCTTTAAGGTGGTAGTTCCCATAATTTTAGCAGGCATCAAATGGGGGTTGGGTTGGGTAGTGGGGTTCACAACCCCTGCCCACCCATATGTATATAAAATGTGTTGTTGGGGTGGTGGGGGTGGTGGCCCACCACCCCTCTTTTTTTTTTAGATTTTTAAAATTAATAGTACATTTCAAAATTTTTGAAATTTTGACTGTAGGAGTCAATTTAAATAGGCCACAAATTTTCCTAGAATCTGGCTAGAGCTGGCTGGAATCCAGTGGCCGGAAAAGGTCAAATTTTTGACTTCCTTAGGCCTGCCAAGTCACCAAGCCAACCCAAAACTTTGACCAGCTCTAACTTTCGCATATCAGCTCGGTTTGACGAACAATTTTCATCCCTGCAATCAAGACGACGAGATATAAACTCTGGTCCTAGTTTGAAATTAATCCAAACACTTTGATTTTTGAGCTTCCCTCGGCCCTCTTTGTCATGTGTGTGTCTCTGGAGCCACCTGGATCAATCCTCCCCACTTAGGAGCTTTTGGTCATCTAAAAGCATCAACAAGAATTTGCATTGTTGTGTACTATGTCTGCACCACAAGTGTCTTGAAAAGTCACCCTTCCTTCTCCTTCATCTGTGTCCTTTAGAGCCATAAGTGGTGACCTAACACATGCACCTTCTACAAACATGTAGTATGTAATATCCTTTTTTTAGGAATATCAACAATGTGCTCAAGAAAAACGTTGTATAAGAAAAACTGTGAAACAGAAATGCAGATCAAAGCTTGGTTCCTCTTATTTATGTTGTGTGGGACTTATATATGGAAATTCATCTAAAACAAATCAGTTTAGATACATTAAAAAGATCTCCCAAAAACTAGACTAGCTAAAAAGCACCCAAAGAGGAAGGTTGCAGCCAAATGCAAACAATGCTTCAGGAATTGCGTAGTTTTATCAGATTTTCAGTGGAGATCAGAAAGGAAGCTCATATTTCAGTAATAAAGCATAAAATCAGCATTATGATGAAGCTCTTTCAATACACAGCAGAATGAATGAGAAATTATAGCAAGAAACCTTCAGAAAAGAGAGCTATAACACATGTACATTTGCAGAAATGGTTCAACAAGGTTATTTTTAAGGAGCTTCAGTAGCTAGAAGTTACAACTCAGATCTAGGGCAGATATTTGGACAAAACATCAGATCTATTTCAGATCTGGAAACTATATAGTTTTCTCTTCAAGATCCCCTTGGAATTTTGACAAAAGCATGCATAAACAAGAGTAGATTTGAGAAACAAGTTGCAGAGCTGTAAAATGCTGCAGTAAATTTCTGAACATAACATTCCATTACAATGGATCAGATCTAAACAGAACATGGATCAGCAAGCTAATCCATGGATCACCAGGTGGAAGGCAAAGCCTAGCACTAGAGATCTCTGATCTAAACTATAAGCAAAGCACCATGAAGAACCTCATATAGAAATAACGTAGTCTACTCATAGAAACAGCGTTGTAGCTCAAATGTCATAGCTAACCACTGTAAAATTGCAGATCTGAAGTACAAAGAGAAGAGACACTCTTCCAAGATGTTAAAGAACACACTCCATGAGAAGAGGCTCCCAAAAATACACTAGATCTCTGCATATCTAAACTCCCACTTGTTGCAGCTTGCAGAAGCAGCAAAACCCTCAATGGATCAGCGCTGCTAATGAAAGTAAAGCTTGGCCTCAAGCCTGATAGTGGTTCAATTCAGAAAACACTCCTCCAATAATCCTCAAAGGAAGAGGTGAAATCCCTGCATAGGAATTTCAAATACAATCCTCCACTAAACAGCAGAGAATGGTATTTGTCTAAGAAAACAAATACTCATAAATATGATCAATCAACAACCTTCTCTTACTGCCCTTCTTTTCCTTTTATAAGATGAGAAATATTTTGCAAACCCTAAACCATCTTGATGAGTTAGCCCTTTTCACATGAGAGGCTTCCTTCTAGAACTGTGTTGTCCCTTTTGGAGATGCAATGAACCTGGACAGCGCTATTGATTTAGTCAATGTGGACCCAATCTTTAGCTCAAACCTCTTTCACACCTGCAAGTGATTATTTACATGGCCCTAATTTGTCTTTATTCACATGGGCATTGATTTATTCAGACTTTTTAGGAGTTTTACATGTCCTCCTTTATTCATTTATTCATGAAACGGGAATTAAAACAAAATTGAATGTTCCTCTTAGCTAAGGCTAAGTGGGAACATTACAGTCCTCCCCTCCAAAATGTTTCTTGTCCTCAAGCAACTGATAGGGTAAGAGTTGTAGTTCTTCTCCTTCTCCATTGATGGCACCATCAAGGATCAAGTTTTCATCATGGACCAAGTGCTCATTAAGCCAATACATCATAAATTTCTCCTCCAATGCTAACATGATAGGGGCATAGTCCATCCCTTCAGGAGTGTAAAACTCAACAGAAATAAACATGGGTGAATCAATGTCACACCTAAAACATGTATCATGAAGTACAAGTTGAAGTTCCATCCCATGTGGTACATATACACTACCCACCCTTTGCCCATACAAACCCATAAACAATACCAATATTTCATCTATGTATGGAAGCAAAATTACATAAATGCAAACTGAAATTTTCATTTGAGGAGGTGGGTCACAATCCCACATAAGATACCAATGCAATTCACTCCTTGTCTTTAGTAGATCTGAGTGTGTTAAGTGGTACTCCCACCACACCTTTGCTGCATGAGTCACTTTGACATGGCTGAAAGTGGTATCCAAGTTAGGTGCCTTTGGGAAGCACCCATCATGAAAGAGAATCTCCCTTTGCACCTCAAGGGAGTGATCAAATTTAGAATTTTTATTGGCCTCACCAATGCCATGAGATCTACATGTAATATCACTCCTTGTAGGAGCCATGTCCTGCATACATATGGTAAGAGAATATGTCAAATCAGAAAAATAAACATGCTCCGTAAGATCAGATTCTTTACCATTCAAGTCTCCCACACACATGGAGTTGGGCATGGGCATTTCTCCTCTTTTAAGAGAAGGAAGAGATGGCTGAAATGACTCCTGCATAGAGTCCTTAGGCTGTCCCAACTCCTCATAACCATTGCACTCTTGTAAGTGTTGATGTAGTTCCTCCCAATCATAGTGTTGATGTAGTTCCTCCTTCATACCCTCCCAATCAAAAATCCTTATGATTAGGGTGTAGATTTTTGTTGACTGCATATAGCTAGAAAGGAACTCTTTGTGTGCTCTTTGTAGTATCTCTTGCTTAATCTTGGAGGCTTGAGACAAGAATACTCTACCAAGATGATAGATGACCCCTTCATGGACCAAATAGCCTCCCCCTTGCTTCATGCCACCTAATATCATCCCGGTGTGAAGATATTTGGAGTACTCCACAAGGAGTTGAGATCTCCAATATGGATCTACACAGTTCAGCAATGACAGTGCTACTGATACATCTATGGTGGTGCTTTCTTTGTTTCTGATTGCTTCTTTGACATTACACATGCCAAAATTGTTTGTGGGAAGGCTAATCCTCCTCTTTCCTTCCTCCCACAGTGTTGTAGTTTGCTCTTCAATCCTTGCTTGATCTATTTTTGGAGCAGCACTTTGTGAGTCTTTCCCCACAATGTCAGAATCTAATGACATTCCAAGTGACTTTCCATGAGGTAAGAATTTCCCTTGCAGCATCCTCATAAAAATGAGAGAAGGAACTGTGAGATCCTTGCTTCCACTGCGCAAATCCATCTTTGTTGTTTGTGAGGAAACATTAGGTGAGGGATAAGTGTGCATGCCTTGAATGATTTGTGGTTTCCCACCCTTTAAGTCCACCCACTCCATCTGCAAGGCCTTCCAATCAGTGGTAACCTTCCCCAAGGTAATCAACCACTGGACACCCAAGATGATATTGGTGTCTGGTATGTCAACTACAAAGAAGTGATCCTCCAAAGTGTAGGATCCCATAGTGATAGAAAGTGATGGAACATATTACATGCATTGCATGGTTCTATCTCCTGGGACCAAAACAGAGAATCCATCAAAAGTATCAGTGAGGATCCCTCTCCTTTTCACAAGGTGAGCATAAATAAATTTGTGGGTTGCCCCACTGTCAATCAGAATAGGCACTCTCAGGTTCATGACTAAACCTTGTACTCTTAGGGTCAAATACTTGGGCACTCCTCTCAAAGAGGCTAGAGTCCCACTTGTTGGAGCAAAGGCTCCCTCTTCATTTCTGGATGGTGTTTGATCTTCCTCCTCATCTTCACCAGCGCTGTGACCCCTCCTAGGTCCATCATTCCCATCTTCCTCTTAAAAATCTGAGAAGACCTCTATATAGTGTGCCCTTCAAGTAACACATCTATGTCCCGCTACCCATGGCTCTTGACAAGTGAAACACAATCTCTTTTTCCTCAACTCCCTCCGGAGATCAATGTCAAGAGGTTTCTTCAAAGAGCTCTCCTTGGGAGGAGCAGCTTTCCCTTATTTCCCCTTAGAAGAGGGAAGGGCTTTACTTTGGAAGGTTGCCTTTGCTTTTGGCAAGGCATCTTGGAGATCTCTAGCTCTCTCAATGGCATCATGCAAGGTGATGGGCTTAGTAGACTTAACCAACCCATGCAAAGGTTCCTCCAAGCCATCTATGAACATGTAGACTCTCCTTGCTACGGATAGATTAGGAACCATGACTGATAATCTTAGAAACTCAGAGATATAAGTCTCTGCATCTCCTGCTTGCTTCAGTTTTGCAAGGATTATGAAGGGTGCTTCAAGATCCTTCCTGTCAAACCTCTCCACCAGTCTTCTAGTGAACTCAGCATAGGTAGTCACATTGATGTGACCCAATGTAGAAAATCCATGGAACCACCAATTGTGTGCTTCACCTTCAAAGTGCAGCACTGCAATCTTGATGGCTTCAACTTCAGGGACTTTGTTCAACTGGAAATAAATATCCAGCTTTTCCACCCATGCCTTGGCAGAACAAGAGGATGATCCATCAAGCTTGGGCAAGAAGAATCTACCTATAGTGTGGTGTCTCCCATGAAATAAACCACCATCTCTATACTGTTGCCATGGTCTCCTCCGGTCCTTGAGATGGCAAAAGTCTTGGAAACTCAAGTTATCCTTGAATCTCTGACTTTGAGAGTCATACTCCACAAAGTAACCTTCAAGGGAGGTTTGCTCTTGTGGTTCTTCATTCTCTACAACCAAGAATTTAGGCATAGTATAGCGTTGTGAGGCTTGTGAAGCTTGTCACAGGCTCACAGGTTGACCAGTCCCATAGTGAGACATGTCAGAACTCTCTCCTTGATGAAATCTCCCAAGAGATTCCCTCATTCTATCCATCCTCATATCTTTTATCTCCTTGGAAAGATATTGCATGGTCTCCAAAATATTTTTTTCAAACTCCTCTGCTTCCTTATCCTTCTCAGTTTCAGGGGCTTTCCCCTTGTCTTGACCCTTGTCAGGGTCATCAGTAGTGTAGTCATACTTTTTATGACTTCTATTCTGGAACCTCCTCTCCCTCTCAGTAAGAGGATCATCTTCTTTAGAATTTATCATGACTGGTGCTCCAAGCCAAGCACAGGCTATGCCAAGAAGGGAGCTTCGATACCACTATAATATCCCTTTTTCAGGAATATCAACAATGTGCTCAAGAAAAACGTTGTATAAGAAAAAATGTGCAACAGAAATATAGATCAGGGCTTGTTTCCTCTTATTTATGCTGTGTGGGACTTATATATGGAATTTCATCTAAAACAAATCAGTTTAGATACATTAAACAGATCTCCCAAAAACTAGACTAGCTAAAAAGCACCCAAAGAGGAAGGTTGCAGCCAAATGCAAACAATGCTTCAGGAATTGCGTAGTTTTATTAGATGTTCAGTGGAGATCAGCAAGGAAGCTCATATTTCAGTAATAAAGTATCAAATCAGTATTATGATGAAGCTCTTTCAATACACAGCAGAATGAATGAGAAATTATAGCAAGAAACCTTCAGAAAAGAGAGCTATAACACATGTACATTTGCAGAAATGGTTCAACATTGTTATTTTTAAGGAGCTTCAGCAGCTGGAAGTTACAACTCAGATCTAGGGTAGATATTTGGACAAAACATCAGATCTAGAAACTATATATTTTTCTCTTCAAGATCCCCTTGGAATTTTGACAAAAGCATGCATAAACAAGAGTAGATCTGAGAAACAAGTTGCAGAGCTGTAAAATGCTGCAGTAAATTTCTGAACATAACATTCCATTACAATGGATCAGATCTAAACAGAACATGGATAAGCAAGTTAATCCATGGATTACCATGTGGAAGGCAAATCCCATCACTAGAGATCTCTGATCTAAACTATAAGCAAAGCACCATGAAGAACCTCATACATAAATAATGCAGTCTACTCATAGAAACAGCGTTGTAGCTCAAATTTCATAGCTAACCACTGTAAAATTGCAGATCTGAAGTACAAAGAGAAGAGACACTCTTCCAAGAGGTTAAATAACACACTCCATGAGAAGAGGCTCCCAAAAATACACTAGATCTCTGCATATCTAAACTCCCACTTGCTGCAGCTTACAGAAGCAGCAAAACCCTCAATGGATTAGTGCTGCTAATGAAAGTAGAGATTGGCCTCAAGCCTGATAGTGGTTCAATTCAGCAAACACTCCTCCAAGAATCCTTAAAGGAAGAGGTGAAATCCCTGCATAGGAATTTCAAATACAATCCTCCACTAAACAACAGAGAATGGTATTTGTCTAAGTAGAAAAATACTCAAAAATATGATCAATCAACAACCTTCTCTTGTTTCCCTCCTTTTCCTTTTATAAGATGAGAAATCTTTTGCAAACCCTAAACCATCTTGATTGGTTAGCCCTTTTCACATGAGAGGCTTCCTTCTAGAACTACGTTGTCCCTTTTGGAGATGCAATGAACCTAGACAGCGCTGTTGATTTGGTAAATGTTGACCCAGCTTTAGCTCAAACCTCTTTCACACCTACAAGTGATTATTTACATGGCCCTAATTTGTCTTTGTTCACATGGGCATTGATTTATTCAGAATTTTTAGGATTTTTACATGTCCTCCTTTATTCATTTATTCATGAAACAGGAATTAAAACAAAATTGAATGTTCCTCTTAGCTAAGGCTAAGTGGGAACATTACATAGTACAATCCCTTGCAAATTACATTCTCAATTGACTAAATATGACCCAAAAATTTCCATACTTTCCACGATTTTATAACATGTACTTTGTGGTCAAGCTTACATCAAAATGGGAATCACACCCGAGCTATCATTACAAGACAAGCTATCATCGTCACATTTCGGAGTGATGGAAAACACCTCATCACTTTTACATGAAAAAAACTCATCACACGACTCATAAAACAAGGCCAACAACATCATCATCGCATTTCGAAGTGATCGCAAACACCTCATCATTTTCACATGAAATAAATGCAACACATGACTTATAAAACAAGGCCAAAAAAATATCATTGTCGCTTAAAAAAGTGATGGAAAACACATCATCACTTTCACAATTAAAAATGCGACAAATGATTTACAAACACAGCCATGAAAAGCTAACATATCTAGAAAAAACAATCTAAAAGAACCATCTCTCACTTATCAAAGTGATTGGATCATTTCCCTGTGGCGAACTTGCTTGTCGATCAGCTCTTTCGACTGGTGTATGCACAGGCGCTTTGTCTTTAAGGCGCTACTCTGGATGGAGTCTCTAGCATGTGGCTCGTTGGTGGACACTTCGGTTGCAATGGGTGCAAAAGGTCTTTCTCCTCCAAACCTTCTTAACCAATTTCTTTTCCTGTTGGGGAGAAGGCTTTCCATGCCTCATTCTCCTTTGTGCTACCATCCTTTTCCATCACTCAGAAAACACATGGTTATTTAAAACAAAAAAATGACATGTTTTGCGATGCCATGATTTAGGACCATGGTTATCAACATTCTTATAGTCAAAATTCACTCTAGAATAATGAGACTTATTATACCTTCTATGGTGGTATCTGGTGTGATCATGGTGATGGGAGCTCGCCTTAGCTCTTTCACTGCAACATGCATTGCCATGGGACGATGGCGAAGTGTCCCCATCATTTCTCTTCCTTGGAGAGTTCATCAATATTTGTTTTCCCTTGATTTCCTTCGAACATCCTTCTTCAGTGTACCCCAAACCTACATAAAGAGGTCATTGCACAACCTCCAATGGTTGAGTTATGCCTTGGCCATGAATGCCAAGTCCTCCTTTTATGTACCCCATCTTGGTGAGGAGTCTCATGCCGGTACCTGTGATGGGTATCTCCACATTTCCAACCAAAATGATATCATGTGAAGAAACTGAAGAAAAATCAACACTATTTACCTTAGCTATCGATTGTGAAATAGGCAAAGAATTCTTCTATAAGCCTTCGTTGCGCTTCACTTACTCCAATGCCTCTGTCATGGCTTGTAGCTGAAGTTGCAACTGCTGCTTCTCCTCCTTCTCTTCCTGTAGGAATGCCTTCAATGCATCATGATTTGCTTGAATACTTTCATTGTTGCGCTTCAATTCTTCCCACTTCTCTGTTGTGGCTTGCAATTGAAGCTACAATCGATGTTTGTCCTCCTTTTCTTCCTGTAGGAGTGCCTTCAATTCAGCGTTCTCTGCTGCTTTTTTTTCATAAGCCTTGTACAACATGTTTGCTTTCTCAGACACCCTGAGCATGGTCTCGTACATGTTCTTGACACTCTCCATGGCTCAACTCAGCAAAATTTCAATTTTCACGCCTGCAGTCCAATCAGCAAGAAGACATGCTCTTATACCACTTGATCCAGGATAAATTTCGATACCCTTAACCAAGACCTTTTACTTCAGCTGATAAATTAAAATTTCATTTAATTAAGGCATTAACGAATATAAATGAACAACTACATGTTGTAAAGAAGAGGAACATACCATGTCAAGATCAAAAATCATAAAAACACGTCGTTTGATAACAGAGTTCGTCCAGGAGGGACTACATCCTTGGGCCTCGGTGTCAATATGGTGTAGGCCGCTGCATTAAGTGATGTAAGAAGAAGTTGTACATGGATGTTTTTTCTCTAACATACAAGGAAAATTCCCTCACGCAAGAGTGTCTAGACCTCTCTATGAGATGTTCCACTGCGGAACTCTCATGCATAAAAAAAATACTCCTATCAGTATGACAATATCTCACACATAATGACTATGAGTATCCCACCAACATGGAAAACAAGGGATCTCAATGGCATACATGTGACACGGAGTACCCTGCCAACATGGCATAAAAGGGATCTCAAACATAATACAAGTCCATGATAGAAAGTACATCGATAACAAAACAAGACAAGATCCCGTGACTCATACATTCAACAGGGATCTGTACAGCGCTATGCATCTCAGGAACAAAGAAGTACATGAAATCAACTCATCATATACCTCACGATGAAGATGATTGAAGAATGGGATGCGGCAATGTTGGATCTGAAATCACCATCTGCTCACTCGCTGAAAGCTAACACCTGCAACTTCACTTCAAAAAGTGACTGAAAAATATAAAGCTCAGATGAAAAATCTAAATGCACCATCAAATTCATGGCATCGAATAGTGCAAAAATGACTATCCATTTGCTGAATTATGATGAAATGAAAATCTGGGGAAAAAAAGAATCTTTTAGATTCCCCCTAGATTCCTCCATGTAGCTACTCCATGGGTGGACTGGAAATCTGAAACTCAAACGGCGAATCCGATCTCGCCATTGCATTCCCTATGAAAAACCATGAAAAATGACTGCAAACTTGAATATATTCTGACATGGAGAAAAATTATCTCCCTAGGAAAATTTCAAGGCTCATGGTTACGCTCCCTGTTTTTGGGCATGCTCATGGTTTCACCTGCAAATTGCCTCGATCCACGTGCACGCTCCTCCCTTTGGTCTCGCCTGGGCGCTCTTGCAAAGGACAGGTTTATATTAAAAATATGGGTGGATTTTTCCAAGTGCCATCGTTGGCATGTTGGTGAATTTTGGAATGTGGTTGAGAAGGGGTCGAGGGGTCAAATCCTGCCCCTCCCAACATAGTACAAACTATTTTTAAAAGGCACATGTTTTTTTTTTGAACTCCCATATATATTTTTTTAAGTATAAATGTGGGGGGTCAGGCCCGCCCCACCTTTTCCGTCGGCGACGTTGTAATAGGCAGCATGAGGGTTGGGCCGCGGGGTGTACCGTTGGCTCCACCCTTTTAGGGTGGCAGTTCCCGTCGTTTTAGTAGCCATGGAATCGGGTTTGGGTTGGGCGGTGGGTCAACCTCAAATGTCATACATATAGATATATATATATATATATATATATATATATATATATATATATATATATATATATATATATAACGTGTGGTTGGCTAAAACTAATAGTACATTTTAAAATTTCAAACTTTTGACCATAGGAGTCAATTTAAATATCCACAAATTTTCCCAGAATCTAGCCGAAGCTGGCTGGAAAAGGTCAAATTTGTGCCTTCCTTAAGCCTGCCAAGTCACCAAGTCAACCCGAAAATTTGAGCAGCTCTAACTTTCACATACGACCTCAGTTTGACGAACCGTTTGCACCACTGTGATAAGGACGACGATATCCAAACTCTAGTATTATTTCGAAATAAATCCAAACACTTTGATTTTTGAGCTTCCCTCAGCCCTCTTTGTCATGTGTGTGTCTCTAGAGCCACCTGGATCAGTTGTAGCGTTATTGGTCTGGGACTGGCCCACTTGCTGAGTTAGCCCGATGAGACCAACTCGGAAGATTAAAGTGGGAGCAATTGAAAAGTGTTGGGACAGACCCGATGGGATCACGTGTCGCTGTTGTTTTTCTATTGGTCGAGGAGCAACCCCACCGTCCACGCAAGCCTGGCAGTAAGGTTCGGTGGTTGGTATAGAGAGATTTTGGAAGTGCATTGAGAGGGACCAAACAGGATGATGTGGGTCGATTGTATGGTCATACACGAAATCCCGGTAGAGCTTTCACAAGCAGAGGTAGGACCCACAACCACGTTAGCTCGATGTTGTGTTCCTGCCAAGAGATGAGGTGTGGGGATAATTTGAACCTACAACAACAAGGCATACATCCTTGGACCTATGAGGAGGAGGTAAGAGTGGTGTGTTGTCCATTTAAGTTGTTACCACCCATAAAGTTTCTTGGTTGTAACAAAAAACTTCCTAAGATAACCTTTTCAAATCGATCTTGCAGATTGAATACTAGCCCCTTCAATCTAGAGAGGGCTCTCTCTGACAACCTAATCACTAGGCTTAGCAACCGGTTGTGTATTCACACAATAGTAAGATATTCAGTAGGGTTTTCGGATTTTGAGTGTGATGGTTGGATGAAGCAAGTAATATATTGAGCAATGGAATCAACAAATCTATTTTTTAGATGCAATTACCAAGATCTTTACTATAGGAATCAAGATGGACAGAGGCAGGGTAGATGGAAAAATGTAGACATATCAAACATAATCTGAATGGTAGTAGAAGGAGAAAACAATCCACTATAACAAGGCATGAAACATGAATCTTGTAAGCTTTAGGAGAAATAGTGCAGATTTCTAAACCATATGAACCAGAGCCTTAAACTAATGATTTTTTCCACATAATCTCATTTAAACACTAGAAGATAACAAATAAATGATATCAAATAGAAAGGAAACTATCACAAAAGGAAACTAACATAGCATACCATCACAAGAATCATTGTATCATGAACATAATATCCTAGTCCTCTTAGCACTTGAAAATATGAATAATTTGATCATACGCACATCAAAAGAATATTTGGTTTAAAATTCCAACCATTGGCCCTTCCTTTTCATACATTATATAGAAACATACAAAATTTGAGATCCACAATGTTTGCAAAAGTATTAATTACAATAACCATCAAGATCCAAAATAAATGGATCTTAAAAACCTCTTCATCCATCTTTAGTTTTTTCCCCAGTTTAAATTTCATGAGGTGGCCTTCAATTGTTGACTTGGAATTTTTATAGGAAATAAAATTTCAAAAAATATGGCAAATTTCTGAAAAATGGGCTTCAAAGAGGCATTCAGATCTCCCAAACCGAGATAGATTTGTAAAAAATGAAAAAAAAAAATTAGTAAGCTCATTACCCACAAAAACTTCTTTCATATTTGGAAAAATATTTTCATATTCTCGAAAACCATGCTCAAAGTGCATGACTAACACAACAAATAATTAAATATTTAAATCCTAAAAAATAGGCTGCAAATATTCCTTCATATCCTTCAAACTAGGCTAGATGGGTAAACATATAGAGAGGATTTTTTAAATGGTATGTGACCAATAAAAACCTCTTTTTTTTACAAATTTATCTCCATATGTTCGGAAAACGCATTTGAAAATAGTGACTAAAATAGGAAAAATAACAAAATTACAAAGTTTGGAAAAACAGGCCTCAAATATTCCTCTGTAATTTCCAAACCATGACACATGTTGCAAAATCTAATGAGGTTTTTGTAAATAATCTTGTTACTAAAAGCTCTTTTATTTTTTGAAATTCATCACCACCTGTTTGAAATCTGTGTTTGAACATAATGGCTAAAACAGGAAAAATTTTGCAAACTACCATTTTAAGGAAAACTCTTATTTTGCAATTTAATTTAAAATCCCTCTCTTAGACTTGAAAACTCTGCCAAATGTCATATCAAGGTTTAATAAGGGTAAATATTCTTGAAAAATGGTTTGGGAACTTGAAAAATAGTTTGCAAACTCATATTTTTAAGCTTTTTATGGGTGTTACAAAATATTTTTGTGGTGCCACCTATATACTTTTGATAGGTTGATTTTTCTGAAAAATAATAAATAATAAATAATAAATAAATTATAAATAAATTAAATTAAATTAAATTAATTAATTAAATAAAATAAAATAAATAAATAAAAGGGAACACTTAGTATTAGGTGAAATAATTGTTTATAAATGTTCCTAAGCTTATGTTACATTTCCACAAAAAAATTCCATAGGGCATTACATAACCCCTTGCACAATGAATTGATAGTCATAACCTTTGGACCTTTAGGAAAGGTACAAACTTGGTGCTAACAGTTGGATCCAATGGGGATACTATCTCCCCAAGAGGTAGTAAAGAACATGTAGACCCTATTCCTTATCAATTTATCTGCTCCCAATATTTACCTTGCAACCTGTAACCTGACTTGCAACTGAAACCAAACTGAAATCCACACTCTACACTACTGTAAACTGAAAAACTTATGAAATTGAACTTAAAACTTTTTGAAAGAAATGCTTGCCCAGAAAATCTTATTGTGCACCCCTATCTACTCTTATCTACTGAAAGTCTTTGCTCAATTATATGATACACAATTTCTAGTGCAGCCAAGCAAGGATATGGCCACTCGCTGGAATTCTACTCACACCTTCTTTGAGCAGACAAAAAATATTAGAAAGTGGAAACTCACTTTGATACTTGAATCCATAGTCTATAAATATCACAAAATATGCCCTCATTGATGTTCCTAATAGGATGGAAAAACAAGCTTGAAAAGCATACAAACTCATCTCTTCTTGATGAGCAATAAGAGGACGGAAATCTCCATTCATAATTGTTTCTTCTTCTAGTTTTATATCTTGATTCTTAACATAATTCTCAAAAAACATGGCAACAAGTTGTTCATTTTTCACAATATAAAAAAACCTGTGTACATTCTTTAATGGGTTCAAATATTACAACCACATCATGTTCATTGAAAACATTTGAAATCAACATTTCTTGTGATTCAATGAGACTATTGTCTTGGCCCTTAAAAATTTCTGAGTTTGTCAATTCCAAAGGCATAAAATTAGAGATAACTTTAGTGCCATTCAAGGTGTTTAAAACATCTTGGTTTTCTTTAGTTTCTCCTTGTAGTTCTAAGTGACTATCATCATGGTTGGTTTCACTGCTTAATGTTTCCATACATGCATTTTCCAAATTTTGATTTTTACAAGTTTCTTCTTGATACAAATCTCATAAAATGAATGAGATGAAAAACAATTTGAATTATTCTTCTCATAATTTGTATAAATATTGATAATGTTTCAAAACTTCATGGGATGTAACCTCACTTTCAAGATGTAGAATTGTTTCATCTGCATCAATTTCAAGGTAAGGATCATAAATTTCAGATCTAAGATCTTGATCTATTTTACTTTTAGCAAAGGAAAAAACTAGTGTTTGTTGTTGGGATGAAAATGCATAAATAACTTCCATAATTTCCTCATCCATACATTCCTCATTGCCATACAAATATCCAAAAAAATGAATGAAGTCTTCACAATATTTACAACAATTTCTAAATAGCAATAAGGAAAGGTAACTTTCTTTATAATATTCAAAGAATGTTGTGTGGAAATCCTTTAGAGAATACAAGCTACCAGGTTGCAGTCTTTCATACCATGATCTTGCATATTCTTCCAAAGTAGCCATAAACATATTCATCAAACAATATTCATGAAAGCTAACCCCAAACTTACATACATGCATATAAAATTTAATCAAATGAAGCACAACATTATCATTCTTCTGATCTCTAAATTTTGGCAAATATGATTGCCAATCTATGCATGGAATGCAATTTGGAAAATCTAGTATATGTTCACGATTCATCGGAACATACCTTGTATATATGGAATCCATCTTTGTATTGTGGAGTCACCAATGACACTTTAAAATATGTATCTTGGTCACAATGGAGTCACCAAGTGAATGATGGACAACCTCCTTTGTGTGTCTAATTTATGTCCACCATTAGGAATCAAATCTGAAACAATAGTAATAGGTTTTGGGAAGATGAGTTTCTCTTCCTCGATGGAGTTTCCAAGATGTTATCACTCATAAATTTTCTTGGTTGTAACATAAAACTTCCTAAGGTAACCTTTTCAAACCAATTTTGCAGATTGAAGGTTAACCCCTTCAATCTAGAGAGGGCTCTCTCTGACAACCTAATCACTAAGCTTAGCAATTGGTTGTATCTTCATACAATGGCTAGATCTTCAGTAGGGTTTTTGGTTTTTGAGTGTGGTGGTTAGGATGAAGCAAGTAATCTATTAGGAAATTGAGGCAACATATCAGATTTTTAGATGCAATTACCATGATCTTAACTATATGAATCAAGATGGACAAAGGTAAGGTAGATGGCAAATTGTAGACATATCAAACAACATCTGAATGGTAGTAGAAGGAGAAAATAATCCAGCATAGCGGGGAATGAAACATGAATCCTGCAAGCTTTAGGAGAAATAGTGCATATGTATAAACCATATGAACCAGAGCATTAAACTAATGAATTTTATCACATAATCTCATTTAAACATCAAAAGATAACAGATAAATGATATGACATAGAAAGGAAACTATCACAGAAGGAAACTGACTAAGCATACCATCATAGGAATCTGTGTATCGTGAACATAATATCCTATTCCTCTTAGCACTTGAAAAAATGAAAAATTTGATCACACACAACAAAATAATACTTTGTTTCAAAGTCCAACCCTTGGTCCTTCCTTTTCATACATTATATAGAAACATACAAAATCTTAGGTCCATAATGTTTTGGAAAGTATTAATTACAATTACCATCAAGATCCAAAATAAATGGATCTGAAAAACCTCTTCACCCATCTTTAGTTTAATCCCCAATTCGAATTTGATGAGGTGGCCTTCAACTGTTGACTTGGCATTTTTATAGGAAACAAAATTTCGAAAAAATTGACAAATTTATGAAAAATAGGCTTCAAAGAGGCATTTGGATCTCCCAAACTGTGATATTTTTGTAAAAACTGAAAGAATTTTTTTTAAATAATATCATTCCCCACACAAACCTCTTTCATATTTCAAAAATTGTTTTTCGTATTCTCTAAAACAATGCCCAAAGTGGATGACTAAAACAAGAAATATTTAAATAATTAAATCCTGAAAAATAAGTTGCAAATATTCCTTCATATCCTTAAAACCATGCTAGATAGGTAAAAACAGAGAGAAATTTTTTTTGAATTGGTATGCTACAAATAAAAACCTCTTTTGGTTTTTACGTATTCATCTCCATATGTTCAGAAACTGCATTTTAAAATAGTGACACAAACAAGAAAATAAAATAATTACAAAATCTAGAAAAATAGGCCTCATAGATTCCTCTGTAATTTCCAAACCATGACACATGTTGAAAACATTAATGAGGTTTTTTTTTTAAATCTTGTTTTCAACAAAAACCTCTTTTGGGTTTTTGAAATTCAGCAACACCTGTTTGAAATCTGTGTTTGAACATAGTGGCTAAAATATGAAAAATGTTGGAAACTGTCATTTAAGGGAAAACTGTCGTTTTGGTGTTTAATTTAAAATCCTCTCTTAGGCTTGAAAACTTTGTCAAGTGTCATATCAAGGTTTAATAAGGGTATATATTCTTGAAAAATGGTTTGGGCACTTGAAAAGCAGTTTGGAAACTCATATTTTTAAAATTGATATGGGCACTATGAAAATATTTCGTAGCGCCACCTGTAGACTTCTGATAGGTTGATTTTGTTGCAAAAACTTAGGGAGAACTTAGGATTAGGTGAAATAAATATTTATAAATTTTCCTAATCTTATGTAACATTTCCACAGAAAAAAATTCATAGGTCGTTACATAACCCTCGCACAATGAATTAATCATAACCTTTGGACCTTAAGGAAAGGTACAAACTTGGTGCTACATAAGCCCAGTGCAGAGTAGTCAGTAGGTAACCAAACGCGTAGTTTGGGAACCGTCGGGAGAGATAAAGCAATGTGACATGTCCAATGGGACCCACCTGGAAGGCATTTGGCTAATACGGAGAGCGGGAGTCCTTGGGTTTTCACCAAGCATGGTGAGGCTATGTGTGTGTTTATATATATATATATATATATATATATATATATATATATATATATATACATATGGAACTATTAACGTGGAATTAAAAAAATATTAATTACCCCATTTATCTAATGGTAACTTGAGGGGTTGGGTGACATTACAAAGGTGTTGACCACTGAGACAAAAACCCTAGAAGTAGAGGTTGTAGAGCTAAAAATCAATTAATCAAACATTACTGGTCGAGCCTTCTTATAACATTGCAAATAAGTGTTATATCAAATAGGAATAAAAGTGCATTTGAGAGGAAGAGAGGATTTAAGGACACTACATATGTTGTTTAATTTTTATTTTTATTTTTATTTTGTATTTGAAGGGTTGATTTGAAAAAAATACAATTATTTTTCTCTTCTTAAAAAAAAAAAAAAAATTAACAAAAAGGTGGTTTTCTTTTTTACTTGATTTTTACCGCATCCACCTCAACACCCACCCACCCCACACACACATATATGTATGTATGTATGTATGTATGTATGTATGTATGTATGTATGTATGTATGTATATTTTTCTCAATTTAATTTTTTTGTAATGTTAATTATTCAAAAAAATCAAAATCAATTAAAAACAAACCAACCAACCAAAATGTAATACCACTTTTAGATCTAGAGTCAGTTTTATGTTTTTTATTTTCAAGGGTACCGATCATCAAGGTCATATTGTCAATTAATTCGTAATTTTGACCCCAAAAATACAATAGAATTTATACAAACTTGAAAAACACTTAAACTAAAAACCAAATTTGAAAGATGATTGGACATTAGATCACTAAACTAAGTTATAATATATTATGATAGCATTTTGAATACTCTCATTCTATATTAGTAAAAGAGAAAAAAAAAATATTGAATTGATATGACACTAAATAGGTGTATGAGACCCCTTTGTTTGTGGGACAAGGGACCCCTTTTCACAACAATTTTAATTACTAAAATTTATGGAGTTGCACATACCCTACCCCTTCTAAATTGGAATCAATGACTTCTTAAGAAGAAATGCATTCTTAATTACTAAACCATTCAAGTTGTGCCATACATTATTCTCATAAGGAGATCACTTACGCTTTACTTCATAATAAAATTAACATAACTTAAAGTATTACAAGATATACAAAACCTCTCCATAACATTAACAATAACGACCAACTTGTTTAATGTCAGTTTACTAATGTACTGTAAAAATAGTAACATTTACAAAATTGATAATGACGACGATGATGATGCATTTTATTGAAGCAATTTAAGTTTTAGCTGAGTGATGGTGATGATGATGATGGTGGTGGTGGTGGTGGTGGTGGTTGACCCCAAATTGTTGTATGATGATGACAATGATTATATGGACACAAAATTGTTCTATGATGATGATGATTCCAGTTACCAAATTAGTGTTTGATGATGATGATGGTGATGTCATGGTCAAGCTAGATACCAAATTGGTGTATGAGGACCCCCTGTTTAGTGATTTGACTGATGATGATGATACATTTTATTTAATTATTTTAAGCTTTAGCTGGATGATGTTGATGATGATGATGGACACCATAGTGTTGTATGATGAGGATGATGATGATAATCATGATGCTTGATGATGGTGATGAATGATCAGTTTATTTAATTATTTAAGCTTTAGCTTGATGATGATGATGATGGACCCCAAATTGTTGTATGATGATGATGATGATGGACCCCAAATTGTTGTATGATGATGACGATGATGATGATGTCCAGCGGTGACAATGACGACGATAATGATGATGGCGAACACCAAATTGTTGCCTGATTATCTAGATACCAAATTGGTGTATGATCATGGTGATGTCATCACAATGAAGCCAAAAGCCAATTTGGTGTATAAGACCTTTTGTGCAACGATTTGATTGTTAAAGTCTACAGAGTTGTACATACTCTACCCTTTTGGATTTGAACTTATGACCTTTTACAAGGAAATACATATTTTTAACTATTAGATCCACTCAAACTATACCATTGTATATTATCCAATTTATAAATATTTATAAAATTATATATAAATTAAATTTATTAATATGTATATAAAAATTAATTATTTTATATAAGAGTGATTGATTTTTCAAATTTTATGAATGACATATTTATGTGAAAATATTTAGAAAATAAAATTTATATTATGTTAAATTAAATGTCAATATTAAACTTCATTTTGAACTTTTTAAAATTATTTAAAATATTTAATATTTTTTATTAAACTTATATATTTTTTAAAAAAAACATATTTAAAAAAAAAAATTTATACTAAATATTACTAATAATAATAAATTATTCGAAAAATAACAAATTACATTATAAATTGCCCAAAATCCAGGAAAAAAATCTCATTTAAGACCTTTTTAAGAATAAACAATAAATCTTCAGTTAAGACAATGCCCTCTCTATTCTAATTGAAACAACTAGTTAAAACCTCATAGTAATTGTCCTTTGGAATTGAAAAGAGATCTCACTTCCAATCTCTTACAATACACTTACTTTTACCTAAATTCAACTTGAATGAGGTAATCTTCTATATAATTTAAACTAATTTATTTAATATTAACTTATATTACTAAATTAACCATTTTATTTAATTTTTTCTATATGTTTAACTTTTAACTTATTCTCAAAATTCAACTCTTTATTCTCAAAATTCAATATGTTTGGCTTTCCATCTAGCAAACAATATGAATATCTCTTTTGATAAATGTTCCTTTCCACTTAAATATTTATATATCTTGAAAGCTCCAAAGTAATTTATCATAAACTTTATGTCACAAAATTATCACTTCGCTTACCTAATTTACTTTTGGAAAAAACCGTCTTAAACGGAAGACTCCTATCTTCTCACAAATAGATAAAAAGTTAATTATATTTTATTTCAAATAAATAAACAAATAATTATTTTCTATATTGTTAATGGTTGGAATCAATTAAGTAACATTTTCACACCCAAAAAAAATTAATATTACATTACAATAACTAAATAGCCATTTCCTTAAAATGATGTCAAAACAAGATCGTTTTGTATTTTTTTTAAATAAAAGGAATATAAATAGACGGTTATGCTAATTAAAATTATGGAATTTTGAGGCATTTTGAGGCTTATCAATTTTTTTAATGGTATAGTTTAATTTATAAATGAAATGGTTTTTTCACAACATTTATTTTAGTTAATTTTAATCAAAATTCGACATAAATTTTTAAAAACTTGAAAATAAATTGTTTAATCTATATAATTCCAATGCCTTAGAAAATTTTTAAAGTGATGAATCCATTTACATATTCAAAAATGTATTTTAAAAAATAAAAAATCTTTAAATTATAATGCTAAATTTTAATAAATTTCAATAAAAAATCATACACTATACCTTTTTAATTGTTATTTTAATAGAATTGATTACCAAAATAACCTTTTTTAATTGTTATTTCAATAGAATTGATTACCAAAACAAATTAGTTTGAAGTGAAGACTCATAATTAGTTTGGTGGGACTTCTCCTAGGTTATAACGGGGTTGAAGGACTCTCTAAAATTAATGACAATGTATGTATGGTGAGCATTTAGACTCATAATTAGTTTGGTGGGACTTCCCCTAGGTTATAACGTGCGAGGGCTTGGGGCGTCTTTCAAAAAAGGCAATTTTTTGCATCCATTTTTGGCAGTTTTCAATAAGGAGATAGCATATTAAAAAAAATTCCTAGTTTTCTTGGTTTGGGTTTTAAGCTTAAAAACTTTATGTTAATATGTATGTGCATCATTACATGTTTTCTATGTTTATTAAGAATCTATATGTAACAATTAAATGTATAGGGTTAAAACCAACATTTGGTAGCACAACATTTTTGCTTCGAGAGGATGCCTTTGTGGCTAAGGATTTTGGCTCAGGTTTGTGGAAAACCTTGTTACATCGGGATTTTAGTGGTTAAAAGTCTTGTGGTGTGTTAGAGTCCTATGTTATAGTAGTCAATGTCAAGATTTATCATTTAATTTGGTCAGTTCGTAGCGTTAAGCCTTGTGACATCATTTGCAAATACAAATGTGTAAAAATCTGTTGGGTTTCTTCCTTGCGCTGCGCTTGAGGATTTTGAACTTCAAAATGTCATGATTACACTCAAGAAATTTTCTAGATCACATGGAGTGTTTTAAAATCTTAATTTCACTACCAACAAGTCAGTGATTTCGTTACTTGTTCTCCTGAGGCACTCTGGATGTCAATAGGACACTTGTTGTGCTTTCTTGTTGTGCTAATGTTGCAGAGAATTTGTTTTGCTTTCACAGTTGCTATGGTTTCTTACACCTTGATGACCTCCATCTTCTAGAAGTTTGTTTCTCTTTTTCATTTTGTGTTTAATACCTCAAAATTCATCTCAAACTGTTCAAGATGGTGCTCAGCTAGTCAGTTTCACATTTATTCCTTCATTGTTGCGTTTTTCTGCTGCGCTACTATCAAATGATATTAAATGGAAGGAATAGTAGTGGTATTGCTATTATTTTCACATGTGAGGGTTCAAAGGAAGTTTATGAGTTTGTAAGCATCATCAATCATCCATTTTCGCTCAACCAAAGTTCAAGCATGCGATCAAAGCCATACAAAGACAGCTCGTTGCACAAGTTCATTGCGTAAACGTATTTTCACCATAGCTCTTAAACCTTGTATCAGTTTTCCATGCAATGTTTATAGGAGATACATGGGGGTGAGATGAATAAAATCACTTAATTTTGGGTCAAAATACTTCATCATTTTCGAGAAATGAACCACCTTCATCTACAACCATTTTTGGATTTTCTCGAAATTCGTGAGTAGGATTTAGCCCAATTTTTTTATGGAGAAGAATTACAATGATATTAACATGTTGAGAAAAAATCGGCTCAATCTGGTTCACCATTTAGGAAATATTTGAAAAATATCAGTTGCAGAATTACAATGTATGAATTTGTTGCGCTACTATCAAAGGCATAAAAAATTGGTAGAAGATCATAGTCTTGGAAACTTTTCTTATGTATGGAGGTTTAAAGAAGGATTTATAAGAATTTCATCATCATCCTTCAACCATTTGACTCAGACAAATATTTTAACATCAGGTCAAATCATGCAAGTAAACATTCGTTGCGCTTAGATGTTGCGTTTTTGTTGTAGGTGAAGATTTTGAGAGATGGAGTTTTGTAGCTTAAACAAGTCTTATATAATAGGTATATGATGATCTGGAGGATGCCTTTCACTTGCATATCACATTCAGAATGCCAAAGCATGATCTAAAATATGTAAAGAGAGAATTTGTTTCACTTTGTTGAAGAAAGGAGAAAACATAGAAAATTTGTTGTGTGTTTTCACAGTCATCAGCTGACTAATCAAATTTGACTCAACACCCTTTGGAAGTTGTTTTATTGGTCATGACAAGTATTTTTGTCATTTTATAGATTCAATACTCTCTCTTTTTAAGGAATTTAATGCATTTTGTTGAGAATATTAAATGTAATTAATGAGTCAAGCAGTTCCATGTCTTTAAGGAAAGCATTTTTTAACCATTTCTATTTTGATGTATCAAGTTCTATCTCCTAGGGATGGTTGAGCTTGACCCCCTAAGTCAAAGGATGACCTAATTGTCTATATTTCATGAATTTTAGTGTGCAAAGGGTTGATTGGCGAGTGTGATAGCGAACAAATTTGGTGTATGATGTAATTTTGTATCTTCTATACTCAGGGATTAATGGAGAAGGTCAAAATTGTTTCTTTCAAGGATTCATGTGTCAACATTTTTTGGTGATGTGTTCTCTATTGTGATTATGTGTTTTCTTTCCTTTCAGTTATCCATGAATCTGTTTTCTTCATTATTTGAATGAAATTCATATGAATACAAAATTCATCCAAGATAAGTGCTTTTTTTCATTCCTTTCAAATAATATCAATGTTTTCATCTAAAGCTAAGTGTAAAATTTATCCATGTTAGATGCTTTATTATTAGTGGACTATAATTCTCAATTCCTCCACCATATACTATAACGAATTTAAAGGTCCAAAAGTGTTGGTTATCTTGCCCTTGGTATATAACTGCTCATTATCCCATCTTGATAACTGTGATTTATTAAAACAAATGACTCAATGCCCAATGGATGTCTTTATCACTCTGTCATCAAACTTTTAAAAACCTATTCCTCTCTAATATCAATACCTAGCTTAAAACCTAATACAATGAGTCATCTAAGTGACTAGAGATTCATATAGAGAGAGCCCTCTATGAAGTTGGAAGGGCTAGATTCCAGTTTTAAAGTATTTTGTTGTTACCTTTGGGTTCCTCTCCTCATCCTGGAGGAATTATGAAGTGCTAACATGGTGAAAGGAAATTGAAGGTAGTTCAAAGATAGAGATCAAGAAATTTAATGGGTAGAGTTTTAAGTTATGGAAGCTCAAACCGGAAGATCTTTTGGTGGAAAAGATTAGTGGATCAATATGGATCTGAGTTCTCAACCAATGTGGATGTTGATAAAATACTAGACCAAGTTTGATTGGAAGGAAAAGAGCACAATATGATTGTGTCTGTAAAATTCAACATTATCAAGTGTTTCAAGAGAAGCTACAATGAAGGCATTATGGAACAAGTTTGGGGATTTATATCAATCTAATTCTGAACTAAACAAATTATTCCCATGGAAAAATTTGTATAACCTAAGGATGAAGGTTGGAGACTCAATGAGAAATCATCTAGACACCTTCAATATTGTGGTATTCCATTATTATCTATTGACATTAAGATTTCAAATGAAGATAATTTTATTAATGTTGTTGTACTATCTACAAAATTCATGGGATAGTTTGGTTGTTTCCATATGTAGTAATGCAACTAATTTAAGTTTTGATCAAATAATCTCATCCTTAGTATCCAAGGAGATGAGACAAAAATGCATGGAAATTCAGAACATAGATGCCTTATCTGTTCTGTAAGAGGGTGCTCCCATGATAAAAATAAAAATAAAGTCCTTGAGTGGGATATCTAAATCTCTAGGCTAATTCATAAAGGTATGTTGGAGATTTGTAAAAGAAGGGAATTACAAGCAACATTGTAGATCCAAAATTGTTACAAAGGGAAGAGATTTGATTATGCTCCTTATACAAAATAAAAAACTTCTCGGAAAAAATAAGGGATGTGTACTTGGCTTCTTCAAGCACACATGTAGATCATAAGGCATGGTTGGTTGACTTAGGTGCATATTTTCATATGACTCCTCATATGGAGTGATTTTGTGAGTATGAAAGGTATGATGGCAATGATGCTTTCATGGGAGATGAATCAATAGCTAGTATCATAGGAAGAGGAAAATTCAAGTTGAAGCTCATGGATGGAAGGATTATAATACTCATTGGTGTTCTGCACATCCCAATATTGGCCAGAAAATTGATTTATTTAAGGAAGATGAACCATGCAAGTGTAAAAATAGTGTTTTAAATGGAAACCTATAGGATGGTTCGAGGTGAAATGGTATTGTTGAGGGGGGTTCGAATTGGAATTATATATAAGTTATTTTGAAGCACTATTAGTGATGGGTGCAACAATTCCATTGTTCCAAAGACTGGAGTTCAAGAAGGAAAAGCTCCTACATTCTATAGAGAAAATAATTTGTCGTGGCTTCAAATATTGAGACATATTAGAGAGATGGGTCTTCAAGTACTACATGGTAAACGCATGGTTGAAGGTATGTCTAATTTCTCTCTAGATTTTTATTTTTGTGAAAATTGCTTATATGCAAAGAAAAATCAAGTAGTATTCCCCTTTAGTGCTACCAAGTAGAGGGAATATTACAAATGGTGCATAGTGACATGTTTGGACATGTGTCGGTTCCATCATTAGGAAAATTTTTGTACTACATCTAATTTATAGATGACTTCTCGAGGAACACATGGATTTATTTCCTTAGGAATAAATCTAAATCCTTTGAAAATTTTAAAGAGTTTAAGGAGGCTTGTGGAAAATTAGGATGAATCCAAGGAATTATATAAGAAGTGTAGTATATCAATGCATAATACTTCTCCATACACGGATGCATTTACAAAAAATGACGGAGAGGACATTGATGGAAAAATCAAGGAGCATGCTTTATGGTGTTAGGTTAAGACAAGTATTATGGGCAAAGGCAATAGATATTGCATGTTACTTGGTAAATAGATCAACCTCATTAGTATTGGATGACAAGAGTCCACACAAGGTATGGACTAGTAGGAAACTATCTCTTAAACATCTCAGGATATTTGGTTGTGTGCTTATATACACATTCCAAAGAAAAGGAGTAAGTTGGATAATGAAGTTGAAAAGTATATATATTTTGGATATAAAGATGGGGCTTCACTGAGAAAGAAATATGATATCACTTGCATTCATAATGCGGCATAAAAAAATTCAAAAAACACAAAACAATATATTGACTTTATAATAAAGGGTTATATGGGTTTTATTTTCTATATATCAATATATATATTATAGGTATTTTTTATACTAAAAATTGGCCAAGCGGAGGCCAAAACAAGCAGCGAGTATCGGGGTCTGTGGATCGGGTCCGTGGGAGTGATAACGCACACTCTGTTCGATTGGGCACATCTGGTTAACATTTCACGCGTATGTAACATTAAATTCGAAAATCCTTACCACGGGACAGAGTCTTGAGTTGGGCGAGACCTTGGCAACCTCTATTTGCAGGCCAAAAACAAGTGAGACATCTATTCGAAACCTTGTAATTGGATACATGTGTTCATAGTATATGTCTATTCGGTGATATTTATGTTGGTAATCAAATGTGGACAATCATTTCAGGTATTTTAACTGGTTTTCATTTTCAGGCTAAACAAAATTATTCTTGTGCTTTAGATAGTGATTAGGGTTTTGTTTTTTTGAACGATTAAAGCTTTGTTGATGAGAATTAAGGCATATGGTGGAGAAGGTTTTGTTTACTCTTTTCCTTTGTGAATGACCAATGAGATTTTATGAATCCATCAATGCTTGTTTCACAAGCAGCAAGAGATCGACTAGAGTTTGACCTGCCAGATATCCATGAATCCTCTCTTTCGAGGCGCACTACCGCTTATGAAAGGGCTTAGAACCTCTTTCGTTAGATCCAAAACTTCACCGTTGTTGCTAGATATATTTATGGAAAATTTGTCTAAGGTAATACATCGACACTCAATTTATTCCAAAACAAATGTAATATAGCGAATATGAGAGAACATTGCCTTGATTGTAACCTCGATTGGAGCAAAGAAAAAACACTTTCAACTCTATCTTGAGGTCTAAGCATGGGTATATCCTAAAAATTAATGGCATACTTCTTTCTAGTGGCTAGAAGTTAATTCAATATTTATATTTTGAATGTGAGTCTCATCATTCAATTGGGAGTGTTAATGTCAATGGTATTTATTTTCCTGAGAAAGTAAATATTCTAGCAATATGGATTTTTTATCATATGCCCATGTAGGGAAGCTAAGTAATATCACCTTGAACATTGCTTGTATACCTCTTTGTATATATCTAAAAAGCAAGCAATATAATAACTTAGATGTAATAACTACACAAGAACATAATACAGTCAATCCAACAGTGAAATCCAAGTAATCGTATTGATAAAATAGTATAGTGTCATTATTCAATTTTTAAGTTCACGATATTTAACATTGAACATGTCTCTTTTGTTGCAGTGAATATACACTATAAATTTTCTTAGTTGGAGTGGGATATGGGCCTTGGGGCATGACATGGCAGTTTGATGATAATATTCCAGCTCGAGCATTTGACAACTTCTAGGTTATCTGACGTGCTTTTAAAAAAAAATGGAGAGAAATGATGTGGTGCAATTTGTACTTTTGTACTTCCATTTCATTTTTTAGCTTAATTTGTAATTTTTATTTTGGTTTTGTATTTTGTGAACTTTATAGAGATTATGTCAAAGAATGTTGCTCAATCTAGGAAGGAGACTGAGTTTTCCCTTACGTCACTTATGGAAATACCATCTCAGTACAAGGCCACATTGGATCTTCAAATACTAGGGTAGCTTGAATTTTCTTAACATCATGTTCTCCATCTAGATTATAATAGTGAGAATTCTTTAGATAAAATATGTCATATTTTTTTATCTTATCGACTGATGTCAAAATATGGGTAGTTATTATTGTTTCTATTTGTAAGAATTGTTGGAATATAATTGACAAATCCCAATATATTCTATTTTTTTAAGATTAGAAAATTTGGATGGATTTTCATTCAAAACATTAAAACAATAATATCCCTGGTTCAGAACAACCTGCTACAACTAAGAGTGCATAAGAGGCTTTTTAAGGTTCATTCCCAGTCAATATGCTACTATTGACAAGATTTATCAAACCTCTCTCAAATCAATATATCAAGCTTTTCTGAGTAACCCTAAGGTTCCTATGCACTCTCACCATATAATTCATCCATTATATTGCATAATTACATCAAATAATTATTGCAACTTTGTCCCATTTGCTAAGATCTCACTCTCCTAGTTCTATCTTGCTTTAATTTAACCACCACCAATGGGCTTACAAAGAAGTGATAGGTGCGGGAAAAAAAGTCATCTCCACAATTGTTTTCAACTATAGTGATATTTACATATTGTTACAAGATTCAAAAATGGGGAAACCTATGGAGTGTGTGTCCAAGGACTTTTTATTTATTTAACTTAACGGTTGCTTCTATTGATCTCTATATTGATGTGTATGGTTCAACTTCCCCACTATACCATTCATTTATTCTCTTTTACCATTCTTATGTCTTCAAAATTTTGGTTTTGTGGGTTTTGGGGGTATGTTGGCATTCTTTTGGATCCCCACAAATGTGGGTTGTAGAAAATTATCATGTTTTGGAGGCCTATTCATGCTTCTTGCAACCTAGAGTTGCAGTCATTCTAGATTTTCACAACTAGGTCTTGTGGTTTCTAACATATTGTGGCTATGTTTCTTTTTAGTCCTCAACTGGACATTGACAATCATTCCTGTAGTCTCCTTGCACTCTGCAAATCTTCATAATACACACTGCAAATTCATACCTCCTACAGGTTGTGACTAACTTAACTGTCCATGAGCTTTACACCCTTGTGAAATCAACAAATATGATTTAGATCGAATCTCACCACTTTGAAGTTGATGTTCCTCATTGAAATTCAACTGTTGGGGATTTTCACTGGAAATTGTCTCTTTCTTAGATGCATCTCTTGTATTTGTTGTGAAACCAGCTCCAAAAATAGAATAAAAGAGATATCAACGCCTTATAAATAAGCCACTTTGAGGGGACAACCTTCAATACATTACATGAATGAACAATTCTTGGATGATACAAATTACAAAACCTCCTTTCTATATATAGGAGTCCATGGGGCCACAATGTAATCCTAGTGGGGCCACAATGTAATCCTAGCCGACCTAACAATAATAATTTAAGGGAATAATAATAACAATATGGGGGTTACAGGGGTACAATAATAACAATAAGGGGGTTACACTAACAACAATAAGGGACTATACTAGTAATATAAGGACCTAACATGCCCCTCTCCTTCAAAAAAGTGTTGTCCTCAATGCTTGAGTAGCTCTGGGTGCTTCTGTATAAAATTCTCATCCTCCCATGTAGAATCTTCGGTGGGTAAGTTCTTCCACTTGATGAGATACTCTGAAATTGATCGATTCCGTAGCTGTCGAGTTCTTGTTTCCATGATCGCTTCAGGTTCCAATATGATTTTTCCTTCCTCATCAAGTTCTGGAAATATTGTTTGTACTAGAATATTTTCACCTATAACCTTCTTTAAGCATGAAACATGGAAAATTGGATGCACTCGTGAAGAAGGAGGAAGCTCCAATTTGTATGCCATAATACCAATCTTTTGCAACACCTTGTAAGGACCATAGTGCTTTGGCGATAATTTATTATCCTTCTTAGCTTGCTTGAGGGAAATTTGTTTGTATGGTTGTAGCCGTAAAAATACCCAGTCTCCTACATCAAAACTTCTCTCACCGCGATGTTGATCTGCCTGTTGTTTCATTCTATTTTGTGCCAAATTCAAGTTGTCCTTTAAGAGTTGGAGAACTTCTTGTTGATGCTCGATGTGATCTTCCACTGCTTGAACCTTAAAATTTTCTCTTAAATATGATGTGATGGATGGTGGATGATATCCATAAAGTGCCATAAATGGGGTCATTTTTGCTAAGTATGGAAGGAAGTGTTATAGCACCATTCAGCGAGAGGTGACCACTTGACCCATTGTGTTTGTTTATCAGATACAAAACAACGAAGACATCCTTCCAAACATTTATTTACTATCTCAATTTGACCATCGGATTGAGGATGATAAGATGAGCTATGAGCTAATTGAGTACCCAAACAATAAAATAACTCCGTCCAAAATTTCCGCAAAATGGGATCTTTTGTCGTCACAATAACCTTTGGGTTTCCATGTAGCTTTTGAATTGTTTCCCTAAATGTAGTAGCAATTGTACTAGCTTTAAATGGATGATATAATTCACAAATGTGTGCATACTTGGTAAGTCTATGAACTACGACCATGATGACACTCTTTCCTTCATATTTTGGTAAACCTTGATAAAATCCATTGAAATCACCTCCCATTGTTGACTTCGAATCGATAAATGTTGTAGAAGATCCGGGGTATTATTTGTCTCAACTTTATTTTGCTGGAAAACCAAACATTCCACCAAAAAATTTTGAATATCAGATTTAAGGCCATCCCAAAAAATTATTTCTTTACACTATGGTAAGTTTTATAAAATCCTGAGTGTTCTCCTAAGGGAGAAGTGTGCAATTCCAAAAGAATATTTTTTTTTTTAGTTGGGAATTCTTACAAAGATAAAAGCAATCTGTGTACCATAAGGAATCATTTTTCCAACTAAATATATCGATGTAGCCAGATCTTGCTACAATCTCTTTTGAATGAGTGTCCATACTTCTTTGTCCTTCTTTCATTCATCTCTTGCTTCGGTTATCCAATCTGGTTGGATAATAGAAATGGCACAAAGAAATGCTTCCACCTCTTCATTCTTTCTTGAGAGTGCATCTGCAACAACATTAAGATTCCCTTTTTTGTAGATTATTTCAAACTCATAACCCAACATCTTTGTGACCCATTTTTGCTACTCTTCTAAGGATATTCTTTGTTCCGAAAAGTGTTTAAGACTATCATGATCAGTTTTTACCTTGAAGTGTCTTCTCATTAGGTAAGTTCACCATTTCTTTAGTGCATGAAGTATTGCTAACATTTCCTTCTCATAAATAGGTTTCTGTAAATACTTTCCTTTGATTGGAAAACTTACAAAAGCAATGGGTCTTCCTTACTGTATTAAAACAAAACTAATTGCATTTCCTGAGGCATCACATTCCACAATAAAGGTTTTTGTGAAGTCTGGCATAGCTAAGACCGGTGCTAGGCACATTGCCTCTTTAAGATGTTCAAAGGCCTTAGTTGCTTTAGGAGTCCATGAAAATGCATCTTTCTTCAATAATGTTGTTAGAGGTGATGCTATTCTCCCATAATTTTTAACAAGCTTGTGATAATACCATGTTAACCCGAGAAATCCTCGCAACTGCTTAATGCTTGTGGGGACTTTCCATTCGTTAATGGCTTTAACTTTGTTAGGGTCTACCTTAACACTCTCGTGAGATACAATATGACCCAGATATTCCACCTCTTGTACTCCAAAGAAACATTTGGATGTTTTGCATATAATTGTTTATCTTGCAATAGTTTGAGCACCCTGTCAACATGTTCAACATGATCCTTCCAAGACCTGTTATAGATTAGTATATCATCAACAAATACTAGCACAAATTTTCTAAGGAAGGGTTTGAAAATGGAATTCATCAACCCTTGAAATGTAGAAGGTGCATTTGTAAGGCCAAAAGGCACGACAAAAAATTCATAATGACCCTCATGAGTTCGAAATGTTGTTTTTGAAATATCTTCAGTCTTCATTCTAATTTGATGATATCTTGAACAAAGATCCAACTTGGTAAAATAAATTGCTCCATGTAATTCATCCAATAATTCATCAATCACAGGAATGGGAAATTTATCTTTAATGGTGAGCTTATTTAGCTCCCTATAATCCGGACACATTCGCCATGATCCATCCTTCTTGTGTACCAATACGACGGGAGCAGAGAAAGAACTTTGACTAGGTTGGATTATACCAAACCTCTAACATTTCTCGCAATCATACGTTCAATTTGCTCTTTTTGGACATAAGGATATCTATAAGGCTTGATGTTTGGAGGAACACTTTGGAATCAAATGAATAGCATGATCATGATCACGAATAGGTGGGAGTCCTTTGGGAGTTTCAAACACCTTGGAATGATTGGGTCGCAATTTTTGGAGATCCGTGTAGTAATTATCTTTTTATGTTGGAACTTCTAGTGAGCATAATTGTGCAATTACGCCTTTTTCTTTAGAAGCTTTATCATGAAATTAGAGCTTATTATCTTTCCCAGCTTCCCTGCAATACCCCGTAATTCAACTTCCTTACCTTCTGAAAAAAAAATCAAGAAAATTTCTTGAAAATTAAAAGCTACCATCCCCAAAGATTGTAACCATTGTACTCCTAGTACCACATCAACACCTCCCATAGGAATCGAAAGCATTGGAATATTAAATACATATTCCCCCATGGTTAGCTTGACATTATGACATTTTCTAGTGCAATTTATAGTTCCTCCATTTGTAACCATCACTTGACATTCTGGTGCTTGGTATAAGAAATAATTCAATTGCTTGGCTACTTTACAATGAATAAAATTATGGGAACTGTAGAAATTTGAATAATAGATGAATTATTCACCAAGATTATCTTGATTACACACTATTTAAGCTTCATGCATAATACATAACCTCTTCTACAATTGATCATCAATTTGCGGAAATAGAAGCAGTCGCATGCGCACATTAAAACATAATCAAGCACACATATAACACAATATGTAATGGGGAAAGCTGATAGCTGAAAACCCCCAACTATCTGTATATTATAATGATAGATAACATGTAACAATACATAGCACAAACTCCTCACAAGCTCTCAGCACTATCTCCAATTGTTACACACAAACTAGCTCAGATCTGAACAAGTCACAGGTTCAAATCTCCTCCAATGTTTGCCTGCCTCTACTGCGCAATCCAAGATGAGAATGAATAAGATCCAAGTTCAAATCCCACTGGCTTATACTGCTCAATCCTCATTGTAAATCTCAATCAATGTGTGTGCAAATCTCATGCACAAGTATAGTCACAACTGATAGTAGACTCGCCCTTTCACCCACCTCTAACACTGGTCTCCACTGAACTGTCCATGCATTGCAGTTAACTGATGTATTATTTAGTTGATTTATGAGTTATACCACTAGTGAATTAATTAATAATTAATTCACACCACTTATCACTACTGCATTTTTCAGTTAGACTAAATACAACTAGTTCAACTAAGTTAAACTGAACACAACTCCACCAACTGTCTCATCAACTCCACCAAACTCTGCCACATGAGTTCTAACTGAATTCAACCATGCAATAGCTCAACCAAACCCTAGGAATAGCATAATTTCTTCCGTCAGCTGCATGTGCCACATCCATAACTCGAACTGAAGTGTTGCAAGAGGATAAGATAATGTTTATAGTCCAAATATTATTAAGAGCTAATAATATTCGACTAATCTATTTTTAGACTGGTAGTCTAAAAATAGACTCCGCCTAGTATGTCTAAAAAATAGGTCCATCTATTTTTACCAACTTGACCAACCATCCACAAATAGCATCCTGCAACTCATAGACCATGATCCATATGTCTAAAAATAGACATAGTCTAAAAATAGACTTTGCGACAAAAATCACTTGTGTGGCCTCCCACCTAGTTTAGGTGATCACTTTCCAACTAGTATCAGGAAAGATGTTTCAGGATGCCTCCTTCACTATTTCTTGTTTCCATCTTCAACACTCTCTCTCAACAAGAAAGGATTGTCTTTGCATGCGACATGCAACTCCATGCATTCGCCCTGCAACCTTCACAAGCACCATGCAACTCCATGCATCTGCTCTGCAACTCCTCTGAAATTGAATAGGCTCCAAACAACTCAATAATTCTGATGCATCTATCAACTCCATGCATCTATCATCAAGGCCTTCGACTTCGTTGGGCCCAATTGCACATGTCATCGTGAACCACCGCGCCGTTGAATATTTTGCACTCCGTTAGACTCCTATACCAATAGGTGTCATTTTTCATGATTGTCTTGATTGAACTATGGAATATGTTCAAACCTTTTTCTTGAGCAAAGGTGTTCCATATTCTTGAAAAACCAAAAAATTCAAAAATTTAAAAAAAATGTAAAGAGGGTATACCCTAAAAGAAAAATCAAAGGGTAAAAAGAATAAATTGGTAAAAAAAGTGAAAGAAATGAACCCCACACAAAAATAGACCAGGAAAGTGTGCAAGTCCAAATGCCACTACTATTTCGTTTTTTGTAATAAACAAAATTGTGTGCAGTTTGTCAAACTTTTTCCACAATTTATGAAGAGTCAAACTGTTTAAACTTGACTCATTCATTTTTCAATTTCAGGTTGTAGAATAGAGAATAAATATCTGACCAAACAGTTTAATCTTGGCAGATAAGTAGATAGGTAGAGTTAATAAAAGGTGCTCAACAGTTTAATCTGAGCCCTTAGATGTAATAAGTGTAGTCTTAGATAGATTTGCCATGTAAAAAGAAAAAGATTGATAAGGGTTTGCTAGTCTAAGTGCACCCTAATAAAGAAGAGAAAATGGTAGTGCAAAGTAGATAGGGTAGGTAGATGGTGTTGCAAAGTTTCATATGATGAATGATGGTGCTGAATGTGTTTAATCCTTTACTTTCATCACAAGTACTGAAGTAGAAAATACATTGGAAAATTCACAGGTAAAGCAAAAGTCAAAATCATTAACTTCCCACATCACTTTCTCCCTAAAGAGTTTTACTAATTTCCAAAGTGCAAAGGTATTTGCAGAAGAGGTGAGCTTGGGAAGGCCTGCTATTTCCTTGACTTTTGGAGGACCTAATCTCTACCGATGATCAAAAAGACCTTAGTACTTGAGATTATTCATCATTACACTTATTCACTTTAAATCTTTTCCTAAGTAAAATCTCATTTTACTTAGGAAAATCATGCCATATTTCATAAAATCCCCTCAAAATTACTTGCTATTCTATGTTTAAGTGTTGAAGTTGAGATGATACAATTTACTTCAGAAATCTTCACTTTCCTAATTGTGTGAAGTATTTTGAGTTTCCCTTGTTTCTTTTGTCATATTAACATTTAACTTTACATATTAAATCCTTATACAAATCACCTTTCCCTATATGTATAACTCCTCCTATATAATATCCCCCAAAACCCTCTTATTATAGATTTCTAACCAAAGTATTTAATTCTATATATTTGAAATAAAAACCCTCATTACAATTCCCTTTGGTTAGAAATATATCTTTATAATATATCCCCGCCCCTATGGTTAATAAATTGCATTAATTTATTACCATATAATAACAATATTGAAAAAGTTTTAAACATATGTTGTATGTTTTAAACGAAAAATGAAAGAAAACCCGGAGTTTTAATTTAAACCAAAGCTTCGAAAAACCCCGAGCCTCCATAATCCGACCCCTCATAAACCATGGAATTAATTAATCACTCGGATTAATTAATAACCGACCTTTGCACCAATCAAAAGCCGCCTGGAATAATTAATTAAATGATAATTATTTTTAAAAATTGTCGGGCCCGCACGTTAATTCCCCCACCATCTCCCCACTAGGTCCACCGTTGGATCACTCCACCGAAGATCTACGGTCCATGATGATTCCACTGACTGTCTCCCGCCCGAAGATTAACGTGCGAAATCCAAATGGTTTCGAAACAATGCACCCGCTACGTGTCGACCATTGAATGGATTCGCTGCCTCCCCGCGGAAAACCGCCTGCTCCCGAAAGCGGTGCGAAATAAAACCGCTTACCGCTCATCCCTGATAACGTGTCCTCCCGTACCACGATGACGTCATTCCCGAAAATAATAAAAAAAAGGCCCGTTGACTTTGTAAATAAAACAAAACCCCGCGTATTTTCTATTTTTCTGTCTGGTGATAGTGACTGCGTTCTCCACTGCGAATTTGAAAATTCCGCTGATTAAACTACTGTTGACCAAGATTGCCGAACTCCATTGCTATACCAGTGCCCAAGCATTCATCTGCCATTGACCAGTACCTGTAAACCTCGACATTTTCCATAAAACAGGTACCTCATATTGGCACATCTTCAGCAGAAAATCTTCAACAGGGATTACAGGAAATCAGTCCATCAATTGCAGTTGAGTCTAAAGGTAAAGGGAAAGAGCCTGAGGTACAAGTCATTGAAACTTTCATTATGACAAAAAAGCCTCAAACCTCCAAGGCACCAGATCAAACACAGGTTTCCCCTGTTCAAGTTAATCATCCTGAGGTTTCTGAATTTCAGACTCCATCTAATATGGAAATAGGCAAGAAAAGATAGGTTGCAAATCCCACTCCTCCCAAAGAATCCTCACAGCAACACCAGGCTAAAAAGAAAAAAATGAATCCACTTCCAGAAGTGGAATCTATAGATGAAATTTTTGATGATGAAAGAGAAGATAGTCAACTAACTGGTTCAGTTAGTGAAATACACACAGGTCATAAAGGAAAAGAATTACTAAAATAGTTGAGCATTGAGGTGTCTTCCTTTAAAGAGTCAAAGACAGATGCAGGTGATATAAAGAAGACTTTCATTAATATAAAAGCAAAAAATGACCCATTGAGGATGCAGGTATATGATCAGTATCTTAGAATGGATCCACACAATCAAGAAAGATTAATGTCAGCGTTTGACATTAAGCAAGGGAAAATGATGATGAGCCATTTTAAATCCAAAGTGCCAAAGCCTAAGACAGCATCTGATTACATTAGAACCAATTTTGAGGTTCTAGCAAAAGACATTCATCCACTGGACCAGATAGAATTGCATAAACAAACTGGGGAAATGATATATTCCACCCTTACTGATAAAGCAATGGCAGCCCATCGATTGCAAGATTCTTTAAACAATACAAATACCCAGTTGCAAATTGAGAAAGCTTCTTCTCAGGAAAAAGATAACAAAATAAAATCTCTGGAGGATATAATCATCAGTTTGGGTCATAATCCCAAAGATGTAAAAAGCATTGAGGCACTGATTCAAAAGAAGGATGATGATATTGCTGCACTGAGAAAGCAATTGAAATTGCCAGCCTCAAGGCATCCCCAAACTCAAGAAGTTTTGAAGGAAAATTCACAAGAAGAAATGATGGAATTGCTCCTGAAAATGACTGAGCAATTGAGTGAGACCGAGAAAGAACTGGAGCAGGCATTAAAAGAAAAGGAAGTTATCATGCAGACATACACCACAGAGGCTAATACAACTACAGGTACCACAGCAGCAGATCAACAAACAGATCCATCACAGGTAAATACTTCCAATTTAAGTTCTGATGAATTAGCAAAACAAATGGAAAGTTTAAAACTCAGAGTCATAGAACTTCAATCTACAAAAGTAGAGCTGGTGAACTTGGAACAAAAATATGATATGTCAAAAAATACTGTTGCTGATAATACAAGGGAAATTAAAAGACTGGAGAAATTGGTTAAGGCTTTAGAAAAAGATCTCTCATTAGAAAAGCCTTTAAGAGAAATAAATGAAATTATTTGGAATAATATTATTGATTCAATAAAGAGTATTTGGTCCTTTGTTCAAACAATCTTTGAACAAAATGACTTGATCAAAGTAGCTCAGGAAGAAATTGACAAAACAAGAGAAGAATTAAGACACAGACCTGAGCAAGCGAATCAACTTATACAGTTTTTGAACACCCGGACCAAGCAGCAGCTTGCAGAGCTTGGAATTAAGGATAGGACAGGTACTATTTTAGAAATAAAAAGAGTTTTTACCAAGAGAACTCTTATGAAAAATTTGGAAAGAAAATGTTCAGATATTCAGCAAGAGATCAGTGCATTTAAAGAAAGGTTCAATGTTTTATTAGCCAGTGGGTTGCCCAGTCCGATGCTCTCGGAAGACAGAATAATGGAATTGGAAACTTATGTCAACAAATTGGACATTCATGCCCACAATGTCACATGTTCCTCTACCAGCTCATCAGAATCAACATTACCAACAGGGAAGAATCTCTATGACAGGTTAAATAATTTGTTTCATCTTGAGCATGAAATAAGCTATGTGTTCCCTAATCAGCCCACTTTTTTCAAATACACAGAGGCCGATGAAACATTAAGAAAACTTAAAAGAACTGTAATAGCAGAAGACAAATGGTGGGAAGACCTGTTGGAAATTTTGTAAAATTCATCTTCAGATAGAAAATTTTGCCTTTTACTATTTTGTAAAGGATAAATAGATGATTAAAGGTTAAAGAGTATCAGTTTGGCAGTTGAAAGAGTATCAGTAGAAATGAAGAGTATCAGACAAGCAAGGCTGTAAAAAAAGAATTACTCAAAAGGACAGCATCGAGCCCTATTGTAGGACCTGCCTCTAGCACATCCACAAAGGGAGGAAACAGCACACCAGCAGTTACTTTTTGTCCTATCTACGAGACCATCTGTCTCCTTTTTATTGTAACTTATTCATTAGTCACCCTAGATTATTTTCTAGGTTATTGTGAGATATTTTAATCATTTTTTGTATAAATAAACCCTCGGAGAAAGTATTGAGGGTGGATTCTACTACTCGGTTGTGACATTGATGTTTTTGGAATAAAAGTGTTTTGGAGAAATTTATTTGTGGCTTGCTGGATGACAATTTGAAGCTCAGGACATTTTGCAGGATTCATGTGTCGGACTGCAGTTCAATAAGTCTTTCTATCCTATGTTTAAGTTTTATATATGTTTATAATATCATTGTATCCATTTCTGAATAATTGACATAAAAGAATAGCTCAGAATTTACTTAAGTGTACTCTAAGTTCAGTTGTGATTATTCTAAAATGTTTTCTTCTAGATTGGTTATAAGCAACGAATTCTTAAATGCTCTTGCTTCGCTAATCTAAACATTTTGATTACTATAGTAAAGAATTCTTCACTGCTCTTTATTTGTAATCATTCCATTTCTTTCTTTTGAACATGTTGAAAGATTCTTGAGTGCCTTTCATCCCTTCAAAATCCATTCCATCCACTTTAATTCCTAAAAATTGTTCTCTGTTTGGCTATCTTGCCCTGCAAAGCCATCTTGTGTGTAGAAGAAATATCCAGTAAAGCCATCCTTTTGACTCCATAGCCCAATGGCCTGAAAATATTCAACCTTGCCCTTAGTTGGTTGATTCCACCATTTTCAAACAAATTTCTTGGACTTATAACTAGCCTAAAACTTTCTAAGAACAAAGATAAATCATAAAGAGAGAGCCCTCTCTGGATGCAGATTGGCTAGATTCTGCATCCGAAGGTTGTTTTGTGGTTACCTCGGGTATACTTTCCTTTTCCACAACTTCAAGGAAAACCTGAGTGATAACAGCACCCATGCACTCTACACTTGCTGTCAACTCTGATTCGCGCTCCAGTATCCGACACTGTCACTTTGATCTGCCTGCATCAATCCAACTGATCATGCTACTGCTGCGCTGCAGGCACCTCATAGCCAGGTTCAATTCATGAGATCCACACCATCTCATGAATCCTGCCCAGAAATCTCCTCTTGGGATTAATCATGCATGTTGCCCCACCTCTCACCGGGTGGTATAGTTGCATGCACTCCCTCTGCCCATCTGGCATGAAATTTCACTGCATGAGTGGTTTCTTCCACTCCATGATCCTCATCTTGTGGCTGCTCCACATCCCGAGGTTCACTCTTACCTGCATGAAAAACTTGCTCCCTCTCAAGAATCAATTGCATGTCTTTCTTGCACTTCCCAATAGTAGGAAGCTCCATAGACATCCCATCTACTTCAAGTCTGTAGAGATTCTTTGCTCGAATCCCAACCTTCGAATTTGTCCTCATGATGTCTTGCAGTCAAGGAAAACTTTTCCTCTCACCGAAGACAACTTCATACCCTTTATCCTCTAACATTGCGACTGAGATCAAATTCTTCTTTAAACCTGGAACATGCACTACATTTTGTAAAAGAATGAGTTTACCTGACTCCCTCTGAAAGGTTATGGTACCAATGCCGGTCGCATTGTATCGTCCATTGTCGCCCAACTCAACATGCAACCGGAGATCTTTCTCCACCAAGTCACTGAAAAGATTCACATCTCCCGTCATGTGAAAGGAAGCGCCACTATCAAAATACCACCTCGATCCCAATGCACTAGACACCATGCATGCGATCAATGAGAAGTCCAGCTCAAATTGCGAGGCAAGAGCCTCACCAGCTGCAGCTCCAGCAGCCTGCTTGTTCTTCTTCTTCTGTGGACAATTTGTGGCGTAATGTCCATGATCGTGACAGTGAAAACACTTCACTTTGGACATGTCACACTCTTTACCATCCGCACCGGATTGAGAAGCATTCTTCTTGCCCTTCCCCTTCCTTTCTTTGGCAGCCAAAGCGCAATCTTCTTCATCAGATGCCTTTGATGAAGATCCATCCCTGGTACTCCGCCTTATCTCCTCTTGCACAAGATCTGACCAAAGTCGCTCCCATCCTGGCAATTTCTCCCGACCATTGACAGAGTCCTGATAGGAGTGCCAACTCTTTGGAAGCCTAAGGAGAGCCAAGTCCACCAAGTCCTCATCATCCACACTAATTCCTACACTCCCAAGCTCATCCCTGCAGTGGACAAACTTTGTCAAGTATACCGGAATAGTGTCATTCTTCTCCATCTTTATTTTCCTGAGTTTATCCTTGAGCGCCAACTTCCTCTGGTCGCTCTTGCTTTGGAATAAATCTATCAACGCTTTCCACATCAAGTATGGAGAAGCTTTTCCATGCAGGCTGGATACAATGTGATCCTTCACGCCCTCCAACAAAATCCTTCGACATTTTGATGTCTTCTTTTGCCAAGCCTCAACTTGAGCAGCATCAGTAGGCTTTGGGACTTCAGCATCTATGAACTCCTTCAACCTGTTGTCATCTAACACCACCTCCATCCTGTCCTTCCATGCAACATAATTCAAGCTGCCCTCAAGGGCATACTCCAATCGCAATCCGTTGAAAGAAATTTCAACTTCGACACCAAGAAAACTCTTCTGCAAATTCGAATTCCACCAACTCAAAACTCAACCGCTTCTGATCTGTGAGAAAAAATTATTTATAGCACAGAGATCGACTATAGGGTCATTTACTGGATATATCACCTTTCAAAGAAAGGATGGATCCAGAGGCTACCTGGCCCGCTTACAGACTCTGTCTACCGAAATAAATTGTAATCACTGTAATAGATCCGATGATCAATTTCGCTCTGATACCATGTATAAGTTTGAATAATAGCTGAATTATTCACCGAGATTATCCCGATTACACACTATTTAAGCTTCATGCATAATACATAACCTCTTCTAGAATTGATCATCAATTTGTAGAAATAGAAGCAGTCGCATGCGCACATTAAAACATAATCAAGCACACATATAACACAGTATGTAATGGGGAAATCTTACAGCTGAAAACCCCCAACTATCTGTATATTATAATGATAGAGAACATGTAACAATACATAGCACAAACTCCTCACAAGCTCTCAGCACTATCTCCAATTGTTACACACAAACTAGCTCAGATCTGAACAAGTCACAGGTTCAAATCTCCTCCACTGTTTGCCTGCCTCTACTGCGCAATCCAAGATGAGAATGAATGAGATCCAAGTTCGAATCCCACCAACTTGTACTGCGCAATCCTCATTGGCAATCTCAATCAATGTGTGTGCAAATCTCATGCACAAGTATAGTCACAACTGATAGCCACACTTACCCTTTCACCCACCTCTAACATTGGTCTCCACTGAACTGTCCATGCATTGTAGTTAACTGATGTATTCTTTAGTTGATTTATGAGTTAATAATTAGTGAATTAATTAATAATTAATTCACACCACTCATCACTAGTGTATTTATCAGTTAGACTAAATACAACTAGTTTAACTAAGTTAAACCGAACACAACTCCACCAACTGTCTCATCAACTCCACCAAACTCTGCCACATGAGTTCTAACTGAAGTCAACCATGCAATAGCTCAACCAAACCCTAGGAAAAGCATATTTCCTTCTGTCAGCTGCATGTGCCACATCCAAGCATCAAACTGAAGTGCTCCAAGAGGATAAGATCATGTTTATAGTCCAAATATTATTAAGAGCTAATAATATTCGACTGATCTATTTTTAGACTGGAAGTCTAAAAATAGATTCCGCCCAATATTTCTAAAAATAGAAATCCATCTATTTTTCCAACTTGACCAACCATCCACAAATAGCATCCCGCAACTCATAGAATATGATCGACATAGTCTAAAAATAGACTTTGCGACAAAAATCACTTGTGTGGCCCCCACCTAGTTTAGGTGATCACTTTCCAACTAGGATCAGGAAAGATGTTTCAGGATGCCTCCTTCACTGTTTCTTGTTGCAATCTTCAACACTCCCTCTCAATAAGAAAGGACTGTCTTTGCATGCGACATGCAACTCCATGCATTCGCCCTGCAACCTTCACAAGCGCCATGCAACTCCATGCATCTGCTCTGCAACTCTTCTGAAACTGAATAGGCTCCAAACAACTCAATCAGTCTGATGTGCCTTGCAACTCCATGCATCTATCATCAAAGTCTTCGACTTCTACTGGGCCCAATTGCACATGTCATCAGGAACCACTACGCTGTTGAACTCTTGCACCCATGCACTCTACACTTGTTGTCAACTCTGATTTGCGCTCCAGTATCCGACACTGTCACTTTGATCTGCCTGCATCAATCCAACTGATCATGCTACTGCTGCTCTGTGGGCACCTCATAGCCAGGTTCAATTCATGAGATCCACACCATCTCAATGAATCATGCCCATAAATATATTCTTGGGATTACTCATGCATGTCGCCCCACCTCTCACCTGGTGGTATAGCCACATGCACTCCCTCTGCCCATCTGGCATGGAATTTCTTTGCATGAGTGGTTTCTCCCACTCCATGATCCTCATCTTGTGGGTGCTCCACATCCCTAGGTTCACTCTTACCTGCATGCAAATCTTGCTCCCTCCCAAGCATCAATTTCATGTCTTTCATGCACTTCCCAACACTGGTAGGAAGCTCTGTAGACATCCCATCTACTTCAAGTCTGTAGATATTCTTTGCTCGAATCCCAACCTTCATGACTTGTCCTATTGCTTTGTGCCGAAGGAAAACTTTTCCTTCACTAAAGACAACATCATACCCTTTATCCTCTAACATTGGGACTGAGATTAAATTCTTCTTTAAACCTAGAACATGCACTACATCTTGTAAAAGAATGAGTTTACCTAACTCCCTCTGAAAGGTTATGGTACCAATGTCGGTCACATTGTATCGTCCATTTTCGCCCAACTCAACATGCAACTGGAGATCTTTCTCCACCAAGTCACTGAAAAGATTCACATCTCCCGTCATGTGAAAGGAAGCACCACTATCAATATACCACCCCGATCCCAATTCACTCGACACCATGCATGCGATCAATGAGAAGTCTAGCTCAAATTACGAGGCAAGAGCCTCACTAGCTGCAGCTCCAGCAGCCTGCTTGTTCTTCTTCTTCTGTGGACAATTCGTGGCGTAATGTCCATGATCATGACAGTTAAAACACTTCACTTTGGACATGTCACGCTTTTTACCATCCGCACCGGATTGAGAAGCCTTCTCCTTGCCCTTCCCCTTCCTTGATTTGGCACTAAAGCGCAATCTTCATCGATGCCTGATGAAGATCCATCCCCAGTACTCCGCCTTATCTCCTCCTGCACAAGATCCAACCAAAGTCGCTCCCATCTGTGCAAATTTTCCGACCATTGACAGAGACTTGATAGGAGTGCCAACTTCTTTGGAAGACCAAGTGGAGAGCTAAGTCCACCAAGTCTCATCATCCACACTAACTCCTACACTTACAAGCTCATCCCCACACTGAAAACTTTGTCAAGTATACCGAATAGTGTCATTCTTCTCCATCTTTATTTTCTGAGTTTATCCTGAGCGCCAACTTCCTCCCGGTCGCTTACGGAATATGTCAACGTCTCCACATCAAGTATGGAGAAGCTTTTCCCATGCAAAAGCCGGATACAATGTGATCCTTCACGCCCTCCAACATAATCCTTCGACATTTTGCTGTCTTCTTTTGCCAAGCCTCAACTTGAGCAGCATCAGTAGGATTTGGGACTTCAACATCGATGAACTCCTTCAACCCATTGTCATCTAACACCGCCTCCACCCTATCCTTCCATGCAACATAATTCGAGCTGCCCTCAAGGGCATACTCCAATCACAATCCTTTGAAAGACATTTTAACTTCGACACCAAGAAAACTCTTCTGCAAATTCGAATTCCACCAACTCAAAACTCAACCGCTTCTGATCTGTGAGAAAAAATTATTTATAGCACAGAGATCGACTATAGGGTCATTTACTGGATATATCACCTTTCAAAGAAAGGATGGATCCAGAGGCTACCTGGCCCGCTTACAGACTCTGTCTACCGAAATAAATTGTAATCACTGTAATAGATCCGATGATCAATTTTTCTCCGATACCATGTAGAAATTTGAATAATAGCTGAATTATTCACCGAGATTATCCTGATTACACACTATTTAAGCTTCATGTATAATACATAATCTCTTCTACAATTGATCATCAATTTTCGGAAATTAGAAGCAGTCGCATGTGGACATTAAAACATAATCAAGCACACATATAACACAGTATGTAATGGGGAAAGCTTACAGCTGAAAACCCCCAACTATCTGTATATTATAATGATAGAGAACATGTAACAATACATGGCACACACTCCTCACAAGCTCTCAACACTATCTCCAATTGTTACACACAAACTAGCTCAGATCTGAACAAGTCATAGGTTCAAATCTCCTCCACTGTTTGCCTGCCTCTGCTGCACAATCCAAGATGAAAATGAATGAGATCCAAGTTCGAATCCCCTTGTTTTGTACTGCGCAATCCTCATTGGCAATCTCAATCAATGTGTGTGCAAATCTCATGCACAAGTATAGTCACAACTGATAGCCACACTCACCCTTTCACCCACCTCTAACGCTGGTCTCCACTGAACTGTCCATGCATTGCAGTTAACTGATGTATTATTTAGTTGATTTATGAGTTAATAATTATTGAATTAATTAATAATTAATTCACACCACTCATCACTAGTGTATTTATCAGTTAGACTAAATACAACTAGTTCAACTAAGTTAAACCAAACACAACTCCACCAACTGTCTCATCAACTCCACCAAACTCTGCCACATGAGTTCTAACTCAAGTCAACCATGCAATAGCTTAACCAAACCCTAGGAAAAGCGTATTTCCTTCTGTCAGCTGCATGTGCCACATCCGTAGCTCGAACTGAAGTGCTCCAAGAGGATAAGATAATGTTTATAGTCCAAATATTATTAAGAGCTAATAATATTCGACTGATCTATTTTTAGACTGGCAGTCTAAAAATAGACTTCACCCAGTATGTCTAAAAATATAGGTCCATCTATTTTTACCAACTTGACCAACCATCCATAAATAGCATCCTGCAACTCATAGACCATGATCCATATGTCTAAAAATAGACTTTGCGACAAAAAATCACTTGTGTGGCCCCCACCTAGTTTAGGTGATCACTTTCCAACTAGGATCAGGAAAGATGTTTCAGGATGCCTCCTTCACTGTTTCTTGTTGCAATCTTCAACAGGCACTACCTGAATCAATCAACACTATTACCTTTTTCTTCTTGATATGTCCTTCTATCTTAAGAGTTTGAGGAGTGGTAATTCTTGCTAATGCATTACATGATATGGTCAGACTCATTTCTTCCTCTTCTAGGGTTGGTTCTTGGTGTATACCCTCTTCTTTTGAAAATTCTTGTTCTTTTCTTCTTCCTCTTCACAATCTATGTAAAATAATTTCTTCTCGGCACACTTATGAAATTTAGTGTATTTGCTATCACAACTGTAGTAAAGCCCTTTTGCTCTTTTTTCTTCCAATTGTTGTGGTGTCAACCTTGTAGGTTGTGGAAATCTAGGAGCAGCAACACTTCCGTCTTTATAGAAGTGAGTGGTAGGCTTCCTTGTCGCCATAATTTTACATTCAAATTTTCTTGCCGACTTGAATGCCTTCTCCAATGAATCAGGTTCCAAAACATGAACTTCATGTTGGATTTTATCCTTTAAAGTACCTATGAAGAGATCAATCCTGTGTTCCTATGGAATATCAGTTACCCTTATATTCAATTTTTGGAAGTCCTCAATGTGCTCCCCCACTGAACAATTTTGTTTGAGATTTATCAATTGGCTAAAGAAGGTGTTGCTCTTTGTATCCTCATAATGTGCTATCATTTCCTCCGTAAAAATTGACCAAGTGACAATTTTTTTACGGGAGCAAAGTCGTCGATACCATACAAATGCATTTTGTTCTAAATATAAAGTTGCGATGCGTACCTTTTGTGTGTTTTGCACATTATTGAGATCAAAATATTGCTCCTTGTGTAGTATCCATGTTACAGGATCATTTCCATCAAATTTCCTCATATCCATTTTTGGAATATGGTGGTTCTTCCTTCCAACAATAGAGTTTATGAAATCATGATTAACATTTATTTTGTTCTCATCATGAGTTTCCTCTATTATCTTTTCACCATTAGGAAACATTTCTTGTATCAACTTTGTCAAACCTTCCATGTCTGCTTTTAGATCATTCTTCATGTTTTCCATTTTGCCATCGATCTTAGCTTCCATGTCATCCATATTAGATTCCATGCCAGCTTCCATGCCATCCATTCCATTCTTCAAACCATCCATATTAGATTCCACGCCTTTCTTCAAACCATCCATCTTAGTTTACACGCCTTTCTTCAAAACTTCCATGTCATTTTTTGTTGCTCTTTGCGAGAGAGAAATTTGTTGCACTTGCTCTTGTAATTTTGATATGTCATGTTGCCATTCTTCGTCTTCATGAGTCATAGTAGAGCCTTATAAAGGCTTAATAGGTGTCAAATTATTTTTAGGGGCCATTTTAGAATCTAAAACTGATATCTATTCTACAATATGCCCTTGGAATCAATTCAACTTGATTCTTAAAACAAGACTTGTGCAATTCGGGAAAAAAAAATACACACCTTTTACTTGCTTTTGAGGAGCTCGATATTGAAATTGAATTATCTCTATAATTGCGGATCCTCAATATCTGAATTTCGGCCCTGTAGTAGCCCTTTGAAGCTTCTTTCAAATGCCATAGGTCTAATCTAATTTGGATTCTTCAACACAAATTTATGTCCAATCTCCCACAATGACCCAATTATGGACTAGTTTAGTAGAGTGAACTTGTATGACTTTCCACGTGTCACTGTTTCCTCCTTTGGCTTTGAAATTGATAGAAAGAAAACTACAGTCTGTTTAATTGTAGTCACTTTTTACAGCATTCCAATCCCATTCTCGCAGAGAGAGTTATGAAGATTTTCCCCATGATCACCTCTTGAGATGAAATCTAAGCTCGAAAACTCCTAAGTTCCACAAACATCATATCTCCACCAATATTGCGAACCAAGATCTGAAATTTTTTGATGATGTTCCTCAGGATTTCGGCTTCGTACTTAAAATTTCCGCTTTTTAACCTTCGCAGAAACAAAATTATAGCTAAAATTCCACGACGACCTGTTAGGTTAAATTCAGGAGCCTGCAAAATGACCTACCTTCCACAGATCATATCTCCAAAAATATTGTGAACAAAGCTCTGAAATTTTGTGGTGATATTCCTCAAGATTTTTGCTTCGCACTCTAAAAAAATCAACTTCTGAACCTTCATAAAAAAAAATTGAGGAAGAAAATTCCACGATTACCAACAGCAACAAAACCCTAGAATCCTGCAAAGCTCGATACCAAATGTTGTGAAACTAGCTCCAAAATAGAAGAAAAGAGATATCAACGCCTTAGAAATAAGTCACTTCGAGGGGGAACCTCCAATACATTACATGAATGAATAATTCTTGTATGATACAAATTACAAAACCTCCTTTCTATATATAGGAGTCCATGGGGCCACAATGTAATCCTAGCTGACCTAACAATAATAATTTAAGGGCACAATAATAACAATATGGGGGTTATAGGGGTATAATAATAACAATAAGGGGGTTACACTAACAATAATAAGGGAATATACTAGTAATATAGGGACCTAATAGTATTTTTCTCAACTGTTATCAATTTAATATTCAAACTGGCATTGATTAGGTGCTTCTCCAACATGATTATAACCAAAGAAACCTTCTCCTCTCTCTTGTATGAATTAATCAGATAAGGTTTTTCATCCTCTTACAATATTTATTGGAACACCTTAAGGTCATTACATATTTGATCCACATGTAGGGACTATCTACCTTAATCTCACAAATGCCCATGGGAAGTATCTACATTCGATTTGACTAGTAAACTGGGATGAACTCATGAACTTGAACTCACACTATTTTGTGACTATCAACTTTATACATTATATGGAATCGTCCTAAGGGATTCATAGCTAGATGGGCCTTAGATATAATATATGTATGTCAATCAAAAACTTTAATATAAAGTTCTTATGACTTCATGGATTAAATATGGTAGCCACTGTAAACATTTTTATCTGCATCTCGACATGGAACACATTTTCTCTTTAATTTCTTGCAAAAATTATGGGTTTTTAGAATGGTGTTGATGACCTTTGGGTCTTGTTACCTTGGCCTAAATGTACATATATTTTTCATTCTTCACTAAAGGTATAAAAATCAAATGAATCTTAACTCCTTTTTATAATGTATTTGTGCATGTTGTTGCCTCTAACTCATTTTCAGTGGAATTGCGCAACTTATTGATGATTATAATATGATGTCTTTTTCTTCTCTATAAAGTTGCAACTATATGGTATTCTTGTGGAATTCAGCATTGTAATCACTAACCTCTTGCCATGCTTTTCTCCAAGGTGTTGTCATTCTCTTTCATACCCTCAAGGTAGAAATTTTGCAATTTTTTCTTGAATAATTTTTTCCCAATTGTGGATGGGAAGCCTTACTTATTTGTTTCAAGTAATTGCTTTTCCACCACAACATGAATTTTCATTGTCTGTATTCCTATGGGATTTGGATTTTTTCATGAAGTCTAAAGAGTCCAATTCACCATATGTTTATTACCTGTCTAGTATACCTTTTCTAGCTAATTTTTACCAGTCTTTACATTCATTCTACCAATAGCAATCCAAAATTAAATATGCATTCCCATGGTTGTTTCATATTTATGCCCCATTTCACTGTAGAAACATCTTTTTCCTTCACTTTTCATGTGCTTTCGTTTTCCCATCTTTTTCATCAACCTAGTGTTCTAAAGACTTTACCACAACATAAAATAAGGCAAAATAAACTCACGGTTTAGTTTCTTTACCTCCTCTTTTGGTTTGTTTCTTGGCCATTATTTTCCTAGTTGAGAAGGTTCATTTTCCGTCACATCATCTAAGGGAAAGTAGTTAAACAATTTTAGTACTACTTTGGGGAGTAGCTAAGTCACCATACACGTCCCCGACCCTCATGTCCTAAATCCTACATGTTAGACGCGACACGTGGGTGACATATGTCCGACACGAGTTTGACTTGTGTCCTATTTGTAGGACATGAGTTTGAGTCATGTCATACATGAGCCCTATTGGTGTCCCAAAATTTGGACACGTATATCGTGAAAAAACATCCTGAAATTGATTTATTGCCTCATTCTCACACAATTTAGTCACAATTTTGGAGCTCTCAAAGGTTTTGGAGTGTATCCCAAGACAATTAAGCAATATTAGAAGGGATTCCAAATGTTGGTAAGTGAATTTTTCTAGGCCCTACTAATGCTATTAATGGTAATTTTAAATTATTATCTTTCATTTTAATCCTTTTACTTAAATTTTTAACATTACCATCAATTGACTTAGGATGTTAGAGAGTGGTTTCGACCTCATTGGATTTCATACGGAGAGAGTAGAATTTTAAATCCCATTCAAAATCTAGCAGAATTAATAATTTTTTAGGATTTCAAGATTGGGGCGATTACAATGTTTTTGTTAGAGTTTGCCATGTATGAGGGTATGGAACAAGACTTTAATTAAAAGGACCAATCCCTTTATGTATATTTATGTTGGTGGTATTGATTGTTGAGCTCCTCTGTCATGACCCTAGTAAAAATGCACCCATCACTCAAAACAAAATCTCAATTTCACATGCCAGGTTTTTTCTATCTTATTTTAATGCTTAGAGGGTGATATTGATTATGAAGATCTCAATATAGGAAATTATTTTGACGATGTATAGTACTAGACTAATATTTTATGTAGCATTATTTTTTTGGGATTATGTAAGCCATTTAGGGCCTCTTTGTTGATGTATTTTGGTTTAGAGATGGATTACATTTGCACTCATTGCTATTTTGGTTATATCCATTAGTTACGTGATTAAATCTATACCATCATCATATAAATGTAAATATTTTATATATTCATTTTCATATTTTAAGTGTAATTAACTATTTTTTTATATTTTTTTAATCCTCTGTGTCATGCTTGGGGGGTCATCGTGCCACGTCTAGGACACTCATGTTTTCATGTCCTTCGTGTCTCGTGTCTCCATGGATTAGTGTACTTTGTTACCTGATTTCCTAATCCACTATCAATCGACATTGTCTTACCTTTGTTTTGGAGAAATTTCACCTATTCATCAAACTATGCATCCTACACATCAACTGCCAATGACTACCCTGCATCAATTGTTTACCTTGCACCTAAGATGATTTTTATTCTCAAACCAACAACCTACATTAGATTTAATATTTTCTCTAGGGTGAAAACTAGTTGTTTTATAACCAACAATGACATCATTTTTTATGGTCACTATTATTGCAAAATCTAGTAGCCTAGTGCAAAGCCTCACTAGGCACTCTAGGTTTAGGACAACAATGATATTAGCCACCATTATCACCTTGGTGGCTTCACCCATTTTGTTTTGTTGTTATATATTATCCCCATGATGGAGGCTTCCCCAGTAAACTTAGAGGTTAGTTTACTAAGGGATTCTAAGCCAAATGGCTCTCTAAGGAGCCTGCAAGTTTACCCATCTTAGAAAGGTCTTCAGTAAAGGAAGGTTCGTGTGGAGAGAGAGAGATGATGTATTGAAGGAAACCACTGGTTAGGCCTAAGAGGTAGAGATAAGTCCTTCATATCTTTAAGTTATTTTTTTACTAACCACCAATTTATGGATTGTTGTTAAATTAGGTTTTTAGGAGATTTCACTTTTTACAACATGAAAATCTTACAATGGCAATAGGAAAGTAGCCTATTATAAGTTTGGACAACAAAATCCTAAAGGTTTAATTTGTCAACACTATATTTTTAATGGTTGGAACTACACATAACAAACAAACCATAGAACTTGGCCCTAAAAATAGGGTGAAAAATGTATAAAATTATACACTTTTCCCTTTTAACATAATAGATGTGATGCTTAATTTTATGATAGTAACATATAGGTGACATAAAGTTATTAAATGCATATTTAACCAAATCCTAACCCTATTTTAATGTCAAATAAAGAAAAATTGAAAGTTTAGGTTGATCGACACACAAGGACTAGTGTATTCTATCATTTGGGCAATGTAGTCCATAGGACAAGGTTTAAGAGGACCCTTGGACAAAGATGGAGGAGAGAAAATTTGTTCTACTACCAAACCCTAGTGACTTTCGATTCAAGGAGTGGATACTTGATGAAAAATTTTGCATAATAAGAAATAAGAGTGCATAAATAACATTGCAATTTTTAATATGGCACAAGATAAACCCTAATTTTAGAAATTAATGCAAAATTGAAGAAAAATAACTTTAAAATTACACCATTCAAGCAAGAATGACTTCAACAATTCAAAGAAAGCATGTCCATGCAAAACATATCCTCCCCAAGACAATTCACATACTTGGTTAGCCATTTATGTCCAAGTGAAATATAGAGAACTAGTGTGCACCCTTTACAAGAGAAATAATTGAGTGCATGTGACAATGATCCACTTAAATTGACTCCACTCTATTTATAGGAGAGTAACCAAGTCGAATTGGACATAAAAGCCTTAAAATTATGACTTTAAGTGTTCACAAGGAAAATAGGTCATGGGTTGACCTACAAGATAGCTATCATAATGTTGAAACATAATAAAATTTCATTGTCATCAATTGAACATCTCCATCAAGGATAAGTGCCAATGGGTGTCCAAGAGTGCTCCTCACATTGATACATCCCATCAATTTGAAAGGGTGAATCATCAAGACAAAACACCTCAAGTTGTATGTCATCATCAATATGCCACATATCATCTCTTTGGGGTTTGCAAGGGCGATGTTGCAAACCTAGTGCAAGACATCATCTTGAAGCGATGTATCAACCCTCCCAAAGTCTCTCAATTCATCATCGTCCTCATCTGGGCTTTGCAACAAGACAATTCTCATCAAGAAGGTGCAAGGACAAATTGGGGGCATCCTAGGTCCTCTGGGGCACATCATCAATTTTGGAAACATCCTAGCCCTATGCTTAGTGTTATAACATTTGGAGGTGTATAAGTTGTCATAAATCTATGTGGGGCTAAAATTGTGGTTGCAAGGTAGTAAGCATTGTCATGTTGCATTAGAATCCCTTTTCAAGGTACTGGAGAAGTTTCAAGACATCCCTCAATATATATCCAATGCATTTGGGAGGAAAAAAATAATACATACCCTTAAGATCAACAGAGATCAACATTATTAGTTAAAGAAACCATGAAAGTATCATAGTGGGCAATATTTAATGCCAGGGGCATCAAAATACTTCACAAAAACCTTGCCTTGAAATGTCATTCTAGTTATGTAAGCAAGTTACCACACTTATGTTTGTTATGGATATTCATTAGCCCTATTAGGTGTTTCCAACCCTAAGGGGAAGGAAGGTTCCCAAGAAGACACATCAATCCACAGGTGCATATGATAAAATTGGACATGGAATGGGAAAGACTTTAGGGATGATTTCATTTCCTTGGTTCCAATTGAATGGGGTTGAATATCTTGAGTGTAATGATGAGAATATGGAACAATCATATGCGCTTTAGTTACACTTTCTTCGGCCTATTTTTACCACCCCTTTGGTGTGCCTTTTACTTTAATGATTTTTCTTTTTCTTTCTTGCATTAGCTTGGGTAACCTACTTACTTGATTCTTTCAAATACCCCTTAAATAGGTAGTGGTTTCTCACTCATTGGGGTTGGGACTTTCATAAGTTCCTTATATTTAGATAGAGCATGATATGCAAGGAATTGGGTGATGGCTAATGAGGGGAGTCGAGCTCAAGCCAGGCCTTTGTCCAAACACTTTACTTGTCCTAGCTATATTTTGTTTTACATTTTATTTCATTTGTGGCTATAAATTATTTTATTTTCCTTTCAACTGCATCAATCTCTTCTACGACCTTACTTAAATATGAGGATTAAGGGTTCCAGTACTAGTGACAAACGACAATCAACCCAAAAAATGGAAGTGGATACAAAGAATTGTTTTAAAGTGACAAGTTTGAATTACCTTGGGCATGTTGTATCAATTAGTGCCTCCTATTTGTGTCCCTCCTATATGGTGAAAAGGAAAGACCTTAGGGAAGGTCACATTGGACGTGCATTAGACTAGGGACAAAGGAATCACCTCCCAGGTGAAGCGTGGGGACAAGAATACAATCAAGAGCGGTCAATCGTATAGCTAAACTTGTGATTCATATTAGAATGCCCTTAGCGTTAAATGAAAGCAGATGATTATAGAAATGGTAACTTAATGTACCTTATAATACACGACCCACCTTCCTTCATGTATGTTAGGTGAGGAAGAAATCATTGACCAAACATATGTGGAGAGCTTTGAGGCATAGCTATATGTCGATCATACTAGGGTTGTTAGCTGTTAGGTTGTCATTTAGGAGAAAAAAATTCTCCTAGTGGTTATCCGCTTGGGTGGGAAATAGTCACATTTTTAGAAATTAGACATAATACCTAACAAGCTATAGGCCTTTAATTTTTAATTATATTCAACAAAAATCAATTTTCTACATTTTCGATCTAAGTTGATATTTCCTCATATAGAATTAGAACATATGCTACTGGAGAAAAAAATATTTCAAGTTGAAACCATGCAGTTTTCTTGTGGACTAAGCTTCCATTGGTGTGACATTCCATCTTTCCTTTGGTAGGATTCCTCTTGATCCGATACACTGCAGTGTGCACTCCTTTCACTCAGTACCTGTTTTTAACTTCCCAACCATCATCCTATTTTTTCCTTCTCACAACCCTAATATGCTAAGGTGTATATGTTGCAGAAACAAGTCTTTGGATACCTTCCTTGTTACAAAATTGACAAATTAATTAGAGTGTAATTAACATCAAATATCACACTGAATTATCTTTATAATTTACAAAATTTCTTTTATTTTGTCTTAATATTATTAAATTCAACATATGCATCTGAATTAATTTAAGAAAGTAAACCCACATCTTCCTATAGGAAACATCTACAAAGAGAAAAAAAATGCATTGCACCAAATATTTACAGTCACGTCAGTGGACCACAAATGTCATAGATGACCAGTTCCAACATTTCCTTAGCCCTTACAGCATTCTCCTCATATAAAGCTAATCTATGTTGCTTTCTAGCTAAACAATATTTGCAAAGATCCCCCTTTTCATCTACATCTAGCAAACCAAGCACCATAGTTCAACCAAATATAATTTAAAACAATATTCATGTTGGAAAATTTATTTTCACATATTATAAATAAAAAAATTCAACTCTCAAAATAAGTTCCCTATTCTTCTAACCATAGTATATTTGCAGTGCTCCATTAGCAAATAAAAAATTAAACTCTCAAAAAAAGTGCCCTATTCTTCTAACCATAGTATATTTGTAGTGCTCCATTAGCCTCTCGATATTTCATGATGTTTTCTTTATTTTATTATGTTTTCTAGGGCATGAAATGAGTTAGAAGTTGTCCCTTAAGAAATGAGCGAAATAGTCAAGAAAATTGGGAATCTTTGGATTTTTTAAGGTCTCCATGGGATCTTGTGAATTATACAAATTAAAGAGTGTGCGAGGTGAGCCAGACGTCTTGTTTACATTTTTCCAGTCAGGTATTTAAGAATAACATGTTGGGTCTTTATTTTGTTTCTAAAAGGCTCATGGCCTACTGATGACATGTGTGACTTTGGCAGGTGGCTAAGAATCTAGACATGTCTAGATATATGAGGCCTTATTGTTCTGTGAATTATTTCTTCCCACCTATGTTTAACATTCCTTTAGGAATATTTTGAGTGGTTGGTTGAGCATGAGTAGCTTAGGGTTGTCAATTGTATGGTTTGGACAGAAAGGAATGTTTCCAAATCTTGTGGTCAAGGGTCTGACACCTAAAACATGTGTTGGGTACATTATTATATTGCATTGGTTGATGGAGCACTTTATCCAGAATAAGAACATATTCTTTGAGGTCCATGGACATATTGACCTTGATATAAATACATTTTTACATCACAAGGTTTTAAATCCTCAGGCTTGTGATAGTTAAACTCCTAATAGGATTGGCGAGAATGGCCAAAATTACATAGGTCCGATTCATAATTCAATCCATATCAAGTAATGTAATTGAATAAATTTCTCAACAAAACATATTTGGCCCAAGGCTAGTTGGAAGCATGAAGCAGGAGTGGGAGAAACAATTTTCAAAAAATTTCAGGTCAAGAAGCATTGACTGTATTTTGTTGTTGTGTACTCAGTGGTATTTTGTTCCACTATTAGTGTGGCAGATCCATCTAATCATTTTCAAACTATGACCTTCACCAATTTTGTTTCTGCCAGAATATAAACTTGACAGTTCTCTTCATATTCAAAATATTAGGAGTCTCTAACCAATGTTGAGGAAAAAAACATATCATGGGAGAGCTCAAGGGCCTAAAGCCAGAGTAAAATGATCCAGTGTAATAATATTGAACACTTTTCTTTATTTTCAGTTAGGCATTGGCATACTACAATGTCCTATTGTAGTCTTATAAATTCATGACCACTAAATTCAATTTTACCTAAGAATAAACTTCAGTTCTTGTTAATACATTTGATGCTTGTAAATGCAAACAATAACAATAATATAAAATAAAGGGTCCAACTTTGTAGTAGTTATAAACAAAAAAACTTATATAACACAATGATGCATTCACATGCATCTAACATTCCTTCAATGTGCATTATAACACTAACACTAGGGAGTAATCTCATAGCTGACCTGAGCCACAAATGAACCTTGAAAATGATTTTTTTTTAAAGGATATAGAAAGGATATGGAAGGTAAAAAGATCCATAGAAGCCAGATAAGAAAATATATATACTAAATTCACCCTGGAATAAGTGAACTCACCCATATGAATACACATCTTCAGGCTTCTTCCAAGAAATTTCCATTGCAGATAAGGAAAAACATAGAAGACAACAACCAAATTTTAAATGAAATGCATCTCATACCAAACCTGCACAATCAATAAGAATACTTTCATCTGCCTCATAAAACTAGGGGGTTTGGAAAATTTTAACTTGCTTCCCATCTCCTGCTTTAGATCATCTAGGTGACAAATGTACAAGGTGACAATCCAAATAATAAAAATAAGGCATTCCACATGCAATTAGATGCAATCATTGTGAAGGGTCATAATAAAGGAAATTATGTTACTGCTATACACATTTTGCACCTCGATACAATCGGTCAATATGAACAGAAATGAATATTTGGCCCCTTTATATTGTCATGGAAAATTGTCTTTATTCCTTGACTATGTTATCTATTTTTTTTCTTTCCACATTCCTTACTGAAGTTGTCATTCTCAAGCCTTCAAGGTAAACGATAGTAGTGAAATTCTATCTTACCTACTAGATAGGGAGGTTCCATCTTCCAAATCAGCAAGTGGATGTTTTCAGGCATTGCTACAAGTTGAATTTCAGGAAATTGTATCATTCGGACATGGTATAAATCTTGACCCTGTTGATGGATGATGGGGAATTTTATCTCATTATTGATACTCGATTATCTCTAGTAGAGGTTTTCTAACAACTAAATTTGCATATTATGAATGTTTCTATCCATTTTTCACCTTTTTCATAGATTTTTGGCATAAATTTGTTTATTTTTTACTGTAAGGAAGTCCATTTTCCTTTCAAAAGTAAAAACCTTACATCAGTAAATAGTTGGGGCCTTTCATCTCTTACTAGAGCTTGTTCTGCTTTCTATTACCATTTTCCTATACATAAATAGCTATAAGTAATTGGCATATTGTGAATGTTCATGTTTTGTCTTTACCAATACATAGATTTGTGGCATTTTTTTGTTTCTTCAACATTGCAATAAAATTCCTTTTCCTTTCATCTCCTCAATGCTAGAATTAAAGGTGCAAAGTTCCTATTAGTCTTTAATTTACAGAATGTAAAACCCCAACATCTTGGATAGTGGTTAACATTGCATGTAGGTTTTTATATTTCAAATTGCTCACGATCAGTTAATATGGTTTTTTTTAGGCGTACATTTTTGTGATGTTTTCCATTTTGAAGTGGATATTCATACATAAATACATATATATATTATGCTATAGGTTGAAAACGAGAACCACCCGAGGTGATAAATGAAATTACAAAGGAGTTGAAGATTCTTGATGAAACATCTCATGGAGGTATAAAAGTGGTGGTGAATGATGACAAATTTTCAATCATAGTTGTGGACATTGAAGGACCATGTACATTCTAAAAGAATAATCCAAAAAAATGTAACATATTTTGGATGTTCTATGCTTGAGAAAGGGATGATTTTTTCATATTGCATTTACTGAAGCATGTGAATTTTTTTTTTTTGCATGGTTATTACTATATTTTTGGAACACGAGCTATATTTACATTTGTTGATGCTTTTTCCTGCAGTTGGCACTCCATATGAATTTTGTGTTTTTCGAATGAAATTGGTTCTAACTCTTGATTTTCCAAACTCTCCTCCCAGAGGTAATTGTTGATCCTTATAATGATGTTGCATCCAATTGACATTTTCTTAAATGGATAATATGTTTTCTTTAGATGTTTAGTTGCCTATAGGACATTATTTTTATTTATTTTTATTACTGCTTATCTAAATCATCAAGTATATAAGGGGGATGCATGACTTGTAACAATTGAGAAAAAAAAAATTTTGCATCTTTCAATAGTAATGATTGGCTTGCAATGCAGGGTATTTTGTTGCAAAAATATTCCACCCTAATATTTCAAGCAATGGAGAGATATGTGTCAATACTCTCAAGAAGGATTGGAATCCAACCCTTGGATTATGACATGTTCTTCTTGTATGTGTTCATCCACTTATCAATTTAGCGTATTTATCATAATGTTTGTTAAGCATTGTAGTGTGTTACATTTTGCTGGACACAATTGTGCGTGTTACATATTTTTTGCTTAAAAGATATTTGTTAATACACAGTAATTGGTCACCATGCTCACTTCCCATCCCTGATCCTAAAGTGCCACGTGACAGAACGTGTGCAATGTTTCCTCCATGGAAAAATATGTAAAGAGATTCCCTGAAGACTCAAAGAAAACTACCTTGGAAGATTACTGAAGAAACTTGGTCAAAACCCTAGTTTTCTAGGTCAGTGTGTTTTCTAGTTTCCTACCCGCGCTGATGGCAGGTTGAAAGTTATGGCTTAGCTCTGTCAGTGCCCTTATTTCTTGGAAAATCACGTTGATCCATTTCTAGTAGTGTTTCCTCAAATGGAGGAGAAGCTTCGACCTCTAAAATTTCCATGGCGGCAAGTTGGTGGTTAAACGGTGGTGATAGAGTCAAGCTCTCTGATTTCAGAGCTTTTACCTCATCCATGGGGGTTTATCCCTCAGAAAGTGGACCTTCCTCCTTTCATGGGCTCCCAACCTCTTCTCCCTTCCAATAAATTTGTCCCCATCCCTCCACTAATGGTTGGTCATTTTTGGGTTGGTCTGAACTCTCGTTCCCTTTACATTATTGCACTGTGATAATGCCTAAGTTTTTTGGGAGAAGGAATGCTTTAGAGATTCGGTGAAGGACTCAAATTTTCACCAAAGGGAGGCCTCCAACATTAAGGCCTAGGTTGTAAGCTTACTCTTTTATATTCATTACTAAAACATCTGATGTTTTCTTTATATATTTGTCTATTCATTTATGCAAATATTTTGGTACTCCTTGAACTGCTAGATAGCTAATGTTAACACTGGAAAATCATACAACATAATATGGCATTAATTAATATCAAGCCTAAGGATTCACAAGGCAGGAACACATTATGGAATCAAGAAAGTATTTAAAATCTCTAAGGTTTTGAGAAAATCAGATTTGAACTAGTCATAAATGTTGGATTGCGTGCTTAATCCTTCGAGAGGAGTGCCTTCTGCACACCTTTTTGCCCAATAAGCACGCATTCCTGGAAATGGAAAAATGTTGCTTTCCGGGACCACACCAAGCAAAGGAAAATTACTCCTTATATGAAGTCATCTAAGGACAGCCACTAGCACCTCCTTAGACACTATATGAGCACACAAAGGAATATTTGAGCACGCAATGGAATCATACCTCTCCCTTGGGTCACCATCCATCATGTACCAAGGGAGGGAAGGAGGATTTGAAACTCCCCTATATAAAGCCACCAAGAGATGTAGAAATGGTGATCACATTGTTATGCTGGCCAAAGTTTCCCAACCAACACCAGTAGTGTGTGACCTGAAGCTGGAGCTAAAGAGAACTCGATCATTGGCCACCCAACAATCCTAGTCCTAATCCACCATGGCAGAGAGAGGGAGACTGCATCAGAGGCAGAGCTTGGAAGGCAACATCCTTGCATCGGGACCTAGAGCCATTGCCTAGGTGCCCTTTGGCAAGTGGGTAAAATTTATTCTCCATTTCAAACATTTAATAAGAAGAGGCCTTTGAGCCATCGTTGGTATTATTATCGTTTTGACTCTCTTTGATATCTTTTGTATATTAGTGTTTTAGTTTTAGTTTACTTTGAGCATACATTCGCATACTTTTTTCACTTAATTGTGTGCTTTTAAGCTCCACCACTTTCTGCCTATTACCAATAGTTTAAAGAGTAGACCACACTCTTTAAACTGGTGCGATTTCGTACACCCATGTGACTAATCCACCACAACAGGATTGGAAACTCCGCTGACATATTCCAAGTTTATGTGGTTGTGCCATCTTTCACAGGAGACCCTTTTTCTATGCTGGAATGGAGCTAACAGTCCTTTGACCCATCTTACAGTCCCTAGATTCACTGGAGTGACAAACTGAAGAAGGCAGCTCCTAATTTTTTTTTTACTTGCAGGATTTTTGCACACAATATTTCCTCACACACGCGCAGTGCGCGCGTTCAGGACTGACCCGCATGCATGAAAGCGCACCTGTCAGAGCCTTTTCTGCGCAAATTATAGAATGAGATTTTTTTCCCTATATTCTGCATTTTTCTGCTTGTAAGTGTGTTGGTCAGCCCCTAATGTATCTACCAGCACTTGTGTTAATACCCCACAGCTTTTGAGAACCCACTTTTTGCTGCTTTCTGTAGGCATAGAGTTAGTTTCTCTTTAAGTTGATTTTTTGCAACTCTGGGCGAATTAACCATTTCTTTCTGAATGATTTATGTTTTTCAAATTCTGGTATGCACACTTATATTAACTAGTCCAAGTAAGCTAGTTTTATTTTCTAGTGTAGAAATTGTTTAGCTTAATTAAATTTTTGCATTTAGGAAATTGCGGGACTAGGATTGAATCGCCGATTAGAGCAAGTAACCTCTGCTACCTTTGCACCCTCCGGTGATCCTAGGCAAGCATATGAACGCTCTATTTTTTTGATTCGCCATCTCCCTTTAGTTAGTAACATAGATTAACTAGGAAGATTTGAAAGCGGCCCATTATCCTCACACGTTTTCCATTTTGAGCCAGGAACAAGATAACGTAGTTTAACTAGGGGTTTTTTGTAAAGGATCACTGATATCCAAATGTTCAAAATATGAGCTTGTTCACCTTATGCTCACACACACTCACCCACTAAGCAAAGAAAGCCACCTAAAACTAACTTAAACAAACTCACTAAATTATTTTTAAAAGAGATTCCATACAGGTGAATTAGATTTCAGAATAGAGGAATAACCTGTTCCCAATGTTTTAATAACCCAATGTTTCGGACTACTCAAGTGAGTCCATCTTCAGGGGTAAATGCACAAAGTTCTTTGAAATATCTAAGATTATTAGGGAAAAAGAGTAAAATATAAATAGTAATGATTGAGGATGATAGGTTTGAAAGGAGTTTTGCCCTGGATAACTGTAATTTCTCAAAGAGGGTTCTTTGAAAGAGCCTACGACGATCGTCCCTCGACACCCGTCGACCTCTACCAAAATGTCCCGATCTGTTTAGCTGAAAAGACGGTCCACATAGACATTTAAGTCTTGGATGCTCACTTAGATTACAATATACTCCTCGGGCAAAGTTATATGTACGCCATGTCCTCCATAGCCTTCTCTATCTTCCGCATTATGATGTTCCCCCACGAGGATCACATCATTACTTTCGACCAACTGACACACAGCGAGAAGCGTCCCCTAACCAACACAGATGTAATTCTACCCTATGTAGATATAGCCGCAGATGGTTTTTCACAGTACCAAGAATATTTTCGTGGCCAATTCAAACCGTCATCCATCCTAGGGTCATTCCTAGGAGATCCTCCCATTATCCCTGAGGTATCACCTAACGCCACAGGAGCTCTGATGTGCATGATGTCCACATCAAGCACCGAGGTCAGTTAGGACATGGACTCGAGCAGTAACAACATGGAGGCATTGGCCACGGTAGACTCTCTAGCCTATACTGCCTCCCAAACCCCTTTCCTCTACCCTCTAGCTGGCTTCATCTCCCAGCAGGTTTTGGCAACATTGGTGTTACCCAACATATCGTTGGTGTTCCCAATTTGGTACCTCGTTCCTCCTTCCAGAACAGGAGCCACCAATGTTACTGTCGTAGGGTTAAAGCCCCTCAGCCTTGAGGAGCCCCAACCAACCCAAGAAACGATCGAGACCACCCCCGCAAAGGAAGTTCCCATTGCGAAACCAGTTATCACGACCAAGAAAACCACAAAGAGAGGGAAGAATATGGTGACCTCCGCCATTCAAACGGAATCAAGAATCTATGCCATATGCAATGTTATAGGCCATCCTACCCACATATGTCCAGAGCTGGACGAGTTAAAACCACTCCTTGGCTCTAAAGCAGGCATCTCGACGCCGCGTTCCCGTAAAAATGAACCTACCTCAAAAGGTAAAGGCAAACTGTTGTGTACCAATCACACACGTGCTCTATGTTGCACCTATGGGCACTATACCCACCATTTTCCAGAGACACCACGGTACAGGGATGCCTTACATGCGGTTGAGCGATCCTATCAAGAGGATCCCTCCATTCAATCGGTTAACGACGAACCTCGCACCATCCTATACTTACAAGAGGAACATAGGATTGTAGAACGGCCCCCAATCATTCCCGTCATACGTTGTACGCTATGCAATGAACGTGGCCACTACCTCGAAGAGTGCGCAACCTTGGAACTCATTCACAGATGGTATCCAATCGAAAGGGTTTACTACGTAGGGCTACAGGTGGTGCAATTCACATGCCCGTTATGCGCCGACAACCACCTTTTGGAGGATTATCACTACATACCTCGCTTCCGGCTAGCCCTTGCTAGCCTCTGCTCAGCCATAGTCTGCCTTTCCCAAGAAGACAATATGGACGCCAAGTCCACCGTCAGCTCCATGACCTAGGCAGATGAGATGAGCGGATCTATCATGTTCTTGACAGCCGAAGAACAGCCTAGCAAGGAACCCCTAGTTACCCCCAACGACACTTCACAGCAACGACCAGTGTGTACGTTATGAAAAAAGACAGACCATGTAGTCGTCCATTGCCTTGATTTAGCAGCCTTACAGCGTTGGTTCGCCATCAGACCTCGAACTGAACTACACGGAACTTTCATATCAAGAATATTCTTCTTGATATGTCAGGGTAATCATTACGATCGACATTGTACTTATGCCTTGCAAATTCGTCCCACTATCGACATGATTAATGCCATAGAGAAGATACAAGATGATCTCCAAGAATTGCATAAAAATTAAATCGTCGGACCACTGTCCCCACCTCCGCAATGGTGTATCAAGCTTGAAAAAATAGCACAACACCAAATAGTAACCTCGGCCAAGCCTAGGATAACATTCGGCCTATGTGATCGAAACGACCACCGAGTCAACCAATGTAGAGAACTCAAGCCCCTAGCAAACAGTCTCTACATAGTCTCTTCTCTCCCCCATAAACTTCTCTCCAATCAAGAGAAGATCACGCGCACTTATTGTTGAATTTGCTCACACTTTCACCATACGTTTAAGTGTATACATATCCCCAAGCTGAAAGCGGCATGAGCTGCGTTGAGTCTACACTCCACTAAAAAGGAAGACAAGTCTGAGCCAACGATACAGAAATGGAGACAAAATACAACCTCATCTACGTCTGACCCTTTCCAAGCATCCACATTAGGAACAACGAGTAGCATAGAATCACACACTCTCTACTCCGTTGGCTCAGTAACACCATGCACCATCTGCACTGGCCTAATTCACGCACCAAAGACGTGCCCATTAATGGAAACATTTAGGCACCTCTGTGGCAGGCACAATTTCCACCTACTGAAAATTGACTATCCTAAGGAGGAAACTAACTTTGAACACATACAGAATCCCATTACAGAGATTCTTCCCCCACCAAACGCTGATGATACAATCCACCATATACGATTTGTATCCGCTCATATTGGTGAAAGGATTACTGCCTCAACCCCGCTCTAGTATTTCCATCATAATCCTGTCACGAAAAACCAAGGTACCTTACACTTTTGCATTGATTTCCGCATAATCCAAAATCGGCATGCTACCATCGAACTCCTTGATGACACCCAGCCTCTAGAACAACACCTAGTAGAACTAGAGCTAGTTGATGAAATTTGGCAACAATAGCTGCAACACAATGAGGTCCATAATAAAAGGGTAAAAGCATCATTCAACCGCCACATCAACCCTTGCTCATTTACCGAGGGAGAATTAGTCCTTCGCTACGATGTCGCAATCTTAGGGACAAGAAAGTTTGAAACCCTGTGGAAAGGACCCTACATCATCAAACACTACCTCCGACAGGGGGCATACATCTTGATGGAACCGGACGATACTGGCCTCACTAACCCCGTCAACAGCCTTTACCTCAAGAAGTTCTACCCATAAGGGGCCCAAAGGCCCTTCCCCTAGAGTGAAAATACACAAAACCCAATCACCAAAATATTTTTGATCCAAAGACTCATGTAAAAAACACGCTCAAAGTGCCAACATAGATCACCAAAATGAACAATATTTCGGATTTGCTGATGGAGCATCGCGATGGTCTCAAAACTTAGCTACAGCCGCCTAGGTCATCTACCACCCCGATCGATCACCATTGTGTTCAAACAGCGTGTGCATCGGATCAGCAACAAACAATCAGGCAGAATATGACGCCGTCATTGGACTTATGTGAGACGCTCTCCATCGGGGCATCCGCCGTATCCATATCTACCTCGATTCCCAGTTAGTAGTATCATAGCTAAACCGAACATTTGAGACCAAAGACACACACGTGTTTAGAAAATATTTGCGTACCAAAAGATTAAGCAAACAATTTGATTACATTACATTTTCACATGTATCAAGGAATCAGAACCAAACAGCTGATCGCATAGCTAACAATATCCTAGACTAGAATGTATCTCAAATAAACCATCATCCATAAAAATAAAAATAAAAAACATAGATATCCATCAGCATAACACAAAATATATAAATCGAAATAAATAGCGCACCATGTAGAGCCGCAAAAATATCTCTCATATATATATCAAAAATATGTGTATCTGAGTACAAAAAATAGTATTGTTGGCCCACTGGCCAACCCAAAGATAAAAAAGTAGTCAAAAATAAGGGAAGCATCCTCATCACGGGTGCTTTTCCTATGTACAAAACTACTTTAGGGGGATGCCCCCTCAAGAGGAGCACCTGGACCCACCACCGCTCCTGGTGCCACCATCGGAGCTGCTGTCGCCACCGCAATCGCTACCTGATGTAGAGTGGGCCAATAATCCCTCTCGCGAGCCATCACCGTCTCTAACCAAAACTCCTCGAGGTCGTCCATAAAACCTCAAGTAGGCATACCCTGGGTCAAGCAGTCCACTCAACCCCGTAAGTCCTCAAGAGCGGTCACCTGAGCCGTAAGAACTGCAATGCGCACCTCAGCCACATTTGCGTGAGCTCGCTCGGCCGCAACCTCTACTGCAGTCGAGCTGCTACCCTCACCAGAAGGGCCAGCACCATCTCCACCAGGTCCACCAGAACCACCACCTGGTCCACCTACATCACCTCCACCTTGACCGCCTCGAGGTCGTAGCAGAGGGTCATGACCCACCAGTCGGGCCACTAGGCGACCTACCTTGCCAACATTTGCACGAGTAACCGAAATAATGTCAGTGTCAAGAACAAAACACATAAGAACATAAATACTCGAGAAAATGCAGAGAAAATATAACGCATACCTGCAGGCCCCCAAACATAACCAAAAGGGAGACCCATATCTGGGTCACCCTGGAAGTCCATCCCCGTATACGGGTATGGTAAGAACATCTATGGGTTGGCCTCAAACCAGGCCTCTTCCATGGCATTCTAGTAATGCCCCACTATGCCACCACTACCCCGCGGCGTCACCGGAGCCCACCTCCTCATCTGTGCCTCCCGTGGCCCCACAATGGGCACCGCCACCACCGTCCTCAGCAGCACCACCCTCTCATACATAATGCTGCATAGGATGCTAGTGTATGCAAATGACTTAGATCCACGTTTGACCTTATTCAATTGCGACACCATCCCATCAAAACAAAAGTGAGTGAAATCGAAAAAGTGTTCTCTCTTCAGTCTGTGTAAAACTCTAACCTGCGGGCCAAATGCCCGATGTGGAGAAAACAACCCCGCCAGTCGCACAATAACTGCCAAAGCACACCGCTCTGCCACAGTTGTCACTGATGCAACGTTGATGCACCCCTCAGTAAGAGGCGCACCACCGCAATGTCGCCTCCAGAATATGTCTAGGTTCACTCTCCCAGTAGAGAGTGGGTACCTCAGAGCCTCACCCTGAGGCAATAACCCGGTCACCAAGTTCGTCCCCTGCAGCACGAACATATTACACCTTCGGTGCCAATTTTGTATAATGTAACACAGTAGTCGGTCCTGAGACTGAAGGAACTCATTCTCAGCAAACTTCAGAAGGCCCCATGTGGCCAACTAATGACGCGCCCCAGCATCAGTAGCTAGAGCGGTCCGGATCTCGGGCCAATCCCGCTCTCTCCACACTAGCCTGCCAAGCAAACACAGGCACCTATTAGCACAGAGAAAAATAAAAAATAGACAAGAAACCAAAATTTCCTGTCACTATGGCCTTTACATGCCTGTCCCTCAGACAGGTGTGCACTCGCATGCCTGTCTTCTTTATAGGCACGCCTTTGCATGCAAAAAGTAGGGAACAACCCGCCCTCACGCGCCTGTCCCTCAAAATTGCGCACATGCAAGGCGCTCTTTTTCCTAGACCGCCTGCACAATCTAGGGAAAAAGTTGATCAGAGGCCATACAAACCTAATTTGTACAACCCCCGGCACCATAAAACTGAAGAAATTACAATGTAGGACATCATGAAATTTACCTCGGCATAGTATCGCTAATCCCTGGTACACGGGCTGACCGCAACGGCAAGAAAGGCTCTATAAGCACCTTTGATCTCCCAAAACTCAGCAAGTACAAATGAGTAGGATTAGGGCCATAATCCCATATTTATTGCCCTTTTCCAGAACTTCGGAGGTCCATAACAGGAGATCAGAAGGTCCATTCCACAAACCGTAAGTTGCACCATCATCAGTATGCCATGACGAACTAAAGCAATGCCACACATTCGTTTTCCAAGAAAAATAATTTTTCAGTGTCGGCAGGTATGCCCTCTCCCATCTTCTTTTTTAAAGCTCCTGTCTTTCAATAATATTTGATGAAAAGAATATGCTTTCACTTGAGGTAGTTGTTTTGCAGGAAGAACCCGCAAGCCGCTTACAAAACCATCCACTGAAAATCTCGGAGCATGTATCATTCTGCCCCCAGCATGATAGAGTCCCAAAAAACTCTGCATATCCTGACATCATTTCTCCATCAAAAATAAACCATAGGATCCTCATACCCGACCGTTTTTATCATCACTTCACCCTGCACATGATAAATTTATGCGTTGATCAGTAGAGCCTCCCCTCCATGGCGCTCGTCACCCAAAGTAGACCATATATCACATCTCAAGTGACGCCATGGCCATATCATTTCAGTCCGGGAAGCACATAGTGGCCATCCATTCATCATGCATAAGGTCAATTTTACCATTCAAACTCAAACCCCCTTCCCGGATGATCAATTTGTACAAGAAGATTGAAATCGCACCTCCGCACATCGCATTTGGCCCACCATACCTCCATCAGCATAATCCCATCTGCGACACTTCTTCATCCACTTCATAAACCCTGCACATGAGACCAACCAATGGGACCCCCACCCCCAGCAAAACACCGTCCTCACACCCTCAGTGAGTGAACCCTTTCATGTTTTGGGGTACCCGTCTCTGTGTTTTGTACAAACCAAACCTCATTATTTTATTCTTTTGGTAAGTGTACAAAGACCTCCAACAATGTCCTTCACCTCTTTGCCCTCATATGTAATCCTTTCCCCCATGGCAGCAGTCCCTCATTCCCCTTGGTCAGAGTATTTCACCCCCACACATGCACCATCATGAGATTCATAGTCAGTTCACACCCACCCTGGAAGTCCTACCGACTTCAGGGATTTTCCCTTCAGAAATACCTATGACTGCCGCCAAGCTGCTAAAGTATACTCCAACCTCGGGCCACTGAATCCCCATGATCCGTTTTCAGTCACCTCTGACCAACATGCCTATGTTAAACCCATCACATCTAGGTCCCTGACCCCTCAGGTCAGCAACCCATGGTTTGGTTAAGGCTTCCTTTTTGTCAACCTTGACACCTCTTTTCCAAAAAGGAAGTGGTACCTTGGATCACCCCTCCCCATGCAAAGGGGTATCCTCGAGTGGCACTGTGGGAGACATCATTGTCCACAGATCTCATTGATCCTCCTAACATTTGACTACATTAAAAGCTTTCATGTCACGATGTTATCGTACCTTACAACCATTTCACTTTGATCAGATCCATCGAAGACCCGTGCCTCCATAAGCGTCTCTGTCAACAATGCTTACACGGAAAGGTCCCAACCAGTACATATGCAGTTTACGCATATGGGTACCACATTCCACCTATCTTCAAATAAAAAATGCCCCTGAGGGTGTCAGCAGTCGCCGTCAACAACCGCAAGCATCACTACCACAATAGTGACACAAACAGCACATGTATCTATCAATTTTTCTTAACTAGCCATAGCATCACGAGCATGGGACATGCCCGCCTCGTTGAAATTTTGTATATATGTTGTATATTTTATTTTCTTGCAGGGGTCCCTTAGGCCATGGTCATCTTGGAAATAGTGCAAGGTGTTGTCAATTCCAAGGTTCACGCAGGCCTCTCTCTCTCTGCGCACGATACAAAAAAGAAACTATAATGTACTTCGGCTATATAGTTATTCCTAGGCCTCACACATTAGGGGGAAACTATTAACACTGGAAAATCGTACAGTAGAAGATGGCATTAATTAATATCAAGCCTAAGGATTTATAGGGTAGGAAAACATTATGGAATCAAGAAAGTATTTAAAATCTCTAAGGTTTTGAGAAAATCATATTTGAACTAGTCATAAATGTTGGATTGCGCGCTTAATCCTTCGAGAAGAGCGCCTTCTGCTTGCCTTTTTTCTCGATAAGCGTGCATTCCTAGAAATGGAAAAATGTCGCTTTCCGAGACCACACCAAGCAAAGGATAGTTACTCCTTATATGAAGCAGCCTAAGGACAGCCACCAGCGCCTCCTTAGACACTATGTGAGCAGACAAAGGAATATTTAAGCACACAATGGAATCATACCTCTCCCTTGGGTTACCATCCATCATGTACCAAGGGAGGGAAGGAGGATTTGAAACTCCCCTATATAAAGCCACCAAGAGATGTAGAAATGGTGATCACATTGTTATGCTGGCCAAAGTTTCCCAAGAAACACTAGCAGTGTGTGACCCGAAGCTGGAGTTGAAGAGGACTCGGTCGTTGGCCACCCAACAATCCTAGTCCTAATCCACCACGGCAGAGAGAGAGGGAGACTGCATCAGAGGCAGAGCTTGGAAGGCAACATCCTTGCATCGGGACCTAGAGCCATTGCCTAGGTGCCCTTTGGGAAGTGGGTAAAATTTATTCTCCATTTAAAATGTTTAATAAGAAGAGGCCTTTGAGCCATCGTTGGTATTATTATCGTTTTGACTATCTTTGATAGCTTCTGTATATTTTTGTTTTAGTTTTAGTTTACTTTGAGCATACATTCGCACATTTTTTCACTGAATTATGTGCTTTTGAGCTCCACCACTTTCTGCATGTTACCAATAGTTTAAAGAGTAGATCACACTCTTTAAACTGGTGCGATTTCATACACCCGTGGGACTAATCCACCACAACAGCTAATGTTTAATGATTATTATGTATTGTATTATTTTTGTTGTTTCCCCTTGATCATCCGCGGGTATTTGTGTGCCACCAGTAGCAAGGAGCGAGCCTAAAGGGATAGTGGATCAAGGCCATCATCAAAGAGTTCGAACATAACATCAGGAAAAGGTACCTTTATCTCCTTTCTTGTCGCATTTTGAATATTAGCTAAGAAAGCTTTGCATTAGAAAGTATCTAAAGTTGCTAGACCCACTCTAGGGCTAGAGAGATCGCCTTTGTCTGTAGAGGGGATATATCTTCACAACAGAATTGGCGACTCCACTGGCGTATCATGATGATGTATTGGTTTTTACATGTTGCGTAGATGTCATATAAACATGCATATATATATATATATATATATATATATATAGTCTGTCAAGTGTGTTACATCAAAATCTCAAAAAATATGTGTTTTGTAACAAAAAAGGCTCCTTGAGCCTACATCAATACAAAAATGTTAAAAGAGGGTTTTTATCTTCCCACATGATGCTCATGATAGCAGGTGACCGCTTGGATCACTCACCAGAGAAAGCAACGCAGTCTGCTCGGGACCCCGACCGTATGCCTCTGAAAGGGAAGAGGGATATCATCAAAGGTAGCATACTCTAGGATGACTCTTGTCATGCCTACCAAGTTTCACTCTATCTCAGCTAATGGATTTGCTCCCTCCTTGTAGGGAACATCCTCCAACGGACGAGCTACCCTCCTCGCGATCGGTGACATGTCGGGTGGTCTTTGAGGACCCACATCCGTAAAAACATCATAAGTTTAGATCTCAGAATACATGACAAAAACATTTGAAAAGTAAAAAATGTTAAAAACAAATTTTACCTGCGTCAATCCACTGTGTGCCTGGCTTAATGGGAAGATCTAGATCTCCCCTGAAGTCAATGCCTGCATATGCATAGTCCTCAACCACGATGAGTTGATGGCGCAACCAGCTGAAAAACACTGTCGGGAAATGCATCTGTTGGCCCCTGCCCTGGTGGGGCATGATTTCACACCACCTCATCAACCTCAGGTCTGGATCAAGGATCTCCAACCGCTAATACTGAAACAAGGGTACCCTATCCAGGAAGAAGGTAACCAAGATGGACTTGTACCCAAACTGTTTCAGTCGACATGTTTTTCACTTGGTCAATTGACTCTTCATGTTAGCCAATAACCCCTCGCACCAGTTGAACATAGTAGGGGCCAGACAGTCCACCGAGTACTAGAATTTGGATTTCGTTGCCTCATGCAATGCTTGGGCTCTAGCCACTCAAGTCATGTAATGTAATATCATGTGCAATGGAATAACTCTGATAGAGGATATCTCTATCTTCCCACTCGTAGTCTTCTTAGCCTTAGGACGGTGTCTTTGAATGATCATACTGGTACTCTCACCTCCTGCGCGAGCTCCAGAGAATTGGATCCTCTCCCCTCTCCTAGATAAGCCTGTAATGAAGTAGATGTCCATGACATATAATTCTAGTTCCTGGTCTCCAAATATGAATATTTGGTGATCTACATCCCACATTCCAATCAAATACTGAAGTAGCTCCAGTTGAGCTCTCAACCCTAATGTTTGGAAGACTTCAGCAATCCGCAATTATGTAATGCATTTACGTAATTTTGGTCTTGGAGTGCTTGGTGGTCTTCCACCTTGTGGCCTATTTCTTTCCATAAGATGACCATTTCCGCTGAAATCACCTACAAAACATGTTTAATTGAAATTTTAGGAGCTTCCATCGGAGTATTTTTTGAAATAATCCATTAGAAATGGGTAGATTTATTGTTTCAAATTCTTCCCCGCAGCTAGCATGACTATCCAAATTAATCTAGCACTAGTGGTGTGCTGCCCTTATGGGCTAAGTGCGACCAGCGTGGGTCCGATAGCTCGAACCCACGCTGACCACAAGCAATTTTGAAATTTGAAATCCTCCCCCCATCTCTAAATTTCCAACCTAAATAACTAAATAATGGAATTAAAATGAAGAGGAGAATTTGAGCTCTTACCTGTAGCTGAAGGAATGTTGAATGATGTCTTGGATCGACTGCACCATTGATCTAAAGTTTGGGGGAAAAAGGGGTAGAATGTACTTCTCCAATTTACTCAAAATAGAAAGGTGAAAATGAATTTACTTTGTGTCTATTTATAGATTTTTGAAGATATTTTCGCCATTATTTTGTTTTTTTTCCTCGATATCAGTGATGTTTGTTGTTTTTTGTGTAGTAATAGGACCTTCACACTGTTGGTGATTATTTCTGATGCAAACGAGTTTTATTTTATCTGTTTTTCGAACTCGGTAAAAATAAACGAAAAGGGAACCCCCATGGAGTCAACTTTTAACTCTTTTCTAACTCTCAAAAAATGAAAATATTGCCAAGTACTTGTCATTTCAAACATTAAATTATATGAATTGACGTAGTCTCAGTATACGTTTACCCCTTTTTTGGGTTGAGATTCACTATTTACGAAAAAGAAATACCTTGAACGAACATGTTCAAGAGGTTCTCTCAGGTATTGTTTTCTACCTTTTCGCATTTGAGAGACGATTTATGAAAAGGGAAATGATGGAGTTTTCTTTTCATTTATTTTCAAACTCCTTAAACATGAAAATTTACCGAGTTACCCTTTCGTTGGACTCGTTAAAATATTAAACGATGAAAAGCTTGTCCCCTTGACAAGATCGAGTTCCTCCTTCCTAGGGCTCGATAAAATTACTAGGATGGATTCATTCAAATAATGAACTTACATGCTCAAGATATGCTATCTTCTTCACATTGGTTATCAAAAATAAAGAGGTACTCGTTAGCAATGACAGGGGAAAAACTAAAAGTGAACATCCTATGTGTATTTTGGGCAGCTTGTCGCTCTTGAACATGATACTTGTCTGCAGTTCGTGTCGGCTTGGGGATATACTTCATTCGTCATTTTTCCTCCGCAAGTTTGGGAAATCCATTTTCCTCCTATTTGATCACCATTTTTTTCATCATGGCCTCTAATCCCATTTGAGTCAAATGTTGCCACACTTCGAAGTCGTGCCGCCATTATGTTGAAGAGAAGTCCTTTTTGTGTTATAGTCAGGCATCCTTTTCCTATCTAACTTCCTATGTTACAATCCCGAACCACACCTATCATCTTGAGATATATGATAATAGTCAAGCATCTTGAGATATTTGTTGTTCCGCTGCCTTACCTATCATCTTGAGATATCTGTTGTTTTGCTACCGTAGCATTTTTACAGATAAAGGTAGCGAAACTGCCATAAAGGTAGTGTGGTCTTCTACAACCAATTTAATGATGCTCCCATGCTCAATTTTGACTCTACAAGTTGCTCTAGATAGGTGAGTGTGTGCTCTATCCATCTCAAGTTTTTTCCCAGCAAAAAACATCCTCCAAGATCTTCAAATACCACTTCTCCCAAAACTGGTGCTATAAAGGCAACGTGGTTCTGAAATTGAGGCAGAGAATTGATTTTTTGCTAGTTTTTTTATCCTCTTGAGAAAATTATCAACTGATGTAGCAAACTAAGTATATATCAATGATTTACTAATCATTATCAATCTAAAAATGTACTTTTTTCATCAATTTGATGTTCTAAGAATAAAGGTAGCGTGAACACGCTACATTTATGTTGTCTGCAAAAATTGTTAAAATTTGCCAAAAATCTGAAAAAATAGGGCTTAAATATGGATCAATATCTCTCTACCCATAACGTGTTTTTCAAAAATGAGAGAGGTTTTTGTTCTTTTACATGTTATAAAAAAAAATTCCTCCATTTTTCCAAAATTATTTCCCATTTTCTCGGAATCCAAGTTTGAAGTTTATCTCTCAAAATTTGTAGAAGCATAGTGCACTCCGAGCGAAAGTGTAGAGCCTATTTTGAGAGGGATTTTGGAGGCCTTCCCAAAGGATTTTTGGGCTTCAAGTGGTATGGTTGGAAATCTTAGGATGTCTGCTACATAATGGAGTCATCAAGCACTGTAAACCCCTGCTCCAAACCCCTGAAAATTGATTTGAAGACAACCTATTCAAAAGTGCATAAAATGACCTAGAGCAACTGTATTTTGAGCATTTATCTCAAACCATAACACATATGCATAAACTGAAGGAGGTTTTTGTTCTTTGGCCTATTATTAAAAAAAAACTCTTTCACTTTTGTAAAAATCATCCCCATTAATTCATAAACTGATTTTGAATCCAAATTGTCCCCGTGTGCAATGTAAACCCTTGCTTTTTTTATAGAGCTATCCGGATTATCCACAGTGCTAGAGAACGAGTGTCGACGTTTCGAATCCCAACGGGGATCCATCATCAGGACATTATTTGAATGAAGAAATGAGAGAAAAGACTCAGACCATAAATAGAGGTGGAAGTAGATTTCTAGAAAAGGGCCGACCAAAAATTTTGTATACTTTTCTATTTTTAATAATTTTATTATTTCCTAATAATTATAATAATTAAATTCCTAAAAAAAAAAATTGTTTCACTAAGGTTAATAATATAAGTTATAAGGTTAATAATTAAATTTAAAAGGTAAAAAAGAATAACTGATTTAATAAGGGACTCAAACTAGGCCAAAATTCAAAATAAAGTTATCCAAAGATCTATTTTGAAGTCTAGAAAAACTATATTAAGGTAAAAGAATATTAAAAAAAATTCAATGATGGAGGATTTACTATAAGGTAATTTAATTTAAGGCTTTAATAAAATATAAATATATAATTGAATTAAAAGGATATATTTAGTTTATTAAATATATCATTATAATTTATTATATATCTAATTTTATTATATAACTAATCATAAAGACTAATTTAAATTTTAATAAGGAAAAAGTTAAAAAGTAAAAACAATGAGGTGATATATTATTCTAAAAAAAGATTTAATAAAATATAAGTATATAATTGAATTAAAAGGATATATTAAGTTTATTAAATATATCATTTTAATTTATTATATATTTAATTTTATTATAGATTTAATTTTATTAAATATTAAATTTTAACGATTTAATTTTAATTTTAATTAGAGTATTAAGCTTATTTTTAATTTACCAAAAAAAATAATAATAATAAATAAATAAATTTTATAAGGGAATATAGAATAAAATCCTAATAATTATTGATTAATTAATTAACTTTTTATTTTAACCAAATAAAAATTAATTAATTAATAGGGATAATTACTAGCATTTTTTAGTTCATTAAAACTAAAAATTAACTAAGAATCCAAAGGGGGAGGGACATACCTGGGGTTAAAAACTATACCTAACTAGCAGGTGTTTTTGGAGGAGCAGATCTGTCGAAGAAGGGGTCTCCAAGTGTCACTAATTTCAACTCCACTATCCCTATTAAGATTATCTGGATGCTTTATGATCTCCAGGGCCTCTCTTATTTTCCTTCTTTGATAGTGCTCTTCTTTCACAATGATTGTTGCATCTTCCAGACGTATTTGATGTTTGGTCTTCGAGGAGTGTTCTGCAAGGGCTGAGGTGCATGATCGTTCATATTTGATATCGGCTCCGTGCTCCTTAAGTCTTTTCTGAAGTGAACGCCCAGTCTCACCGATATAACTCTTTCCACATGAACAGTTAATCTTGTACACTCCTTTAAGTTGTTCAGGGTTTATGTCATCCTTGATTGATCGCATCTTTTATCTAATCATCCCTAATGCTGAAAATTGAGCGAAAATATTGTTCTTTCTTAGGAGCTTGGTTATTTTATCAGTAACCCCCTTGATGTATGGTAGAACAACTCTTCCCATATTATCTTGTTGTTCATGGTGATTCCGAGGTAAGATCGAACCCTTAGCTCTTTCCAGGGATTTTTTGATATCCCTATCTTTATAACCTAAATCTTTGAAAACGACTGACAGGTGATTGATTTCCTCGTTCAAGTGACCTAAATCTCTTTATAACTAGATGCAATGAAAAACCCTAGTTGTGAGTCTTTTTTGAAATTTAGCACATGTAGAGGCAAGGAATTGATGATTATTGATGCTAACCTGTCAAATGGGTGCAAGAAAACCTGATTTTATGACTTGGAGTCCTACAATTGGTTGCTCGGACCTTGAACTCAATATTTTTTGTGCATCCGCATATAGGTAGCGAATTTGCTGATAAAGGTAGCATAGGAGAAGTTTGAGTACCTTCGAGGAAGAATGAAAAAATTTGAAAGCTACGGCGAGGTTTGTAGAGTTGATTTGAACCTTCAGAGTTCAAAAAATTGTAGAGAAGAGGCTTTCGAAAGGCAGGTTTACCATAAAGGTAGCAAAAGACAAAAATGCTACATTTATGGCATAAAGGTAGCAAAATTGTTGATAAGGGTAGTGAAATTGTAGAGATGAGAGAATTTGGAATTCTGATGGCAAATTATGGTTGATCTAAGGTTGAAATTGGATTTTCCTGTTGAAGAGGTGAAATATCAGCATGAAATGAGAGAATAAAATGCTTTTTGTTTGTCTTTATATCCTTGAAAAGACCCTTTTTGGCTTTACAATGAATCAATAAGACAAATTTTGAATTTTTGAACTTTTAGACATTTGAAACAATTTAAAACAAGACAAGTTATATTCCTTTACCCCCTAAGCATGTTGACTCCATTTTTTAGAGGTTTATGAATGAGATGAAGGGTTAGGGACTTGTTTTGATGACAAACTAGACAGTTTTCAAAGGAAAATGATGACCCCTAGACAGTGACCTAGGTGAAGTGGAATAACATGACCCTAAACCTTTAAATGATAATGAAGGAGATGACCTTGAAAATGATGATGGTGATGAATGAGATGAGGGAGCAGCAGATTTCAACCTAGACCTCTTCAGTGACCAAAATCATTTTTTGAAAACTAATTTGAAAAAGTGAAAATTTTGACCTATGACTTTTAGGAAAACAACTGAAAGAGTTATTTTTTATCACTGAAATACTGACACTAACATTGGCTCCATCTGGGGATGGAAGCTCCTTCAGGAGGTCTCAAGAACAGCGTAGACCAAGTAGCCTCATCCATTGAGCAATGGATTCAGTGCAGCTGCAGCTACAACGATTCAAATCAAACTGAAAATTGAACTGTACATCATCAACTGCAAACTCTATTGGAAACTAACATTGAAAAAGATGCTCAAAATGTTGAGCTTATTCATTACACCTTACCTACTCTAACTGGTCCATAAATCACTTGATCAAGTGAAGTCGAAGATTTAGTGCATCCATGAAAGCAAATGGCTATATAATTTCTTGGTCCTCCTATTTTCCTCAAAAGAAAACCATTGTGGTAATGAAAACCCCAACTGAATACTGAACCCAATCTCTGTTTTGGCGAAGAAAAAAAACTCTATATTTTATGATGCTTCCAAAATACTGCCAAAGGGGTCTTGAAAATCATGAAACATTATCTCTTGTTGATCAACAAAAATAAGGGAAATGCTTTCAAATATAATGGTTGATTGTTCTTCTTCATTTGGTTGATCCCTCTTAAATATAAATGTAGTAATGTGATCTTCCATATCATCCAGGTCAGAGACAAGATTTGTATGTTCTTTTGGATCTTCAATTGAGGTAGCCAAATCAGCATCAACACAAATATCTACAAGTGGCTTTTGAAGTATATCAGAAAGAGAATTGTCTTGGTTTTGAAAAAAATCTACATATTGATCCTTTGAAGGATGTTGAACATGTTCATCAAACTCAAGACAACAAACCTATCGTACATTGTTTTTGACATCAGCGGATAAATCATGACTCTTTAGAGTTTCTTTACAAGCAAACTCAAAATTCTGATATGCACATATTTCTTCCTGAATTAAAAACTCAGAAGAGGACAGGGATGAAGGGTAGTTGGAAAAAGCATCTTCATATATATCTTGATCACTTGAATATTGGCAAGACTACTGCAAATTATCATCAACTTCGAAATATGGAAGATCAATGTCATCCTTTGAAGAATTCTGCTCAAGTTTGTTGTCATCCATGGAAGAATCCATGATATTCTCATGGTGGTGGAAAGGGTTTTCATTCAAAGCATCCAAAAGTTCATCATCCATAAACTCTTCATCACCATAAGAACTTTCTAGCTCTTGAATAAAATTCTCAAATTGATCACAACAATCCTCAGTCAAAAGTAAAGAAGGATAGGTTTCTCTCTACTTCTCAAAAAATGTTGAGTTAAAATCCTTGATAGAATAAATACAAGCAAGAGGCAAGCTTTCATACCAAAACCATGCTTTTTCTTCTAATGTGATCATGAACTTTTTCATTAAACAATATTCAGGGAAATTAATCTTCAGCTTATGCACATGCATATGAAATCTTATTAAATGAAGTGTAGCATCATCACCTTTTCCATCTCTGAATTTTGGCAAGTATGTTTACCAATCTACCTGAGGCATAGGATTTGGAAATCCTAGAACATGATCTCGATGCATAGGAGAATACCTAGCATTCTTTCTTACAGTTGAATCCATATTGAAAATAGTGAAGTCACTAAGAAGTTCTTCAAGCTACCAATTTTTGAACGATGGAGTCACCATGAAAACATTGAACTTTTGGATTCTTCGCCAATGGAGTCACTAGGTGAAATATGCACAGCCTTTCTTGTGTCTGACCATTGTTCACCATCAGCAATCAGAGCTAATATTTTTCGTTCTTTCCTGTTGAGGCCTCGGAATTTCACTACCAAAACATGGGGGAAAACCACCTGGTTCGGACCTTAAAGCGGCTCCTTTCCATTTGTTGTAGTGGCTCCGACTGGGGATAATGGGACCAGTTTCCCAATAAGGATGATTTTGAGGGTGTTTTGATTATATAACATGCAAATGGAGAATTATTTTAATCTACCATATGCATCTATCTAAATTATTTATTCTACTATATACCTGGGGTGTTTCTTCCTTTATGCGATCTAAAGAGATATCCTTAAACTATTAGTAATATAGATCATTTAATAGTTGAAAGAGATGAAAATTATGTAAGATGATTCTTCTAAAAAAGTAGTTTGACTAGAAGAATTGTGAAAAATATATCGCATTCATATGTGTGATTATATATTCAATAAGAAATCACAGACAAATATTATAACAGAAGTGCATGTAACATTCATCTATAATAACATTTCAAATATATAATGCAATAAAAGGATGACTGTCAATCTATAAAGTAAGACTTAATACAAGTGAAAAGAAGTACCATATGTACGAAGTCCTACTCACGTAAACTGACAGTAATTAATCTGCTCCTCTTCACTTTCAAGCAATTTAAAGAGTACAGTAGTGCAACATCAGTTAAACAACTTTAATTGTCAAAAGATAACATATGTGTTCCATTAATTCATCAAAGCATTCACAAACTTACAATAATGCATTCTCTGCAAATGTTTTTGACAAATTTCTGGACCTTTCTCTAAATGCATGAGAGAGGTTTAAATACTAAACTAACTATGTTCTAAAATATATTATTATGAAAATATAGAGGAGGTTTCAAACAACCATCCTCGTAAGACTAACTTAAACTACAATCTAGGAAAATAAAATAACAATATGATTTACGAATTCCACCCTTTCTTTTGGATTTGGTCACGAAGTTGACAAATATCTAGCATGGGCTTGAGCTGAGTTGGTGGCGAAATCCTCGATCTGACCTGTCCCTTGAATATTGCGTTTGAGAGTACTGGCTACAATCTTCTTGTTGAATCTGCTAAAGACTGTAGAATCTGGTATTGATGATAAGGTTTGATTAGAAAATTCCAATAATTTTCTTGATCAAACTTATTTACCTTTTTAATTATTTCATCATGCGTTTCTACCTTTTGCTTCCACTGTGTTTCTAGTTGTTTGAATTCTGAGAACACTTCAGACGTGTACTCTTTGATAAGTTCTACTTTTACCAGTTGTTCACATACAGATTCAGTAATTTTCTTTGATAATCTTGATGTTTTCGCTGCTTCTTTCTCTGCCTGCTTTATTTGTGCTTCCCAATATTTGAATAAGATATCCTTGTGGAACTTATCTACCTGGGGTAGATTAGCTTCCTTTCCTAAGTCTGATGCTTGCCATTAAATGTGTTCGTTGATTTTCTTCTTGGGATTCTCACATTCAAGTTTCTGGATAGCCACTTGCTGGATCAGTATTTCATTTGAGTCACAATAAGAGTCAATAATAGAAGCTTGTTGGAAAAATACTTCCTATTGTTGCTTTAACTTAGCATTTACATCCAATGCTTCTTTAATGAATTGCTCTAATTGTGGATGGCTTTGTAACCTATTCATTGCTACTTCCAGGCCGTGTGCTTGTTTCTCAGTGATTTATGCTTGATGTTGCAATTTAAGACTCTCGAAATATTTTTGAAATTGGGCTATCTTTGATTTCATTTTCTCACTGGAGTTAGATTTTCTTCATCTAACAGTCTCTCTAGTTCTTGTATTATGTTTTCCTTCTGCTTCAGCAACATTTTAACCTCAGTATATTTATCAACAGTGGCATTAGCATATGCCCTTGCATACTTTGATAATTTAGTTAAATTTTCAGTAGGATAAGCTAAGGGATCCTTCCACAAAATGTCAACTGATTCATTTGTGAGGTTTGAGATTGTTTCATCAATTCTTCTCCTTTTATTTCTCTTGACTACAGCCTTATGACTAGGACTCTAGAAGATATCCAGCAAAGGAATTTCCTCAATTTGTAAAACTATTTGTTATGTAGGGTAGGCTGGTATGATCTCTCGATCATGAGTTTTTGGAACTTGTTGTAGTGGATTAACAGTTTCCACTGTCTTCTGGGAATGTTCATGTGTCTGAAAACTAGTAACTTGATCGGTATTGGGATTGGTTTTATGAGTTTTTATTGCTTCAGAAAACTCATCCCATTCACTATTCAAATTCTTTGTTTGGGACTTTTCTAACTGATCAAGTGTATCATGACTGTGTTGAACCTCTTGGGAAGTTGATTATGTTCCATTACTTGCTCTTTTCTCCTGCATCTCTATCTCTTGAATTACCTAATCAATTATCTTTTCTGGGATATCCTTTCTGGATTGGGATTCATTTTCAGAATGATCTGAATTGTGAGATTGATGCTCTGATTGACCTGACTCATCCTCAGACATGTCTTTTGCTTCATTATCCAAGCTAATACTTGGAGTAGGTATGTTGACATCTTCAATAGTTAACAAGTTGAGAGGAACTCTCTCCAGTCTCTTATTTTTGTATGTTTGGAAGGATTCCAAATCATCTTGGTTAAGTTGACTGGCTGCAAACTTAATTATATCTGAAAACTTTTCCATTCCTGAAAAGATATCATCAAATCCGTCTATTTCTTTTACAAAAGGCTTCATTTTGAGCTCAGTGGTATAATTTTTAATTACATCATTTCGATCATACAGCCTCTTTTCCATTACTTCCAAATTCAATAGATTAATCTTTGAAACTTCCTTGTAGGCATGGCTAATATCAAAAAGTGCAAAAGTACTGCATTGTAAAGGAAAATTAGGCCAAACGGCCTTCTTAGCATCTTTCAGTTGTTTAGTAATACCATTAACAAGCTGGTAGGCTCTCTCCCTTGCAAGTAACTTATCAGGAACATAATATGGTAGGACGTGGGGAGAAGCATAACTCCCAAATACTCTTATATATGTAAAATTTTCCTCTGCAAACCATCTAGCTACAGAAAGAATATTTGTACTAGCTTCTTTGGAAACCCTAGGGGCTTTCTCATTGAATATCATCTGGTGCATAGGCAACATGAATCCATGACAAATTTTATAAAAATGCAGATGGAAGTTTGAGTCCCAAAGGGCTCTATGGTAAATGTGGATTGGGGTTGGGTCTTGGGTAGTCCATTTCCATCCCATGGTAGGAAAACTAGAAGAAAAGCAGATTGCGTCCATGACATACGCACTCATATAAAAGGGATGTATTTCTCTAGATTAAACATTCCTTTTATTCCTATACTTTATGATGTGTTTGGCTAAATTGTCAGATAGGATATTTTCCCAATTCAGAATTAGGGAATTGATAATTGCGTCAATCAATGTGACCCAATCTACTGAAAACCTAGTGGTATCAGGTTTTGAAAACAATCTACACAACATACCGACAGCATAGTAATAAGGGTAAGGAAGTTGGGCAATTGGATATGTACCAAATTTATCTCGTTTCATCATTCCCTGGTCTTCCTTCCATTCTTTTATGACTTTTGTTAGATCTGGATTGTTTTCTTTAAAGCCTTGGACAAAGGCTTTGTCATAGTTTTGTTGTGGGCCTGGTAAGTGGTACATTGCTTTTAAATCATTTGCCCTGAAAGAACCAATGTTTTCTCCCTTCGAATCTTTGAATTTTCTATCTTTTATGTTTAAGTGGTCAATTAACCACTTAACCATGTCTGTGTAAGGGAGAATTTTTGGCCTTGCGGCTACCTTGTGGACGAATGAACATACAACGTCAAAATCAGTCGGGTCTAAAGAAACAGATAAGTCTGTTGAAGCAACTTTATTTATTACCATTGGCATTTCATTTTCGAAAAACTGATACATCACTTCCCATAACAAACTGTCACATTCCTTGTTGCAGGTGGTGTCTGAAAATAGGGGAGACATGTCTGATTCTTTAGTAGACGGCATTTGAGCAATCTCTTTTCCTTTCTTGTTCATTTTAATCTTCCTCACTCCGTTAAGTGGTTTCCTGATTTCAAGTAAAAAGAGAGAACATTAAAATTATAGAAAACAGAAAGACAAATCCGTCGTTTATATCAAACATGCACTAATATATATGAATCTTATCAAAAATGCTATTAATCATCGATAATCATTTCAAATCAAAGCTCTTACACCTTTACACAAAATAGCTATCAATCAACTTAAGACATTAGATCTCGGATTTCGATTTCATATGACATAAGTCATTTTGCATGCTTGAGTAATTAAATGTCATTCATTTTCATATCGCAACTTATAACTTTTATCTTTTACGATGTTACTCATAAATTCTGCGAAATGCGATCTGCGCAAATCGCATGTCGCAATTCTTATGCGGTAAACGGATTTGCTTTTGGTTAAGTTGTGCAAAATGCAAATTGCGCATTCAATAATTCAAGCGGCTGCGCTTTATGGGACTTTAGAACTTTATGTTTATTGCTTTGTTGGCTCGTCGGGTCCGCGTAATCGCAATTTATACCGAAATGCCTTATAAGTTATATCGTTTAAATGAGGTGAGATGCAATAAACAAAATATAATGGTGATTAAAGCGTTTGCAATTTTTTAATATACCTTCAGAAAAGGATTAACACATTTCACAATCCGCTTGACTTAGTGGATTTCAAGTCTTTTGGGTTGTAAGTTATGCGGTTTGCGATACGCTAAAGCGAAAAAGTACAAAGAAAACTTTATTTCCTAAGTTTTTTGTTTTAAAGCAAATAAATAAATGAAAATTAATTTCCTAATTATTTCTAAAGGGTCTCCATTTATTAAAATAAATGGGGGGTGTTGTATAGCACAACATTTCCCAGGAAAAGTGTGCAATTCCAAAAGAATCTTTTGTTTTAGTTGGGAATTCTTACAAAGATATAAGCGATATTTGTACCGTAAGGAATCATTTTTTCAACTAAATGTATTAGATGAACTAGGATCTTGCTGCAACTTTTGAATGAGTGTCCACACTTCATCGCCCTTCTTCCATTCATCCCTTGATTCGGTTATCCAATCTGGTTGGATAATAGAAATGGCATAAAGAAATGCTTCCACCTCTTCATTCTTTCTTGAGAGTGCATCTGCAACAAGATTTAGCTTCCCTGTTTCGTAGATTGTTTCAAATTCATAACCCAACATCTTTGTGACCCATTTTTGTTGCTCTTCTAAAGATATTCTTTGTTCCAAAAAGTGTTTAAGACTATCATGATCATTTTTTACCTTGAAGTGTCTTCCAATTAGGTAAGGTCGACATTTCTTTAGTGCATGCAGTATTGCTAACATTTCCTTCTCATAAATAGCTTTAAGTAAATAATTTCCTTTGATTGGACAACTTTCAAAATCAATGGGTCTTCCTTCCTGCATTAAAACTGCACCAATTCCATTTCCTGAGGCATCACATTCCACAATAAAGGTTTTTGTGAAGTCTGGTGTAGCTAAGACCGGTGCTAGGCACATTGCCTCTTTAAGACGTTCAAAGGCCTTAGTTGCTTCAGGAGTCCATGAAAATGCCTCTTTCTTCAATAATGTTGTTAGAGGTGCTGCTATTCTCCCATAATTCTTAACAAACTTGCGATAATACCCTGTTAACCCGAGAAATCCTCGCAACTGCTTTATGGTTGTGGGAACTTTCCATTCCTTAATGGCTTTAATTTTGTTAGGGTCTACTTTAACACCCTCGTGAGATACAATATGACCCGGATATTCCACCTCTTGTACTCCAAAGAAACATTTGGATTTTTTTGCATATAATTGTTTCTCCTGCAATAGTTTGAGCACCCTGTCAACATGTTCAACATGATCCTTCCAAGACCTCTTGTAGATTAGTATATCATCAAAAAATACTAGCACAAATTTTCTAAGGAAGGGTTTGAAAATGGAATTCATCAACCCTTGAAATGTAGAAGGTGCATTGGTAAGGCCAAAAGGCATGACCAAAAATTCATAATGACCCTCATGAGTTCGAAATGTTGTTTTTATCTTCAGTTTTCATTCTAATTTGATGATATCCTGAACGAAGATCCAACTTGGTAAAATAAATTGCTCCATGTAATTCAACCAATAATTCATCAATCACAGGAATGGGAAATTTATCTTTAATGGTGAGCTTATTGAGCTCCCTACAATCTGGACACATGTGCCATGATCCATCCTTCTTGTGTACCAATACTACAGGAGCAGAGAAAGAGCTTTAACTAGGTTGAATTATACCAGCATCTAACATTTCTACAATCATATGTTCAATTTCGCTCTTTTGGACATAAGGGTATCTGTAAGGCTTGATGTTTGGAGGAACACTTCCTGGAATCAAATGAATAGCATGATCATGATCACGAATAGGTGGGAGTCCTTTTGGAGTTTCAAAAACCTTGGAATGATTGTCTAAGACTTTTTGGAGATCTGCAGAAATAGATGATTTTGATGTTGGAACTTCTAGTGAGCATAATTGTGCAACTATGCCTCATTGTTCTTTCTTTAGAAGATTTTTCATGACATTAGAGCTTATTATCTTTCCTGGCTTCCCTATAATACCCCGTAATTTGACTTCCTTTCCTTCTAAAAAAAAAATTCAAGAAAAGTTCTTGAAAATTAAAATCTACCATCCCCAAAGATTGTAACCATTGTACTCCTAGTACAACATCAGCACCTCCCATAGGAATGGAAAGCATTGAACTATTCAATACATACTCCCCCATGGTTAGCTTGATATTATGGCATTTTCCAAAGCAATTTATAGTTCCTCCATTTGCAACCATCACTTGACATTCTGGTGCTGGGTATAGGAAACAATTCAATTCCTTGGCTACCTTACAATGAATAAAATTATGTGTACTACCTGAATCAATCAACACTATTACCTTTTTCTTCTTGATATGTACTTCTATCTTGAGAGTTTGAGGAGTGGTAATTCCTGCCAATGCATTACACGATATGGTCGGACTCATTTCTTCCTCTTCTAGGGCTGGTTCCTGGTGTATATCCTCTTCTTGTTCATTTTCTTCTTCCTCTTCACAATCTATGTAAAATAATTTCTTCTCAGCACACTTATGGCCTTTAGTGTATTTGCTATCACAACTGTAGCAAAGCCCTTTTGCTCTTTTTTCTTCCAATTGTTGTGGTGTCAACCTTGTAGGTTGTAGAAATCTAGGCGTAGCAACACTTCCTTCTTTATAGAATTGAGTGGTAGGCTTCCTTGTCGCCATAATTTTACATTCAACTTTTCTTGCCAACCTGAATGCCTTCTCTAATGAATCGGGTTCCAACACATGAACTTCACGTTGGATGTTATCCTTTAGAGTACCTATGAAGAGATCAATCATGTGTTCCTCTGGAATATCAGTTACCCTTATATTCAATTTTTGGAAGTCCTCAATGTGCTGCCCCACTAAACCCTTTTGTTTGAGATTTATCAATTGGCTAAAGAAGGTGTTGCTCTTTGTATCCTCATAATTTGCTATCATTTCCTCTGTAAAAATTGACCAAGTGACAATTTTTTTACGGGAGAAAAGCCATCGATACCATACAAATGCATTTTGTTCTAAATGTAAATTTTCAATGCGTACCTTTTGTGTGTTTTGCACATTATGGAGATCAAAATATTGCTCCATCTGTAGTATCCATGTTACAGGATCCTTTCCATCAAACTTCCTCATATCCATTTTTGGAATATGGTGGTTCTTCCCACCAACATTAGATTTTATGAAATCACGATTAACATTTATTTTGTTCTCATCATGATTTTCCTCTACTATATTTTCACCATTAGGAAACATTTCTTGTATCAACTTTGTCAAACCCTCCATGTCTGCTTTTAGGTCATTCTTCATGTTTTCCATTTTCTCATCGATCTTAGCTTTCATGTCATTCATCTTAGATTCCATGCCATCCATCTTAGATTCCATGCCAGCTTCCATGCCATCTATCTTAGATTCCATGCCATTCTTCAAACCATCCATCTTAGATTCCACGCCTTTCTTCAAACCATCCATCTTAGTTTCCACGCCTTTATTCAAAACTTCCATGTCATTTTTTTTTGCTCTTTGCGAGAGCAAAATTTGTTGCACATGCTCTTGTAATTTTGATATGTCATGTTGTCATTCTTCATCTTCATGAGTCATAGTAGAGATTTCTAAAGGCTTAATGGGTGTTGAATTATTTTTAGGGGCCATTTTAGAATCCAATGCTGATATCTATTCTAAAAAATGCCCTTGGAATCAATTCAACTTGATTCTTCAAACAAGACCTATGCAATTCGGAAAAAAAAAAAAAAAAAAAAAAAAAAAAAACAACAACAACAACACCACTTTTTACTTGGTTTTCGGGAGCTTTATATTGAAATTGAATTATCTCTATAATTGTGGATCCTCAATATCTGAAATTCAGCCCTGTAGTAGCCCTCTGAATCTTCTTTAAAATGCCACAGGTCTTATCTAATTTGGATTCTTCAAGGCAAATTTATGTACATTCTCCCACAATGACCCAATTTTGGACTGGTTCAGTAGAGCGAAATTGTACGACTTGCCATGTGTCACTGTTTCCTCCTTTAGCTATGAAATTGATAGAACCAAAACTACAGTCCATGTACTTGTGTTCACTTTTTACGACATTCCAATCCGATGCTCAGAGAGAGAGAGATATGAATATTTTCCCACGATCACCTCTTTGAGATGAAATTCAGAAGCCTCAAAAAGCCCTAACTTCCGCAGATCATATCTCCGAAAATATTGCGAACCAATATCTAAAATTTTTTGACGATGTTCCTCAGGATTGCGGCTTCGCACTCTAAAAATTTTAGCTTCTGAACCTTCGTAGAAAAAAAAATATTACGAAAATACCACGATGACCTGTTTAGGTTAAATTTAGGAGCCTACAAAATGACCTAACTTTCACAAATCATATCTCCTAAAATATTGCGAACCAAGCTCTAAAATTTTGCGATGATGTTCCTCAGGATGCTGGCTTTGCACTCTAAAAATTTCAGATTCTAAACCTTCGTAGAAAAAAAAGTTATAGCGAAAATTCCACGCTGACCTGTTTGGAGCAGCGAAACCCTAGAATCTCAAAGCTCTGATACCAAATGTTGTGAAACCAACTCCAAAAATAGAAGAAAAGAGATATCAACGCCTTAGAAATAAGCCACTTCGAGGGGGAAACCTCCAATACATTACATGAATGAACAATTCTTGGATGATACAAATTACAAAACCTCCTTTCTATATATAGGAGTCCATGGGGCCATAATGTAATCCTAGCCGACCTAACAATAATAATTTAAGGGCACAATAATAACAATATGGGGGTTATAGGGGTACAATAATAACAATAAGGGGGTTAAACTAACAATAATAAGGGACTATAGTAGTAATATAGGGACCTAACAGAGTGTTTGTCCCTTATATTAAATTACATATCCTTCATGATAGGAGTCAAAAACTAACTCAATAAATTTAATGCCAATTCATAGGACAGAAAAACCACGAATTTGTGACAATTTCTGAGTTTGACATGTGTCTAGAGGAATCCAATGCTAATTCTGGCATAACCGTAGCACTTTTAAAGATAAAGGTAGTGAAACTGCCATAAAGGTAGTGTGATCTTCTACAATCTATTTGATGATGCTCCCATGCTCAATTTTGACTCTTCAATTTTATGTAGATAGGTGAGTGTGTCCTCTAGCCATCTGAAGTGGTTTCCCAGCAAAAAAACATCCTCCAAGATCTTCAAATACGACTTCTCCCAAAACTAGTGCTATAAAGGCAACATGGTTCTTAAATTGAGGCAGAGAGCTAATTTTTTGCTAGTTTTTTTATCCTCCCAAACAAAATAACAACTGATGTAGAAAATAAAGTGTATATAAATGATGTATTAATCATTCTCAATATAAAAATGTCTTTCTTTCATCAATTGGATGTTCTAAGAATAAAGGTAGTGTGAACACGTTACATTTATGATGTCTGCAGAAATTGTTAAAATTTGCCAAAAACCAGCAAAAATAGGGCTTAAAGATGGATCCATATCTCTCTAACCATAACGTGTTTTGAAATAATGAGAGAATTTTTTTTTATTTGGCATGTTGGAACAAAAACGTAGCACCTACTTTGAGAGGGATTTTGCAAGCTTTCCTAGAATATTTTGGGGCTTCACGTGGTATGGTTGGAAAGCTTAGGATGTCTGTTACAGAATGGAGTCATCAAGCACTACAAACCTCTGGAAATTTTATTTGAATACAACCTATTCAAAAGTGTAGAAAATGACCTGGAGCGACTGTATTTTGAGAATTTCTCTCAAACCATAACACCTGTGCATAAACTGAAGGAGGTTTTTGTTATTTGGACTATTATTGACAAAAAACCCTCGCTTGATCATGAAGCTCTAAAAATTATGCAATTGGTTGCTCAGCCCTCGAACTCAAGATTTGTTGTGCATCGACACAAAGGTATTGAATCTGCTAATAAAGGTAGTGTAAGAGAAGTTTGAGTACCTTCGGGGAAGAATGAGCCAATTTGAAAGCTATGGCAAGGTTTGTAGAGTTGATTTTAAGCTTCAAACTTCAAAAAATTGCAAAGAAGAGGCTTTCCAAAGGTGGGTTTACCATAAAGGTAGCGAAAAACAAAAAAGCTACGTTTATGGCATAGAGGTAGCGAAATTGTTGATAAGGGTAGAGAAATTGCAGAGATGAGAGAATTTGGACTTCTTATGGCAAAGTATGGCTGATTTGAGGTTGAAATTGGATTTTCCTGTTGGAGATGTGAAATATCAACATGAAATGAGAGAATAAAATGCTTTTTGTTGGTCTTTATTTCCTTGAAAATGCCCTTTTTTGCTTTGTAATGAATCAATGAGACAAATTTTGAATTTTTGAACTTTTAGACATTTGAAACATTTTAAAACAAGACAAGTTATCTTACTTTACCCCCTAAGCATGTTGGCTCCGTTTTTTAGAGGTTTATGAATGAGATGAAAGGTTAGTGCCTTGTTTTGATGACAAACTAGAGAGTTTTCAAAGGCAAATGATGACCCCTAGAGAGTGACCTAAGTAAAGTGGAATAACATGACCCTAAACCTTTAAATGATGAGGGAGTATCAGATTTCAACCTAGAGCTCTTCAATGACAAAACTTATTTTTTGAAAACTAATTTTAAAAATTGAAAATTTATACCTATGAATTTTAGGAAAACAATTGAAAGAGTTATTTTTTTTCACTCACATACTGACACTAACATGGGTTGCGGGGATTTATTGAGTATTCATGATTGGATACATGATCCTATTTATACGGATGGTTGCATCCATACTGCAGATCCATTTCTGTGATATCTTTAGATGGATGGATGTGACCATGTCATCGGTTCATGTATTATTTGATGCCTAGTGAAAAGATATGTGGTTAGGCATATTCATACCAGAGATGTCATATATTGTATTATGTTTTATTTGGCAAGTTTCCTGGCAGTGATCTAAATTCTTTGCCTTGGTTCATAAAGCATTTCAGTCATCACTCCTCGTTCTGCCTTCATGCTTTAGGGGGGGCATCTATTACACAGTAATTTGTTACCATGCTCACTTCCCATCCCTTATCCTGAAGTGCCCTGTGATAGACCTTGTGCAATGTTTCCATCATGGAAAAATATGTAAAGACATCCCCTGAAGACTCAAAGAAAATTGCCTTGGAAGATTACTAAAGGAACTTGGTCAAAACCCTAGGTTTCTAGGTCAGTGCGCTTTCTAGTTTCATGTCCATACTGATGGCAGGTTGACAGTTATGGCTTAGCACTGTCAGCACCCTTATTTCTTGGAAAACCGCATTGATCCCTTTCTGGCAGTGTTTCCTCAAATGGAGGAGAAGCTTCGACCTCTAGAAGTTCCAAGGCAACGAGTTGGCTGTTAAACGGTTGTGATAGAGTCGAGCTCTCTGATTTTATAGCTTTTATCTCATCCATGGGGGTTTATCCCTTAGAAAGTGGACCTTCGTCCTCCTTTCATGGGCTCCCAACCTCTTCTCCCTTCCTATAAATTGGTCCCCATCCTTCCACTACTGGTTGGTCTGAACTCTCCTTCCCTTTACATTCTTGCACTGTGATAATGCCTAAGTTGTTCAGTAGCAGGAATGATTTAGAGCTTCGGTGAAGGACTTGGATTTTCACCAAAAGGAGGCCTCCAACATCAAGGCTTGGGTTGTAAGCTCTCTCTTTTATATTCATTAATAGAACAGTTGATGTTTGCTTGCTATATTTGTCTAATCATTTACGCAAATATTATTTTACTCCTTGATCTACTAGATAGATAATGTTTAATTATTATTATGTATTGGATTACGTTTGTTGTTTCCTCTTGATCATTCGTAGGTATTTGTGTGAAACAGTAGTAAGGAGCGAGCCTAAAAGGATCGTGGATCAAGGCCATCATCAATGAGTTCAAACATAGCATCAGGAAAATATACCTCTATCTCCTTTCCTGTCGCATTTTTAATATTAGATAATAAAGCTTTGCATTAGAAAGTATCTCGAGTTGCTAGACCCACTCTAGGGCTAGAGAGATCACCCTTGTTTGTAGAGGGGATTAATCTTCACAGCAATATTTGTAAACTGAAGATGAAAATAAGCTATTTGAATGGAATTTTAGTGTGTTAATTGATTTGATACAATGTGAGATACGTGATTTTCACTTGTTGCATACTACTTAAAAGATATTTGAAAAATGATGTTGCATATGAGCACAAAACTCAATGGATTTTTCTCAACTTGTGGATTGTTTTTTAGTGGACACTTTTAAATTTATATAATTAATTGACCAAGAAACTTAGGGATGATTCGATGAACTATTTTTGGTTCTAGGATTTAGAAGTGAATTTTAAAAATGTATTCAAAATTTTACATTTGACGCAATCTTTGTGCACTACATAATGAGAACTGACTCGACTTCATGTGAATAAGAAGAAACTTTGTTGGAATATTTTTTTTTTTTTATTTGTTGCAAGTTAACACACCTTATATTATTGTTTCAACTCCACTTTTTATCAACTCTGCAACAATAAATTGGCATGGACATTCATGCAATATGTATGCATTCTTGGATCTTAGTTACAGGGACCGGAGTAAATGATTTTTTCCATAAACAATAGTAATTTGTTTTCCTTACTAAACTTTCGATTACTATTGTAGGTCATAATATGTCTACTTGTAGAACCATTCCTGGAGTCTTCTTTGAATGAACAAGCTAGGAAGATGCTATTGGAACATTATCAAGCATATGCAAAGCATGCCAGGTATGTTATATTTTTTCATCTATATATGGAAAGTATTTACGTCATTACATTTTATTAATATAATTTTGGGATATATGGTTAACCCTAATATTTATCTTTTTCCTTTGAGAAAAGAGTACGAGGATATTAAATTCAATGTTAACAAAGTGATTGGGGTATTACTAAAAAACTGAAATGTTGAACATACCCCTGTTAGAGGAAATGAGTATTGATCTTCAAATCTCAATTTTGTAGTTATTGACATAATTCCGGACATTTCCCCATTTAAAGATGACCATGATTTAAGTATAGTTTCTACTAGCATTTCCCCTAGTGAGCAGGGTCCATAACTTCTTCATATTTTCCTTTAATTTCATTCATTTAAGTTTTGTCTACACATTAGATTTATCAGGTTCTTCATTGGTTGTATTCTCTCTACATCTCCATCTACATCTGCATGCACTATCTAATGTTGAGTAGCGCATCTCCTTTTTCTAGGGTTAACACTTGTGGATCACCCTTTATTGGGGTCTTCTTTCTTGTTTTCACATGTATCCCATAGCTTGTAGCTTAGGCTTCTTAAATGGGTTTTCTAGCCTCTAGCCTCATTCACTTGTTTTCCTTGTGACAAATTTAGCTTTATCAATAACAAAAATAATAGAGTGAGAGGTTCTTAATGGGTCCACATCCACACACCTACACATGTCTCTGCACATATTCCTTTGGTAGTTGTCTACCTGGATCTTCTTATGTGAGTTTGCCTTTGGTAATCGTCTATGTGGGTCTTCTTATGCGAGTGTTCCTTTGGTAATTGTCTACATGGATATTCATATGACAGTAGTAATACTAGTAATATGTAATATGTAAATTGTTGAGACATGTTATGAATCTAGTTAAATATTCTAAAAATGGTATCATAAAAATGAAAACAAAATTGTGTGCCTAGTTAATTACACAACCTGATTTATTTCTCTTATTTCCAAATATTTGTTTCCAAGAGGTACGATTTGCTTATGTTACAAACAAAATTTATTGATATGGGTTTATTTTGCAGGCTTTATACAATCATTCATGCTTTGAAACCCAAATTGAAGAGTAAAGTGGCAATTTCAAAGTCTACTGCTTTAAATGAAGGCCGAAAAAATACCCTTGTGACCTCTCCTACCCCACTTGTACCATGCACAACAAATAGGAGAATAATATTCAAGATGCAAGCATAAATGTCGCTTCAACAGAAGTTATAGGAGTTGGTGCATTAGTCGTTCATAAGAAGAAGGATCTAGCTTCTTATGAGTTATTTGAGTCTTTTAACTGGTTATGTTATAAAGGTGAGCTAATTTATTATATGAAATTAAAATGCATTTATCCTTTGAGGCTAGATTGAGTATAATGTATTTAGAAGCTGGAAAGGTTTGGTCTTGGAATTTTTGGGAGCCAAGAATTGGGTACCTGAGACATAGTTGATGGAAACTACTACAATTTTATCGGTTGGTATCTATATTTATTATTTTTGGCGCCCTCTTAAATAATTTTGTATTTTTGCGTTCTTTTATGAGATTTCGTCCATGTAAATCTAGTTTTGTATGTAATTTTCAATGATTGTATGCAGTTTTCAACATAGTGGTTTTGTTGGTGCTAAGTTGTTACCCAGAACAACCAGGCCCATAATTGAAACATTGAATAAACCTAAAATATTGAGTTTCTTTGGCAATTTTGAAATTTAGTCCTTTCACAACAATTAGTTTTTAGTTGAATAATTACTATTTTTCATTTTTGTGGGTATGATGTGTATTAAGAGGATGGAAAGGCTTGGGCTTAGAAACTGCTCCAATTATAAGACATAATCACTACTTAGACCAGGATGTTTAAACTTGATATCAAAAGTGGGTTGTTCTTAGATTCAAAAATGTTTTCTCCCTCAATTCGCAATCAATTTTATCCGTTGTTCTTTTTTTCACCTAATTCGATTCATCAAGAACCAGAGTCGGTAATTATTGCTCCAGTTGTTTAGGTTTTGGCTACATATTTGAACATAACACTGCGTGACATATATGATCACCTGTATGCTATTATTCTTGACTATACATCACAATTTTTGCAAAACAATTTGGGTCTCCAAAGTTAACTATAGGTTGATGGTTAGGCATGCAATTTCTCCCCTTTCATATTAAAAATTTAGAACAACTTTTTCTATGTCATAAGCTTACATGCAGAAAACACAATTATACAAAAAAACAGTAACATTTCCACCACATGGCTCTTGTTGGAAATCCGTGCACAACGCTAAAAAAAAACATTTGTAAAGAAAAACAAGCACAGTGACATTGCCATCGCGTGGCTCTTGTTTCCCAAGTAAAACAACCTAATCATCTTCTTTGTAGAGGGAGTACCTATATATGGATTTTTAGCATGTACGAGTGGAAAATAGTAACTTTTAATTGGTCCCATATTTTCCAGGGCTTTTATCATAGTATATTTACATTACATGAAGTATTTCATCCATACTTCTGCTGAAAAGGATGTTTATTTAGTGAAAAGAACACCCCCTACGCTAAAATAGTCAACAAGAGACCATGGTAATACATGTATTTGGGAGGGGCTGCTTAAATATATAGCTTCAATTCTATTCATAGAGTCAAAATAGGACTATGGTGCATGGAAGGGAGAGACCCTCCAATGTGTTATCGATCTGTAACCTAGTGGAATTGTCACAACATGAACTACTAGTTGCTATACTTCATTGTTAAGCTCCTTGTATATATGAGTAAGAGATTAAGATGGAATTTGGAGACAATATCGCATGCAGTTATTACTCTTGCTTGATGGAAAATATCAATAAATGTGGAGTCACTCGAAATCTAACCTAGAACCACTTGTGAGTGCCCATATCTACCAAGCAATATCGAGAAGTGTGCACATTGTGATGAGCTATGCTCTATTGTTGATGGCACTTCCAAGTCTATGCTTGAAAGATAATGTCTCACTAGAGGGTATTAAGAGTCATTCTCTAGTGTTTTTGAGTCTCATGTTCCCTTGAGAGGCACCATCAAAATATCCTCTATAAATTTTAGAATTGTATTTCAAAGGTATGATAGTGTAAGGAAGCCTTGTCTTTGGTGAGGTGCATGATAAGTTAATGATTTCCTTCAACATGTAGAAAATATTTTAGACGCTTGGAGGCTTATTTTAGAATACACCATTGTTTTGAGCTAGCCAAATGGAACAAATCACCTCTAGAACCAAAATTTTGTCTTATGTTCTAGTTGTAATCCATTCATTTAATGTCCCAGTGTTATATCCAATCCATTGTTGCATTTTACATAGTCTATGAGTGATAGCCCATATCTTATTGGTGATATGATAGTGAATCAAAAGGTGATTTCATGCTTTCGCGTTATTTCCTTAAGAGTGCATGTGTTGGGACTTGTCCATCCTCTTATTCTAAGCATGTCTAGGCTGGTATTTCACCCTTGATTTGAGATTTGGGGCCCCAACCTTGGTTGTATATAGTGGTCTTGCATCTAGAGGGTCTAGAATTGTGCTTGAACACTTTATTTGGTACAAACATATTCATAAAGATTCATCATCTTATTTTTCATCATCATATAGATCAATTTATATGTTATTTTATATACATGCACATAGTCAATATTCCTAAAACATGGTTGATCTTTGTGTGCCTTAGACCATTAAATGCCACAAATCATAGTGAGATGTGCTTGCGTGTGGGTTGAATAATTGCATTGTGGGAGAACTAATATGCATTTACAATGTATATCAAAAGAAGAAAGGTGCATTGTAGAATGCATGTGGGGTCATAAGAGAGACATCATGTCACTATACCAGGGATATAAATATAAAAGGGTATAAAAAATGTAAATGAAAAATTGGATACATACAATATCTAGTGAAAGTAGGGCTTTTTTAAATTGGGAAGATTTGCTAGATTTATATTGGTAGGGGGTTAAATAAAGTGATTTTTAGAGGTATTTTCCAATATGTAGTCAAAATAAGGGTATTGTTTAGTATGCCACGAACGCATGTGCTATGTTAGATTTCCATTGAGTGAAGCATAGTGAAGGTTATAACTTTTGGAACCCAAAAACTAAGAAATTTATATACAATTAAAGATGTACTTTTCAGATAAATCAAAGATTTTGTCAAACAAGAAGTTCTACAAGGGAGAAAGGACTAGAGAAGATATATTTTGAAGTGAATGGTGATGAATTAGACTCTACAAAAGAATATGAATCAAAAGAAAAAGAACCATGTACTCTAATATGAAGGAGATCAATTTATAAAATAAGGCAACCAGAAAGGTATGCTCCACCTAATTCCATTCAAATTTTGTTTTGTTTATTACTAATGATAATCCTATAACTGTTAAGTAGGCAATGGATTCATAGGATGGAAAACTCTAGAAAAACGCTATGGTTAAAGAAATGGTAGCCTTACAAAAAATGAGGCTTGGTATCTAGTGGAATTACCAGCTGGAAGAAATATCATTGGAAGCAAATGGGTGTTTAAGAAGAAGTTGAATGTTGAAGGAAAAGTGGAGAAATACAAAGCTCTATTAGTAGAAAAAGGTTATTTTCAGGTAGAGGGAATTGACTTTGGTGAGATCTTTTTCTCCTATTTCCAAGCTAACTTATATTGGATTTCTTTTATATGTTGCTACTAATTTTGATTTTGAAGTACAATAGGTGGACATGAAAACAACATTCCCACATAGGGATCTAGGAGAAGAAATATATATGAAGCATATAAAAGGCTTTGCAGTGAAGGGAAAGAAAGAGCTAGTATGCAAGCTTAAAAAGTCCCTATAGGGGTTAAAATAAGCATGAAGGATGTGGTGTCAAAATTGTAATACTTATATATTGGGACTTGGATTTAGAAATATCAAAGTGAATCACTATGTGTAATTCAAATTAGTTGATGATTGTCTTGTTTATTTGGTCTTGTATGTGGATTATATGTTGTTAATTGGAAATGATAGGGGAACCATCTAGGATGTGAAAACTCAATTGTCCTCTAAATTTGACATGAATTAGAATCTTGGTGCTGTAAATTTCATTATGGGTATTGGAAATTAAAGAGACCAAGAAAAGACGAAAATCTATTTAAATCAAAGGAAGTATGTCGAGACAGTATTACAAAGGTTTAATACGCATGAATGTAAACTAGTAAGGGTCCCTATTCATGTAGGTGTAAAGTTATATAAAGTCAATGTCCCAAGACACGAGAATAGGAAGAGGACATGTAACATTTTTGTATTCTAGTATGGTTGGAAATTTGACGTGTGCAATGATCTGTACTAGATCGTACATTACATGTAGGAGGATTGTTGAGCATGTATATGTCAAAAGCAAGAAATGCGTATTGGACAATAATAAAGAGGGTTTTCAAGTACTTGCATGGTACTACTAGTTATAAATTGCACTACCAAGAAAGACTAGGATTGGATTGAGTGTTAAACATACATAGTTTGGTCGATGTTGATCCGGATTTATGCAGGAACGCAACATAATACAGATATAACCATAAACAAAAAGATGCAGTAGAAATAATGCATCTTTTATTTAAATGAAATGACTGAAATAAGCTTACAAACATAATGGAAACAAGTTAGGGCGCTGGTAGCGTATCTCTAAGAAGAGATGTGTACGTAGGCCTCTGAACTGTGTTACATTGAGGCTCAAAGGCCTATTACAGACATAATGGAAATAGATGAGCTAGGATACTGGCAGTGTATCCCTGAGAAGATATGTGATGGATACCAGCCCCTAAATTGTGTTACAATGAGGCTCGAAGGCCTATTTATTGTTGAGAAATGATGTAAAGCCCAAAACATCCAAAAACCTAACCCTAGGAGATGAAGCGCCAAAAATGTGGGCCCCGTTTGGGTAAATTGGTGTTTCAACTTCCCAGGGACCTAACTTTGGCATCCGATCTCCATTTGACGCACTCAATAGCTCGTTAGAAATATCTTCCCAAGGACTACAACTTTTGGTGTGAGCAAAAATGGTCCATGAACCCATCTTGCTCCCGGTTTTCCCAAAAAATGTCGTTTAGGGCCTCAAAACGGCTCTGGAAGTTCAGGACCCGAAAAACTGCTAAATATAGTAAGTTGTGCTGCAACTTGAAAACTTAAAGAACTGATGGTGGGGGTTCAAATGGAATAGGTGGGTGGCCACTGATATTCACCTGGATCATTAATGCCCCAAAACGGCTCCAGACGTGCAGGACCCGAAAACCTGCTAAAAATAGTAAGCTGCTAGAAGTGGAGAACTACAAGAGTTGATGGTGCGGGTCCAAATGGAATAGGTGGGTGGCCACCGATATCCACCTGGATCATTCCTCCCTCCTTAGGAAGCAATGGTCTCCATTGCATTAAGTTCCTCCATGGGGGGGGGGAATTCTGCTGAACTTGGTATTGCATTTGTCCAGGATGTCGTGGACCTATTGGCGGACGTGCTAGATGTAGATGTGCCGCTAGTGGGTAGTCGTTGAAGGATATGGGAAAATTTATCCATCATCGCGTTCCTTAGTTTCTCGAGGGCCTCCCTAAGCAAGATTTTGATAGGATCTCCTGCTCCCTCATCTTTCTTTCCTTCCACAATGGGGGGTCGTCGGGGTTTGCGAGGTTGATCTTGCGATGGGTCAACCAGATCGAGCCTGAACTCCTTATACCCTGACTGCGTTGGGGACATGCAAAGAAAAATAGAGAAAGAGTAGACTTGCTCTGATACCAGTGATCCATATTTTTTTTTGCAGGAATGCAACAGAATACACATATATCCATAGATACAGAGATGCAACGGAAATAATGCTTCATTTTATTAATAAAAAAAATGACTGAAATAAACAACTAGGGCGTTGGTAGGCATATTTCTAAGAAGAGATGTGGTGGCTACAGGCCTCTGAACTGTGTTACAATGAGACATGATGGAAATGAGCGGGCAAGGGCACTAGTAGTGTATCCTTGAGAAGAGATGTGATGGCTACAAGCCTCTCCACTGTGTTACAAAACCAACATGATGGGAACAAGCGAGCTAGGGCACTGGTAGCGCTTATCTCTGAGAAGAGATGTGTCGACCACCAGCCCCTGAACTGTGTTACATTGAGGTTCGAAAGCCTATTATAGACATAATGGAAATAGACGAGCTAGGGTACCGGCAACGTATCCTTAAGAAGAGATGTGACAGCTACCAGCCCCTAAACTGTGTTACAATGAGGCTCGAAGGCCTATTTATTGTTGAGAAATAATGTAAAACCCAAAACGTCCAAAAACCTAACCCTAGGGGATGAAGTGCCAAAATTGTGGGCCCCGTTTGGGTAAATTAGTGTTTCAACTTCCCGGGGACGTAACTTTGGCATCTGATCTCTGTTTGACGCGCTCAATAGCTCGTTAGAAAGATTTGTCCAAGGACTACAACTTTTGGTGTGAAAAACATTGGTCTAAGGATTCATGTTGTTCCCGGTTTTCCCAAAAAACATTGTTTAGGGCCTCAAAACGGCTCTGGAAGTTCAGGACCTGAAAAAACTGCTAAATATACTAAGTTGTGCTGCAACTTGAAAACTGAAATAATTGATGGTGGGGGTTCAAATGGAATAGGTGCATGGCCACTGATATTCACCTGGATCATTAATTCCCCAAAACGGCTCCGGGCGTGCAGGACCCGAAAACCTGCTAAAAATAGTAAGCTGCTGGAAGTGGAGAATTGCAAGAGTTGATGGTGCGGGTCCAGATGGAATAGGTGGGTGGCCACTGATATCCACCTGGATCAGATGCAGACTGGGCTAGAGATCTAAATCATAGAAGTTCTACAAGTGGGTTTGTGTTTAACCTATTTGGAGGAGTGATTATATGGATGAGAAAGATATACTTAGTAGTGGGACTGATGCAAGTGGATCTACTTGGACCCCCACCATTGTTTCTTTCAATCTTTTAGTTTCCTTAATTTCAACACAGTTTGCATTTTTTGGCATTTTTTCGAGTCCTGAACTTCCAGAGGAGTTTTGAGCTCATAACAACATTTTTTTTTTTTTGGGAAATAGGAAAACATGGATCTTTAATTTATGTTTGCAGTCGAAAGTAGTAGTCCTCGGATATATATTTCTAACGAGGTATTGTGCGTGTCAAACAGTGATCATATGCCAAAGTTATGACCCCGAGAAGTTGATGTACCAATTCACCCCAATGGGGCCCACAGATTTAGCAATTCATCTCATAGGATTAAGTTTTTGGATGTTTAGGATTTTTCATTGTTTATAAATAATAAATATTCCTTTGAACCTCATTGTAACACAGTTCAGAGGCATGTAGCCACCACATCTCTTCTCATAGATAAGCTACCATCGCCCGAGCTAATTTATTTCCATTCTGTCTTTAAGCATATTTTAGTTATTTGATATTAATGAAGTGAAGTTTTATTCATGTTGCATCTCTATGTTTATGCATATTTATGTATTTTATTGTGTTCCTGCATAAGTCTGGATTGTGTTCTGTTTTTCTTTTCATGTCCCCAACAAGGTCAGGGTATAAGGAGTTAGGGATCGACCTGGTTGAAACTTTGCAAGACCAACCTCTCAAGCCCAGACCACCTCCCATGGTGAAAGAAAATAAAGAGGAGGGAGTAGGAGATCCTTTCAAAATATTGCTCGAAAAATCCCTTGAGCGACAGACGAACACAATGATGGAAAAATTTGCCTAGATCCTTCGACGAATGCCCACAGGCGACGCATCTTCGTCTGATAGTCTCTCTGGAGGTGCCATTCCCTTCAAGGTACAAGTCAACTTTGAGATTCCAATATTTGAAGGCCAGATAGATTCAAACAATGTAGATAGATGGTTAAATTTGTTGGAAGGATATTTTTCAATTCATGATTTTTCCAATAGGGAAAAGATTACTTTTGTGCTCCTCAAAGTTGCCCCCAATGTCAAGGACTGGTGGGAAACCTATTGCAAACAGAGGGACGAGGGAGAACCCTCACCATTCTTAGCTGAACCCAGTTGGAATTATTTTTGATATTTCATTAAGGAACATTATTACCCCGTGGGGAGCTATGAGGAAAAGTACATACAATGGACTACGTTGCGGCAACGAAAGGATCAAGATGTGCATGAGCTAACAAATCCATTCCATACTCTGCACACAAATTAGGGTATCAAAGATTCAGAGAAACACTTGGTTCTTAAGTACCACATTTTTTTGCATAGATACATTCAAGAGGAAATGGAGTTCCTTGAAATCTCCTCGCTTGGTGTAGCATATCGATATGTTGCTAAGATCAAGCAGAAATTTAAATATAAGAAGCGAGACTTAGGATCTGTGAACCCAAAGCAAAGAAAAGGACAGAGCTTAGTCGGGACGCCCCAGGGAAACTCCTTGAAGCCACAATCCAAAGGTGACGGGAAGGCAAAGAACGACACTAGAAAGTGGTGTGAGCTCCATAAAAATCCCACTCACAACACAAATGAATGTCGATCAAAGTAGTCATTGGTGACTAAGATAAAGGCTTCTAAATCAGATGCGTGCTTCTACTCTAAGTCAAAACCTGATAAGGGGAATGACAAAGGGAAGCATATTATTAACGGGGAGCCTAGTGCCATCGTTTCCACCACCAATTTCCAGAAGGATGAGCCTAAATATCTTGAGGAGGGGGAGCGCCTCTTCCACTCCTAGATGTGGGTGAAAGGTTCTTCAGTGAAATTCATTCTTGACAGCGAAAGAAAAAATAACCTAATTTGAACAGAGGTTGTGAAGCGAATGGGTCTACCGACCACAACACACCCGCAGTTGTACACCATTGGGTGGCCTCACCAAGGATGAGATCTTCGCGTTAGCCAATAGTGTCACCTTCCATACAGCATCAAGCTATTCATGGATGAGGTATTGTGCGATGTTGCAACTCTTGAAATTTGTGATGTATTATTAGGCCAACCATACTTGTGGAAGCGTCATTCCATGTATAAGTCAAGACCTCGCACTGTTATTATTTATTTGGGAACTAAGTTATGAAGGATACTGGAGGTAGCCCCACCTACCGCCATATCTTTGATCTCTGCTAAGAAATGTAGTAATATCTATCTCCCATATCGGGAAATTTGTTTTCTTTTTTATTCACTCTCAAAGTAAGGGGAAGATTTTGGCCACATCCATGTCCCCCGAGAAGGGTTCCTCCACACAACAGAAGTAGGTGGATAAGGTCATGGAAGAATATAGGGACATATTATCCTCACCCACAGGGGTACCCTTGCACTTTTAGGTCAAACATCTAATCGGTCTGACTCCAAGAGCACCTCTACCCAAAAGAGTTATCCATAGTTCGACTAGTGGCAATCCCTTTTTAGTGGGTCTAGGATTTCAACCATTGTGTCAAATTGATGTTGCCATACCTCATGCGACAACACAAATATAATCCTCATATGTATTTTATGAGGCTGATAAAGCAACCAGATTTATTGAACGCGTACAACACGTTCGCCAGCAGGTTAATGAAATTTTGGAGAAGTTTTATGCTAAGTACAAGCAGCGACATGATCAACAACAGTTTCCACACAAGTTTCAGGTGGGTGACAAAGTTTGGTTGCATTTGTAGAAAGAACGCCTTACTTGATCCCATCAGAATATCATACCACTTTGATATGGCCCTTACACAATCACTAAGGTTGTGGGTGACAATGATTTTGAGCTCAACATTCCCCCATTCCTTGGACTGCACCCAATATTCAATGTGAACCACATTCAGCCATACTTTCCACCATTACTAGACACATCCGACATTGCAAAATAACTCACACCAACTGAGTTAAACCCAAACTGCATGGAACATGCCACCACTAATCAGATCATGGACACGTAGACTGAGAAAAATCGCCAACAGAAGATCCAATTGTATCGGGTTGTCAAAGTTGACCAACTCCTGCACCAAGGCAAGTGGCTCACCAGGGACCAAGTTCAGCAAAAATTTCCCCATCTCATGGAGGCACTCAACGCAATGGGTACCATTGCTTCCTAAGGGGGGGAGTATTGATTTAGGTGGATATTGGTTGCCACCCGCCTATTCCACTTGGACTCCACCATTGTTTCTTTCAGTTTTTCAGTTTCCTTAATTTCGACACAATTTACTATTTTTGGCAGTTTTACGGGTTTTGAACTTTCACAGTCGTTTTGAGGCCCTAAACGAAGTTTTTTTTGGGAAAACAGGAAAATATAATTCTTTGACTAATGTTTGTAGTCGAAAGTGGTATTCCTCGGATACATATTTCTAACAAAGTATTGTGCACGTCAAACAGAGATCGTATGCCAAAGTTACGACCCCGGGAAGTTGATGTACCAATTTACCCCAAGGGGGCCCACTGATTTGGCGATTCATCTCCTAGGGTTAGGTTTTTGGATATTTAGGGTTTTCCATTGTTTCTCAATAATAAATAGTTCTTTGAGCCTCATTGTAACACAGTTCAGAGGCATGTAGCCGCCACATCTCTTCTCAGAGATAAGCTACCATCGCTCAAGCTAGTTTATTTCCATTCTGTCTGTAAGCATATTTCTGTTATTTGATATTAATGTAATGCAGTTTTATTCATGTTGCATCTCTATGTTTATGTTTATTTATGTATTCTATTGTGTTCCTGCATATGTCTGGATCAGTGATATCGGAGCGACATGCTCTTTCTCTCTTTTTCTTTGCATTTCCCCAACAAGGTCAGGGTATCAGCAGTTAGGGATCAAACTGGTTGAACCTTTGCAAGACCAACCTAGAAAACCCCGACGACCTCTCATGGTGTAATAAAATAAAGATGAGGGAGCAGTAGATCCTTTCAAACTATTTCTCAAAGAAGCCCTCGAGCGACAAAGAGATGCAATGATGGAAAAATTTTCGTAGATCCTTCGGAGGATGCCCACAGGGGACCCATCTTCATCCGACAGTCACTCTGGAGGCACCACTCCCTTCAAGGTACAAGTAAATTTTAACATTCCCATATTTGACGACTAGATAGATGCAAACATCGTAGATAGATGGTTAAATATGTTGGAAGGATATTTCTCAGTTCATGATATTTTCAATAGGGAAAAGATTATTTTTGCGCTCATCAAAGCCACCCCCCATGTCAAGGACTGGTGGGAAACCTACTGCGAACAGAGGGATGAGAGACAACCCTCACTGTTCTCAACCGAATCCACTTGGAATTCTTTTCGAGATGCCATCAAGGAACAATATTACCCCGTGGGGAGTTATGAGGACAAGTACATACAATGGACTATGCTATGACAACAAAGGGATTAAGATGTGCATGCACTGACAATTGTATTCCATACCCTGTGCATAAATTTGGGTACCAAATATTCAGAGAAACACCTGGTGCTTAAGTATCACAGTTGTTTGCATACATACATTCAGGAGGAAATGGAGTTCCTTGACATATCCTCGCTTGATTCAGCATATCGATATCTTTCCAACATCATGCAGAAATTTAAATAGAAGAAGTGAGACTTTGGATCTGCAAACAATAAATAGAGAAAAGGAAAGAGCCCGGCTGAGAACCCCCAGGGAAAATCTTCAAATCCACAATCCAAGGGCGACAGGAAGGAAAAGAACAACATCGAAAAATGGTGTGAATTCCTTAAAACTCCCACTCGCAACACAAATGAATGTTAGGCCAAGCAGTAACTGGTGATCGGGTTGAAGGCTTCTGAATTAGATACATGCTTTGACTCTGAGTCAGAACCCGACGAGGGGAATGAAAAATGGAAGAATGGTATTTATGCGGAATCTAGTGCCATTGTTTCCACCACCAAGATTCAAAAGGATGAGTCTGAAGATCCAGAGGAAGGGGAGTGCCTCTTCCTCTCCTAGATTTGGGTGAAGGGTTCTCCGCTGCAGTTCATTGTCGATAGTGGAAACCAAAAGAACCTCATTTCAGCAAAGTTCGTGAAGCGACTAGGCCTACCAACCACAACACACCCGCAACCGTACACCATCTGGTGGCTTCTCCAAGGAAGAGATCTTCGTTTTATCCAATAGTGTCATCTTCCTTGCAACATAAAGCCCTTCATGGATGAGATATTGTGTGATGTTGCTCCTCTTGAAGTTTGTGATGTATTATTAGGCCAACCATACTTGTGGAAGTGCCATGCCATGTATGAGTCAAGTCCTTGCACTATTATTATTTCTTTGGGAACTAAGTTATATAGGATATTGGAGGTAGCCCCGCCTACTGCCATCTCTTTGATCTTTGCTTAGAAATGCAGTAAGATAATCTCCCATTCCGGGAAATTTTTTTATTTCTAATTCACTCTCATAGTAAGGGGAAGATCGTGGACACATCCATGGACCCCGGGAAGGGTTCCTCCACACAACATAATCAGGTGGATAAGGTCATGGAAGAATACAGGGACATATTATCCTCACCCATAGGGAGACCCTTGCACTGTCAGGTAAAGCATCTGATCGATCTGACTCCCAAAGCACCTCTACCCAACAAGGCTATCCATAGCTCGACTAGTCATAATCCCTTTCAAGTGGGTCTAGGATTTCAACTATTGTGTCTCATTGATGTTTCCATACCTCATGCAACAACACAGACATAATCCATATATGTACTGTATGAGGCTGATAAAGCAACCATATTTATTGAACGCGTCTAGCACGTCCGCCGACAAGTTCATGACATCTTGGAGAAGGCCAATTCCAAGTACAAGAAGCGATAAGATCAACAACGATTTCTACACAAGTTTCAGGTGGGCGAAAAATTTTGGTTGCATTTGTAGAAAGAACTCCTTATCGGAGCCCATGGGAAGCTCAGCCCACCTCGAAATGAGCCTTACACAATCTCCAAGTTGTGGGAAACAATGATTTTGAGCTCAAAATTACCCCATTCCTTGGCGTGCACCCAATGTTCAATGTGGACTTCCTTTGGCCATACTTTCCACCATTACTAGACACATCTGGCATTGCAGAACAACTCACACCAACATAGTTAAACCCTGACTGCACAGAACATGCCACCACTAATCAAATCATGGACATGCAGATCAAGAACACTCTCCAGCTGAAGATCCAATTTTATGGGGTTGTTAAAGCTGGCCAACTCCTGCACCAAGTCAAGTGGCTCATCAGGGACCAAGTTCAGTAGAAGTTTCCCCATCTCATGGAGGTACTCAATGCAATGGGGACCATTGCTTCCTAAGGGGGGAGGATTAATCAGGGTGGATATTTATGGCCACCCGCCTATTCCACTTGGACCCCCACCATTATTTCTTTCAATCTTTTAGTTTCCTTAATTTCAACATTATTTACCATTTTTGGCATTTTTTCGGGTCCTAAACTTCTAGAGCCATTTTGAGGCCCTAAACGACGTTTTTTGGGGGGGAAATAGGCATACATGATATTTTGATTGATGTTTGTAATCAAAAGTGGTAGGCCTCAAATATATCATTCTAACAAGGTATTTTGCACGTCAAATGGAGATCGTATGCCAAAGTTATGACCCCGGGAAGTTGATGTACCCATTTACCCCAACGGGGCCCATAGATTTGGAAATTCAACTCCTAGGGTTAGGATTTTGGATTTTCAGGGTTTTCAATTATTTTTCAACAATAAATATCCCTTTTAGCCTCATTGTAACATAGTTCAGAGTCATGTAGCCACCACATCTATTCTCAGAGATAAGTTACCATCGCCCAAGCTAGTTTATTTCTATTCTGTCTCTAAGCAAATTTCAATTATTTGATATTAATGAAATGAAGTTTTATTTCTGTTGCATCTCTGCTTTTATGTTTATTTCTATATTTTATTGTGTTCCTGTATATGTCCAAATCAGTGGTATCATAGCGCTCTGCTTTTTCTCTATTTTTCTTTGCATGTCCCCAACAAGGTGAGGGTATAAGGAGTTAGGGATCGAACTGGTTGAACCTTTGCAAGACCAACCTCGCAAGACTCAATGACCACTCATGGAGGAAGAAAAGAAATACAAGGGAGCAAGAGACCCTTTCAAAATATTGCTCGAAAAAGCCCTTGAGCGACAAAGGAACGCGATGATGGAAAAATTTTCCCAAATCCTTCGAAGGATGCCCACAGGCGACGCATCTTCATCCAGAAGTCACTCTAGAGGCACCACTCCCTTCAAGATACAAGTCAACTTTGACATTGTCATATTTAAAGCCCATATAGATGCAGACACCATAGATAGATAGTTAAATCTGTTGGAAGGATATTTTCCAATTCATGTTTCTTCCAATAGGGAAAAGATTACTTTTTCACTCCTCAAAGTCACCCCCCATTTCAAGGACTGGTGGGAAACCTATTACTAACAGAGGGATGAGAGAGAACCCGCATTGTTCTCATCCAAAACCACTTGGAATTATTTCTGATATGCCATTAAGGAAAAATATTACCCCGTGGGGAGCTATGAGGACAAGTACATACAATGGACTGTGTTGAGGCAATAAAGGGATCAAGATGTCCATGAGATGGCGAATTCGTTCCATACCATGCGCACAAAGTTAGGTATCAAATATTAGAAGAAAAACTTAGTGATTAATTACCACAGTTGTTTGCATAGATACATTCAGGAGGAAATGGAGTTCTCCAACATCTCCTCGCTTGGTGCAACATATTGATATGTTTCCAAAATCGAGCATAAATTTAAACAGAAGAAGCATGACTTTGGATATACAAACCAAAAGTAGAGCAAAGGACAGAGCTCGATCGGGATCCCGCAGGGAAACTCCTTGAAGCCGCAATCCAAGGGTGACGGGAAGGAAAATAATGACATAGTAAGTGGTGGGAGTTCCATAAAACTCGCACTCACAACACGATTGAATGTCAGGCCAAGCAATCACTGGTGAACAAGCTAAAGCCTTATGAGTCAGATGCATGCTCTGACTCTGAGTGAGAAATTGACAAGGGGAACGAAAAATGAAAGCATATTATTAACGCAGAGCCTACTGCCACCATTTCCACCACCAAGATCCAAAAGGGTGAGCCTAAAGATCTAAAGGAGGGGGAGCCCCTCTTCCACTCCTAGATGTGGGTGAAGGATTCTCCGCTACATTTCATTGTCGACAAAAGAAGCCAAAAGAACCTCATTTCAGCAGAGGTTGTCAAGCTACTAGGCCTACCAACCACAACACCCGCGACCATACATCATAGGGTTGCTTCATCAAGGATGAGATCTCCGTGTTAGGCAACAGTTTCGCCTTCCCTATAGAATGAAGCCCTTCACGAATGATGAATTGTGTGGTGTTTCTCCTCTTGAAGTTTGTGATGTATTATTAAGCCAACCATACTTGTGGAAACGCCATTCCTTGTATGAGTAGAGGTCTCACACAATTATTATTTCTTTGGGAACTAAGTTATATAGGATACTATAGGTAGCCCCGCCTACCACGATCTCTTTGATCTCTGCTAAGAAATGTAGTAATATCATCTCCCATACTGGGAAATTTGTTTTCTTTCTGATTCACTCTCAAAGTAAGGGTAATATCGTGGCCACATCCATGGCCTCGGGGAAGGGTTCCTCCACACAACAGATGGATAAGCTCATGGAAGAATACATGGACATATTCTCTTCACCCATAGGGTTACCCTTGCACTTTCAGGTCAATAATCCGATCGATATGACTCCTAGAGCACCTCTACCCAACAAAGTTATCCATATCTCAACTGGTCGCAATCCCTTTCAAGTGGGTATAGGATTTCAGCCATTGTGTTTGATTGATGTTGCCATACTTCATGTGATAACACAGACAAACTCCACATATGTATTATATGAGGTTGATAAAGCAATCATATTTATTGTATGCATCCAACACGTCTGCCAGCAGGTTCACGACATCTTGGGGAAGTCCAATGCCAAGTACAAGCAGTGACATGATCAACAACGGCTGCCACACAAGTTTCAAGTGGGCGACAAATTTTGGTTGGATTTTCATAAATAATGCCTTACTGGAGCCCATCAACAGAGCATGCAAATTCGATATGAGCCTTCCATAATCACCAAGGTTGTAGGAGACAATGCTTTTGAGCTCAACGCTCCCCCATTCCAGTGTTCAATGTGGACCTCCTTTGGCCATACTTTCCACCATTATTGTACACATTCGACATTGCAGAGTAACACACACCAACAGAGTTAAACCCAGACTGCATGGAACATGCCACCACTGATCGGATCAAGGACATGAAGATCAAGAACACTCACCAGAAGAAGATCCAATTGTATCGGGTTGTCAAAGCTGGCCAACTCCTGCACAAAGGCAAGTGGCTCACGAGGGACCAAGTTCAGTAGAAGTTTCCCCATCTCATGAAGGCACTCAATACAATGGGGACCATTGCTTCCTAGGGGGGGGGGGGGGAACTAATTAGGGTGGATATTGGTGGTCTCCCACCTATTCCACTTGAACCCCCACCATTTTTTCTTTTATTTTTACAGTTTCCTTCATTTCAATGCAGTTTACCATTTTTGCAGTTTTTCGAGTCCTGAACTTCTGGAGCTGTTTTGAGGCCCTAAACAACATTTTTTTTGGAAAAATGAAAAACATGAGTCAAAGACTCATGTTTTGAGTCAAAAGTGGTATTCCTCATATATATATTTATAACGAGGTATTATGCACATCAAACAGAGATCGTATGCCAAAGTTACAACCCCAGGAAGTTGATGTACCAATTTACCCCAACGGGGCCCACAAATTTGGTGATTCATCTCCTAGGGTTAGGTTTTTTTATTTTTAGGGTTTTCCATTGTTTTGAAATTATAAATAGGCCTTTGAGCCTCATTGTAACACAATTTAGAGGCATGTAGTTGCCACATCTCTTCTCAGAGATAAGCTAACATCGCCCGAGCTAGTTTATTTCCATTCTGTCTGTAATCATATTTCAATTACTTGATATTAATGAAATGAAGTTTTATTCCTGTTGGATCTTTGCGTTTATGTTTATTTAAGTATTTTATCAGTGGTATAAGAGCGGTATGCTTTATCTCTGTTTTATTTGCATGTCCCCAACAAGGTGAGGGTATAAGGAGTTAGGGATCGAATTAGTTGAAACTTTGCAAAGCCAGCCTCACAAGCCCTAAAAACCTCCCATGGCAAAAGAAAATAAATACAATGGAGTAGGCGATACTTTCAAAATATTGCTCGAAGAGTCTCTTGAGTGACTGAGGAACGCAATGATGGACAACTTTGCCCAGATCCTTCAATGGATGCCCACAGGCGATGCATCTTCGTACGACAGTCACTCTCGAGGCGCCACTCCATTCAAGGTACAAGTCAACTTTAACATTCCCATATTTTAAGGCCAGATAGATGCATAAATCATAGATATATGGTTAAATATATTGGAAGGATATTTTCAGTTCATGATTTTTCCAATAGGGAGAAGAATAAATTCGCACTCCTCAAATTCGCCCCCCATGTCAAGGATTGGTCGAAAACCTACTGCGAACAGAGGGACGAGAGAGAACCCTCACTGTTCTCAGCCTAATCCACTTGGAATTCTTTCTGAGATGCCATAAAGAAACAATATTACCCTGTGGAGAGCTATGAGCACAAGTACATACAATGGACTATGTTGCGGCAACAAAGGGATCAAGATGTGCATAAGCTGATGAATTTGTTCCATACCCTGTGCACAAAGTTGGGTATCAAATATTCAGAGAAACACTTGGTGCTTAAGTATCGCAGTTGTTTGCATAGATACATTAAGGAGGAAATGGAGTCCCTCGACATTTCCTCTCTTGGTGCAACGTATCGATATTCTACCAAATTCAAGTATAAATTTAAATAGAATAAGCGAGATTTTGGATTTGCGAACCCAAAGAATAAAAAATGACAAAACCCGGCTAGGACCCCCCAGGGAAACCCCTCAAAGCCGAAATCTAATGGTGATAGGAAGGCAAGAATGACACTGAAAAGTGTTCTGAGTTCCATAAAACTTCCACTCACAACAAGAATGAATGTTGGGCCAAGCAGTCACTGGTGACCGAGATGAAGGCTTCTAAATCATATGCATGCTCCGACTCTGAGTCAGAACCCGACAAGGGGAATGAAAAATGGAAGCATATTATTGACACGAAGCCTAGTGCCATCATTTCCACCACCAATATCCCGAAGGATGAGCTTGAAGATCCAGATAAGGGGAAGCGCCTCTTCCACTCCCAGATGTGGGTGAAGGGTTATCCAATGTAGTTCATTGTCGACAACGGAAGCAAAAAAAAAACCTCATTTTAGCATAGGTTGTGAAGTGAATGGGCCTAACAACCACAACACCCCTATAACCGTACACCATCGGGTGTCTTCACCAAGGACAAGATCTTTGTGTTAGCCAATAGTGTCGCCTTCCCTACAACATCAAACCCTTCATGGATGAGGTATTGTGTGATGTTGCTCCTCTTGAATTTTGTGATGTATTATTAGGTCAACCATACTTATGGAAGTGTAATGTCGTGTATGATTCGAGGCCTCATAATGTTCTTATTTATTTGGGAACTAGGTTATACAGGATACCGAAGGTAGCCCTGCCTATCACCATCTCTTTGATCTCTGCTAAGAAATGGAGTAAGATCATATCCCATACTGTTGTGTAACCAGCTCCAAAAAGAGAAGAAAAGAGATATCAACGCCTTAGAAATGAGCCACTTCGAGGGGGCAACCTCCAATACATTACATAAATGAACAATTCTTGGATGATACAATTTACAAAACCTCCTTTCTATATATAGGAGTCCATGGGGCCATAATGTAATCCTAGTGGGCCACAATGTAATCCTAGCCGACCTAACAATAATAATTTAAGGGCACAATAATAACATAATGGGGGTTACAAGGGTACAATAATAACAATAAGGGGGTTACACTAACAACAATAAGGGACTATACTAGTAATATAGGGACCTAACACGCCCCTCTCCTTCAAAAAAGTGTTGTCCTCAACGCTTGAGTAGCTCTGGGTGCTTCTGTATAAAATTCTCATCCTCCCATGTAGAATCTTCAGTGGGTAAGTTCTTCCACTTGATGAGATACTCTGAAATTGATCGATTCCGTAGCTGTCTAGTTCTTGTTTCCGTGACCGCTTCAGGTTCCAATATGATTTTTCCTTCCTCATCAAGTTCTGGCAATATTGTTTGAATTGGAATATTTTCACATATAACCTTCTTTAAGCATGAAACATGGAAAACTGGATGCACTCGTGAAGAAGCAGGAAGCTCCAATTTGTATGCCATAGTACCAATCTTTTGCAACACCTTGTAAGGACCATAGTACTTTGGCGATAATTTATTATCCTTCTTAGCTTGCTTGAGGGACATTTGTTTGTATGGTTGTAGCCGTAAAAATACCCAATCCCCTACATCAAAACTTCTCTCGCTGCGATGTTGATCTGCCTGTTGTTTCATTCGATTTTGTGCCAAATTCAGGTTATCCTTTAAGAGTTGGAGAACTTCTTGCCGATGCTCGATGTGATCTTCCACTACTTGAACCTTCGAATTTTCCCTTAAAGATGATGTGATTGATGGTGGATGATATCCATAAAGTGCCATAAATGGGGTCATTTTTGCTGCCGTATGGAAGGAAGTGTTATACCACCATTCCACGAGAGGTAACCACTTGACCCATTGTGTTTGTTTTTCAGATACAAAACAACGAAGATATCCTTCCAAACATTTATTTACTATCTCAGTTTGACCATCAGATTGAGGATGATAAGATGAGCTATGAGCTAATCGAGTACCCAAACAAGAAAATAACTCCGTCCAAAAATTTCCAGTAAAAATGGGATCTCTGTCGCTCACAATAACCCTTGGGCTTCCATGTAGCTTTTGAATTCTGTCCATAAATGTAGTAGCAATCGTACTTGCTTTAAATGGATGAGATAATGCACAAAAGTGTGCATACTTGGTAAGTCTATCAACTACCACCATGATGACATTCTTTCCTTCAGACTTAGGTAAACCTGTGATAAAATCCATTGAAATCTCCTCCCAACGCTGACTTGGAATGGATAAAGGTTGTAGAAGTCCCGGGTCTTAATTGTCTCCACTTTATTCTGCTGGCAAACCAAACATTCCGCCACAAACTTTTGAATATCAGATTTAAGGCCATCCCAAAAAAATTCTTTCTTCACCCTGTGGTAAGTTTTTAAAAATCCTGAGTGTCCTCCTAAAGGAGAAGTGTGCAATTCCAGAAGAATCTTTTGTTTTAGTTGGGAATTCTTGCAAATATATAAGCGATCTTTGTACCATAAGGAATCATTTTTCCAACTAAATGTATCAGATGTACTAGGATCTTGCTGCAACTTTTGAATGAGTGTCCATACATCTTTGTCCTTCTTCCATTCATCTCTGGCTTCGGTTATCCAATCTGGTTGGATAATAGAAATGGCACAAAGCAATGCTTCCACCTCTTCATTATTTCTTGAGAGTGCATCTGCAACAACATTAAGCTTTCCTTTTTGTAGATTATTTCAAAGTCATAACCCAACATCTTTGTGACCCATTTTTGCTGCTCTTCTGAAGATAGTCTTTGTTCCAAAAAGTGTTTAAGACTATCATGATCAGTTTTTACCTCGAAGTGTCTTCCCATTAGGTAAGTTCTCCATTTCTTTAGTGCATGCAGTATTGCTAACATTTCCTTCTCATAAATAGGTTTCTGTAAATACTTTCCTTTGATTGGACGACTTTCAAAAGCAATGGGTCTTCCTTCCTGCATTAAAATAGCACCAATTCAATTTCCTGAGGCATCACATTCCACAATAAAGGTTTTTGTGAAGTCTGGCGTAGCTAAGACCGGTGCTAGGTACATTGCCTCTTTAAGATGTTCAAAGGCCTTAGTTGCTTTAGGAGTCCATGAAAATGCATCTTTCTTCAATAATGTTGTTAGAGGTGCTGCTATTCTCCCATAATTCTTAACAAACTTGCGATAATACCCCGTTAACCCGAGAAATCCTCGCAACTGCTTTATGGTTGTGGGGACTTTCCATTCCTTAATGGCTTTAATTTTGTTAGGGTCTACTTTAACACCCTCGTGAGATACAATATGACCCAGATATTCCACCTCTTGTACTCCAAAGAAACATTTGGATATTTTTGCATATAATTGCTTCTCCCGCAATAGTTTGAGCACCCTGTCAACATGTTCAACATGATCCTTCCAAGACCTACTGTAGATTAGTATATCATCAAAAAATACTAGCACAAATTTTCTAAGGAAGGGTTTGAAAATGGAATTCATCAACCCTTGAAATGTAGAAGGTGCATTGGTAAGGCCAAAAAGGCATGACCAAAAATTCATAATGACCCTCATGAGTTCGAAATGCTGTTTTTGGAATATCTTCAGTCTTCATTCTAATTTGATGATATCCTGAACGAAGATCCAACTTGGTAAATAAATTGCTCCATGTAATTCATCCAATAATTCATCAATCACAGGAATGGGAAATTTATCTTTAATGGTGAGCTTATTGAGCTCCCTATAATCCCGACACATTCGCCATGATCCATCCTTCTTGTGTACCAATACTACAGGAGCAGAGAAAGAACTTTGACTAGGTTGAATTATACCCGCCTCTAACATTTCTGCAATCATACGTTCAATTTCGCTCTTTTGCAAGTAAGGATATCTATAAGGCCGGATGTTTGGAGGAACACTTCCTGGAATCAAATGAATAGCATGATCATGATCACGAATAGGTGGGAGTCCTTTGGGAGTTTCAAACACCTTGGAATGATTGTCCAAGACTTGTTGGAGATCTGCAGAAATAGATGATTTTGATGTTGGAACTTCTAGTGAGCATAATTGTGCAATTACTCCTCGTTGTTCTTTCTTTAGAAGCTTTGTCATGCCATTAGAGCTTATTATCCTTCCTGGCTTCCCTTCAATACCCCGTAATTCGACTTCCTTTCCTTCTGAAAAGAATTTCAAGAAAAGTTCTTGAAAATTAAGAGCTACCGTCCCCAAAGATTGTAACCATTGTACTCCTAGTACAACATCAGCACCTCCCATAGGAATGGAAAGCATTGGACTAGTCAACACATATTCCCCCATGGTTAGCTTGATGTTATTGCATTTTCCAGAGCAATTTATAGTTCCTCCATTTGCAACCATCACTTGACATTCTGGTGATGGGTATAGGAAACAATTTAATTCCTTGGCTACCTTACAATGAATAAAATTATGGGTGCTACCTGAATCAATCAACACTATTACCTTTCTCTTCTTGATTTGTCCTTTTATCTTGAGAGTTTGAGGAGTGGTAATTCCTGCCAGTGCATTACACGATATGGTTGGATTCATTTCTTCCTCTTCCGGGGCTGGTTCCTGGTGTATATCCTCTTCTTGTTCATTTTCTTCTTCCTCTTCACAATCTATGTAAAATAATTTCTTCTCAGCACACTTATGACCTTTAGTGTATTTGCTATCACAACTATAGCAAATCCATTTTTCTCTTTTTTCTTCCAATTTTTGTGGTGTCAACCTTGTAGGTTGTGGAAATCTAGGCGTAACAACACTTCCTTCTTTATAGAATTGAGTGGTAGGCTTCCTTGTCGCCATAATTTTACATTCAACTTTTCTTGCCAACCTGAATGCCTTCTCCAATGAATCAGGTTCCAGAATGCGAACTTCATGTTGAATGTTATCCTTTAAAGTGCCTATGAAGAGATCAATCCCGTGTTCCTCTGGAATATCAGTTACCCTTATATTCAATTTTTGGAAGTCCTCAATGTGCTGCCCCACTAAACCCTTTTGTTTGAGATTTATCAATTGGGTAAAGAAGGTGTTGCTCTTTGTATCCTCATAATGTGCTATCATTTCCTCCGTAAAAATGGACCAAGTGACAATTTTTTTACGGGAGCAAAGCCATTGATACCATACAAATGTATTTTGTTCTAAATGTAAAGTTGCAATGCGTACCTTTTGTGTGTTTTTCACATTATGGAGATCAAAATATCGCTCCATCTGTAGTATCCATGTTACAGGATCCTTTCCATCAAACTTCCTCATATCCATCTTTGGAATATGGTGGTTCTTCCCGCCAACATTAGAGTTTATGAAATCACAATTAACATTTATTTTGTTCTCATCATGAGGTTCTTCTACTATCTTTCACCATTAGGAAACCTTTCTTGTATCAACTTTGTCAAACCTTCCATGTCTGCTTTTAGAAAATTCTTCATGTTTTCCATTTTCTCATCGATCTTAGCTTCCATGTCATCCATCTTAGATTCCATGCCAGCCTCCATGCCATCCATTTTAGCTTCCACGCCATCCATCTTAGCTTCCATGCCTTTCTTCAAAACTTCCATTTCATTTTTTGTTGCTCTTTACGAGAGTGAAATTTGTTGCACTTGCTCTTGTAATTTTGATAGATCATGTTGCAATTCTTCATCTTCATGAGTCATAGTAGAGCCTTCTGAAGGCTTAATGGGTGTTGAATTATTTTTACGGGGCATCTTTTAGAACCAAATACCGATATCTATTCTACAATATGCCCTTGGAATCAATTCAAATTGATTCTTCAAACAAGACTTATGCAATTCGGAAAAAAAATACACACCTTTTTCTTGCTTTTGAGGAGCTCGATATTGAAATTGGATTATCTTTGTGATTGCAGCACTTCAATATTTTATTTTTGGTACCAACGTAGCCCTCTAAATTATCTTTCGAATGCCACAGGTTTGACCTGATTTGGATTCTCCAAGACAAAGTTGTGTCCAATCTCCCACAATGACCTAATTATGGAATGGTTCAGTAGAGCGAACTTGTACGACTTGCCACGTGTCACTGTTTTGTCCTTTGTCTCTGAAATTGATAGCCAAGAAACTAAAGTCCGTGTACTTGCAACCACTTTTTACGGCACTCCAATCCGATGCCCAGAGAGAGAGTTATTGAACTTTTCCCACGATCACCTCTTTGAGATGAAATTCAGGAGCCTGAAAAAGCACTACCTTCCACAGATCATATCTCCAAAAATATTGCGAACCAAGCTCTGAAATTTTTTGACGAATTTCCTCAGGATTTCAGCTTCGTACCATATGAATTTCAGATTTTGAACCCTCGTAGAAACAGATTTATAGCGAAAATGCCACGATGACCTGTTTAGGAGCTTGAAAAAAGACCTGACTTCCACAGATGATATCTCCGTAAATATTGCGAACCAAGGTCTGAAATTTTTAGACAAGCTTCCTCAGGATTTCGGCTTCGCACCCTAAAAATTTCAGCTTCTGAAACTTCGTAGAAAAAAGTTGTAGCGAAAATGCCATGATGACCTGTTTGGAGCAGCGAAACCCTATAATCCAAAGCTCTGATACCAAATGTTGTGTAACCATCTCCAAAAAGAGAAGAAAAGAGATATCAACGCCTTAGAAATGAGCCACTTCGAGGGGGAAACCTCCAATACATTACATAAATGAACAATTCTTTGATGATACAATTTACAAAACCTCCTTTCTATATATAGGAGTCCATGGGGCCATAATGTAATCCTAGTGGGCCACAATGTAATCCTAGCTGACCTAACAATAATAATTTAAGGGCACAATAATAACAAATGGGGGTTACAAGGGTACAATAATAACAATAAGGGGGTTACACTAACAACAATAAGGGACTATACTAGTAATATAGGGACCTAACACATACCGGGAAATTTGTTTTCTTTCTGATTCACTCTCAAAGTAAGGGGAAGATCGTGGCCACATCCATGGCCCCCGGGAAGGGTTCCTCCACACAGTTGAAGCAGGTGGATAAGGTCATGGAAGAATACAGGGACATATTCTCCTCAACTACAGGGATACCCTTGCACCTTCAAGTCAAGCATAAAATCGATCTAACTCACAAAGCACCTCTACCCAACAAAGCTATCCATAGCTCCACTAGTCGCAATCCCTTTCAACTGGGTTTAGGATATCAGCCATTGTGTCTTATTGATGTTACAATACATAATGTGACAACATAGACAAAATCCACATATGTACTGTATGAGGTTGATAAAGCAACCAGATTTATTGAATGCATCCAGCATGTCCGCCAATAGGTTCACAACATATTGGAGAAGTCCAATGCCAAGTATAAGCATCGACATTATCAATAATGGTTGCCACACAAGTTTCAAATGGGCGACAAACTTTGGTTGCATTTTTAGAAAGAACTCCTTACCGGATCTCATCTGAAGCTCAGGCCACTTTGATATGGTCCTTACACAATCCCCAAGGCCATGGGAGACAATGCTTTTGAGCCTAACAATCCCCCATTCCTTGGCCTAAAACCAGTGTTCAATATCGATCGCCTTCGACCATACTTTCCACCATTATTGGACACATCTGACATTGCAGAATAACTCACACCAACGGAGTTAAACCCAGACTGCATGGAACATGCCACCAATGTTCGGATCATAGACACGCAGATCAATAACACTTGCCAGCAAAAGATCCAATTATATCGGGTTTTCAAAGCTTCCCAACTCCTGCACCAAGGCAACTGGCTCACCAGGGACCAAGTTCAACAGAAGTTTTCCCATCTCATGGAAGCATTCAACTAAATGGGGACCATTGCTTCCTAAGGGGGAAGGACTGATCCAGGTGGATATTGGTGAAAATCCGCCTATTCCACTTGGACCCCCACCATTGTATCTTTTAGTTTTTTATTTTCCTTAATTTCAGCGCGGTTTACTATTTTTGACATTTTTTCGGGGTCGTGAACTTCCTAAGCTATTTTGAGGTCCTAAACGACGTTTTTTTTTTTTGGAAAACGGTCAAGCATGAGGCTTTGAATAATTTTTGTAGTCAAAAGTGGTAGTTCTTAGATATATATTTCTAATGAGGAATTTTGCATGTCAAACGGATATCTATGCCAAAGTTACGACCCCGGGAAGTTGATGTACCAATTTACCCCAATGGGTCCCATATATTTCGTGATTCATCTCCTAGGGTTAGGTTTTTGGATGTTTAGGGTTTTCCATTGTTTATCAATAATAAATAGGCCTTTGTGCCTCATTGTAAAATAGTTTAGAGGCATGTAGCTGCCACATCTCTTCTCAAAGATAAGCTACCATTGCTCGAGCTAGTTTATTTCCATTTTTTCTGTAAGCATATTTCAATTATTTGATATTAATGAATTGAAATTTTATTCCTATTGCATCTCTATGTTTATGTTTATTTCTATATTTTATTGTGTTTCTTCATAATTCTGGATCAGTGGTATCATATTTGTAATATCTTTCTCTATTTTTCTTTACATGTCCCCAACAAGGTCAAGATATAAGGTGTTAGGGATCAAACTGGTTGAACCTTTGCAAGACCAGCCTCGCAAACCCCGACAACTTCCCATGGCAGAATAAAATAAAGACGAGGGAGCAGGAGATCCTTTCAAAACATTGCTTGAAGAATCCCTTAGGTGACAAAGGAACACGATGATAGACAACTTTGCCTAGATCCTTCGGCGAATGCCCACGAGCGAGGCATATTTGTTCGACGGTCACTCTGGAGGTGCCACTTCCTTCAAGGTACTAGTCAACTTTGACATTCCCATATTTTAAGGCCAGATAGATACAGATGCCATAGATAGATGGTTAAATCTATTGGAAGGATATTTTTCAATTCATTATTTTTCCAATAGGGAAAATATTTCTTTTGCGCTCCTCAAAGTCGCCCCCTATGTCAAGGACTAGTGGGAAACCTACTGCGGACAAAGGGACGAGAGAGAACCATAATTTTTCTCAGCCGAACCCAGTTGGAATTCTTTCTGAGATGTCATCAAGGAATAATATTACCTCATGGTGAGCTATGAGTACAAGTACATACAATGGACTACGTTGCGGCAACAAAGGGATCAATATGTGCATGATCTAACGAATATGTTCCATACCTTCCGCACAAAGTTTGGTATCAAATACTTAGAGAAAAAATTGGTGCTTACATACCGCAGGTGTTTGCATAGGTAAATTAAGGAGGAAATGGAGTTCCTTGACATCTCCTTGCTTGGTGAAACATATCGATATGCTGCCAAGATCGAGCGGAAATTTAAAGAGAAGAAGTGAGACTTTGGATCTATGAACCCAAACAAAAGAAAAGGACAGAGCCCGATTGGGACCCCCCAGGAAAACTCGTCAAAGCCACAATACAAGGGTGACAAGAAGGCAAAGAACAACACTAACAAGTTGTGTGAGTTTCATGAAACTCCCACTCATAACATGAATGAATGTAGGGCCAAGCAGTCACTAGTGATCAAGCTAAAGTCTTCCGAATAAGATGCATGCTATAATTTTGAGTTAGAACCTGACAAGAGGAATGACAAAGGGAAGCATATTATTGACGTAGAGCCTAATGCCATTGTTTCCACCACCAATATCTAGAAGGATGAACCTAAGGATCTAGAGGAGGGGAAGCGACTCTTCCACTCCCAGATGGGGGTGAAGGGTTCTCTGTTGCAGTTCACTATCGACATCAAAAGCCAAAAGAACCTCATTTCAGCATAGGTCATGAAGCAACTAGGCCTACCGACCACAACACATCTGTAGTTGTACACCATCGGGTGGCTTCACCAAGGATGAGATCTTCGCATTAGCCACTAGTGTCGTCTTCCCTATAACATCAAGCCCTTCATGGATGAGGTATCGTGTGATGTTTCTCCTCTTTAATTTTGTGATGTATTATTAGGCCAACCATACTTGTGGAAGCATCATGTTGTGTATGAGTCAAGGCCTCGCACTCTTACTATTTCTTTGGGAACTAAGTTATACAGGATACCAGAGGTAGCTCCGACTACCACCATCTCTTTGATCTCTGATAAGAAATGCAGTAAGATCATATCCCATACCAGGAAATTTCTTTTCTTTCTGATTCACTCTCAAAGTAAGGGGAAGATCATGGCCACATCCATGGCCCCAAGGAAGGGTTTATCCACACAACAGAAGTAGGTGGATAAGGTCACGGAAGAATATAGGGACATATTCTCCTCACCCACAGGGGTACCCTTGCATTGTCAAGTCAATCATCTAATCGATCTGACTCCCAGAGCACCTCTACCCAACAAAGCTATCCATAGCTCCATTTGTCGCAATCCCTTTCAAGTGGGTCTAGGATTTCAACAATTGTGTTCAATTAATGTTTCCATGCCTCATGCGACAACACAGAAAAAATACACATATGTATTGTATGAGGCTGATAGAGCAGCCATATTTATTGAACGCGTCCAGCATGTCAACCAACAATTTCACGACATCTTGGAGAAGTGCAATTCCAAGTGAAAGTAGTGACATGATCAACAATGCTTGCCACAAAATTTTCACGTGAGTGACAATGTTTGGTTGCATTTGGAGAAAGAATGCCTTACCGGAGCCCATCGGAAGCTCAGGCCACTTCGATATGGGTCTCACACAATCACCAAGGTAGTGGGACACAACGCTTTTAAGCTCAACATTCCCCTATTCCTTGGCCTGCACCTATTGTTCAATGTGGGCCGCCTTCGGCCATACTTTCCACCATTACTGGACACATACGACATTGCAGAACAACTCACACCAGCGGAGTTAAACCCACACTGCATGGAATATGCTACCACTAATCGAATCATGGACATGCATATCAAGAACAATCACCAACAGAAGATCCAATTATATCGGGTTGTCAAAGATAGCCAACTCCTTCACCAAGGCAAGTGGCTCATGAGGGCAAAAGCTTCCCCATCTCATGGAGACACTCAACGCAATGAGGAACATTACTTCCTAAGGGGGGAGGATTGATCTAGGTGGATATTGGTGGCCACCCGCCTATTCAACTTGGACCCCCGCCATTGCTTCTTTCAGTTTTTCAGTTTCCTTAATTTTAGCACAATTTACTATTTTTGGTATTTTTTCGGGTCCTGAACTTCCAGAGTCGTTTTGAGGCCGTAAACGACGTTATTTTTTGGAAAACGAGAAAACACAAGTCTCTAAGTAATGGTTGCAGTCCAAAGTGGTATTCCTCGAATATATATTTCTAATGAGGTATTATGCACGTCAAGCAAAGATTGTATGCCAAAGTTACGACCCCGGGAAGTTGATGTACCAATTTCCCCCAACGAGACCCACAAATTTGGCAATTCATCTCCTAGGGTTTGGTATTTGGATGTCTAGGTTTTTCCATTGTTTCTAAAAAATGACTAGGCCTTTGAGCCTCGTTGCAACACAGTTCAGAGGCATGTAGCTACCACATTTCTTCTCGGAGATAAGCTACCATTGCCCTAGCTAGTTTATTTCCATTCTGTCTGTAAGCATATTTCAGTTATTTGATGTTAATGAAGTGAAGTTTTATTCATGTTGCATATGTGTGTTGATTTTTATTTCTGTATTTTATTGCATTCCTACATAAGTCCAGATCAATGTTATTAGAGTGATTTGCTCTTTCTCTGTTTTTCTTTTCATTTCCCCAAAAAGGCCAGGGTATAAAGAGTTAGGGATCGAACTAGTTGAACCTTTGCAAGATCAACCCTGCAATCCCCGACGACCTCCAATGGCAGAAGAAAAGAAAAACAAGGGAGTAGGAGATCCTTTCCAAATATATCTCGAAGAAACCCTCAAGCGACAGAGGAACACGATGATCGACGACTTTGCCCAAATCCTTTGGTGGATGCCCATAGGGGACACATCTTCTTATGGAAGTCACTCTGGAGGCACCACTACATTAAAGGTACATGTAAACTTTGACATTCCCATATTTGAAGGTCAGATAAATGCAGTCGTCATAGATAGATGGTTAAATCTGTTGGAAGGACATTTTCAGTTCATGATTTTTCAAATATGGAAAATATTACTTTTGCACTCCTCAAAGTTGTCCCCCATGTCAAGGACTGGTAGGAAACCTACTATGAACAGAGGTATGAGAGAGAACCCTCACTGTTCTTAGCCTAACCCACATGGAATTATTTTCGAGATGCCATCAAGGAACAATATTACCCCGTGGGGAGCTATGAGGATGAGTACATACAATGGAATACGTTGCAGCAACAAAGGGATCAAGATGTGCATGAGCTGATTAATTTGTTCCATACCCTGTGCACAAAGTTGGGTATCAAAGATTCATAGAAACACTTGGTGCTTAAGTAACACAATTGTTTTCATAGACACATTCAGGAGGAAATGGAGTTCCTCGACATCTCCTCTCTTGGTGCATCATATCTATATGTTGCCAAGATCGAGCATAATTTTAAACAGAAGAAGTGAGGCTTTGGATCTGCGAACCCAAAGTAGAGAAAAAAAAATGAGCCTGGTCGGGACCCCCCATGGAAACTCCTCAAAGCCACAATCCAAGGGTGACAGGAAGGCAAATAATGACACAGACAAGTGGTGTGAGTTCCATAAAACTCGCACTCACTACACGAATGAATGTCGGGCCAAACAGTCACTGGTGATCGAGCTGAAGGCTTCTGAATCAGATGCATGCCCCAACTCTAAGTCAAAACTCGAAATGGGGAAAGACAAAGGGAAGCATATTATTGACGCGGAGCATAGTGCCACCATTTCCACCTCCAATATCCAGAAGGAAGAGCCTAAAGATCTAGAGGAGGCGGAGTGCCTCTTCCACTCCCAGATGTGGGTGAAGGGTTCTCTGCTGCAGTTTATTGTCAACAGTGGAAGCCAAAATAACCTCGTTTCAGTAGAGTTCATGAAGAAACTGGTCCTACTAACCACAACACACCTGTATTCATACACCATCGGGTGGCTTCGCCAAGGAAAAGATCTCTACGTTAGCCAACAATGTCGCCTGCCCTACAGCATCAAGGTGAGGCCTCACACTGATATTATTTCTTTGGGAACTAAGTTATACAAGATACTGGAGGTAGCCCCACCTACCGCCATCTCTTTGATCTCTTCTAATAAATGCAGTAAGATCATCGCCCATACTGGGAAATTTGTTTTCTTTCTTATTCACTCTCAAAGTAAGGGGAAGATTGTGGCCACATCCATGGCCCCTAGGAAGGGTTCCTCCACACAACAAAAGCAGGTGAATAAGGTCATGGAAGAATACAAGGACATATTATCCTCACCCACAGGGCACCCTTGCACTGTCAGGTCAAGCATCTGATCAATCTGAATCCCATAGCACCTCTACCCAACAAAGCTATCCATAGCTCGACTGGTCGCAATCCATTTCAAGTGGGTTTAGGATTTCAACCATTGTCTCTGATTGATGTTGCCATACCTCATGCGGCAACACAGAAAAAATTGACATATGTATTGTATGACGTTGATTAAGAAACTAGATTTATTTAACACTTCCAGCATGCCCGCCAGCAGGTTCACGACATTTTGGAGAAGTCCAATTCCAAGTACAAGCAACGACATGATCAACAATGGTTGCCACACAAGTTTCAGGTGGGCGACAAAGTTTGGTTGCATTTTCAAAAAGAATGCCTTACTGGAGCCCATCAGAAGCTCAGGCCACTTTGATATGTGAGACAATTCTTTTGAGCTCAACATTCCCCCATTCCTTGACCTGCACCCAATGTTCTATGTGGACCGCCTTTGGCCATACTTTCCACCATTACTAGACACATCCGAAATTGCAGAACAACTCACACCAATGGAGTTAAACCCAGACTACATGGAACGTGCCACCACTTATCGGATCATGAACACGTATATCAAGAACACTCACCAACAAAATATCCAATTGTATCGAGTTGTCAAAGTTGGCCAACTCCTGAGCGAAGGAAAGTAGCTCACTAGGGACCAAGTTCAACAGAAGTTTCCCCATATCATGGAGGCATTCAATGCAATGGGGACCATTGCTTCCTAAGGGGGGAGGACTGATCTAGGTGGATATTAGTGGCCACCTACCTATTCCACTTGGACCCCCACCATTGTTTCTTTCATTTTTTTTCAGTTTCTTGAATTTCAACACAATTTATTATTTTTGAAAATTTTTCGGGTCTTGAACTTCTGGAGCCGTTTTGAGGCCCTAAACGGCGTTATTTTTGGAAAACAGGCAAACATTAGAGTTTAATTGATTTTTGCGATCGAAAGTGGTAGTCCTCGGATAGATATTTCTAATGAGGTATTATCATATCAAACGTATATCATATGCCAAATTTACGACCTCGAGAAGTTGATGTACCAATTTACCCCAACGGGGCCGACAAAATTGGTGATTCATATCCTAGGGTTAGGTTTTTGGATGTTTAGGGTTTTCCATTATTTCTCAATAATAAATAGGCCTTTGACCCTCATTTTAACAAAATTCAGAGGCATTTGGTCCTCACATTTCTTCTCAGATAGAAGCTACCATTGCGCGAGCTAGTTTATTTCCATTTTGTCTGTAAGCATCTTTCATTTATTTGATATTAATGAAATGAAGTTTTATTCCTATTGCATCTCTATGTTTATGTTTATTTCTGTATTTTATTGTGTTCCTGTATAAGTCCAGATCAGGTGCTATCAACTACAAAAGCTAAATACATGATAGACACTCATAAAATCAAAGAAGGTTAAAGAGATTTTGTTAAGGCATTAAGTTGGTACAACAAGCTTTAAGGATAGATTGTGGCAATCAGAGTGCAATCTTCCTAGCGAAGAACCCAACTTATCATTCTAGTACAAAACATATTATTGTTCAATATCACTTCGTGAGAGATATGATTGAAGATAAGAAGGTGTTATTAGTAAATGTGGAAATTTTGAAGAATGTTGTAGATTCATTAACAAAATCTGTGAGCATCGAGAAGTTCTGGAAATGTAGAGAAATAATGCGCATTATGGCCCTGGATTGTTGATCATGTATTCTTGTGACCCCTTGCATGCAAAGAAAATAACAAGTGGAAAATTTTGGGTATGTGCTATATTCTTTGCGCGAATAACTCCACACACATTTCATCGCACCAACAGAAACAAGAGGTAATAGACTCTGTTATAACCAAAATTGGTTATCTAACCATTTAAAATTAGATGGATCGAAGTACACCATGTATGACCAATTTTACCATAGTAAAATTTCTTTCAGTGTAAGAAATAATTTAATAAACCATATTTTATTAAGTCATTTCTCGTTTAAACAAGAAACCCCATGAGGAATAATTAAATAAATCCTTATTTATTTTATTTTCCTCTAGGAATAATTAATTAAACCATTGTTTAAATAATATTCCTGGTCATATTCAACCCAATTATGAGAAATAATTAGATATATTATTATTTTTCTTATTGTTCTCTAGGAATAATTAATTAAATCATTATTTAGTTATTATTCCTTGTTAAATTTGACTAAATCACATAGGAATAATTAAAAAATTCATTATTTGTTTATTATTCTTTAAGCATATCTTTGAAATGATGAATAAATTATTTATTTGTTTATTATTTCTAAATAAAAGTATTTAACCAATTTCAATATCTTTTCCCTCCAACAAAATATAATAAAATATTCCAAGAGGTTAGATCTAGATCTTGGTTAATAATATTTATTATTTGCCATTATCGAGGATAACTTAATATTTTGTTATAAATATGATTCAGGTGGATATTGGTGGCCACCCACCTATTCCACTTGGGGCCCCACCATTGTTTCTTTTAGTTTTTCAGTTTCGGCACAACTTACTATTTTTGACAGTTTTTCGGGTCCTGAACTTTCGGAGTCATTTTGAGGCCCTAAACGACGTTTTTTTAGAAAATCGAGAGCGACCGAGTTATCTCCCGGGAAGTTGAAACACCAATTTACCTAAACGAGGCCCATAGTTTTGGCGCTTCATATCCTAGGGTTAGGCTTTTGGACATTTAGAGTTCTCCATTGTTTCTCAATAATAAATAGGCCCTCGAGCCTCATTGTAACACAATTCAGAGGTCTGTAGCCGCCACATCTCTTCTCAGAGATATGCTACCAGCACCCTAGCTATTTTTATTTCCATTATGACTGTAAGCATATTTCAGTGATTTGTTATTAATAAAATGAAGTATTGTTTCCACTGCATCTCTGTTTTTATGTCTATTTCTGTATTTTATTGCGTTCCTGCATAAATCCGGATCAAAATAGAAGGCTTTTTCCATTCATTCTTCACTTTGATCATTTTCATTGTCGCACTTTGATCATTCTCATTGTTGCTACTATTTTATTTTTCTTCTTGAGCTCCCACTTGAGTTCAACATACATTTTGGGTTTTCTGCACCACTAAGAGAGAAATTTCTAGAACCGAAGCGTTAAGGACAACCAAGAACACATCCCATTGAGGTGGACTAGTAACATTTATTCGTTCCCTTCACCATGTGTAATAATATATGGAAACATTCTTTAAATCTTGTCTTGTCTGTTGGATTCATGGAGAAATTACTATTTATTTTTACTATTTAACTACTTTTACTGCATAGATCTGGGTTTTTTCAGCATTTTTTCTAACTATCGATAGTAGATCTAAAGAGTTAATCAGCCATTTCTGTTGTTAGGGTTGTTTTCACACACAACTAAAGTAGGCTCTTTTTATACATTTTCTTTAAGAACTTACGCTAACAAATGGCGACTCCACTGTTGTAATTTAGATTCCTGTGTGACCATCAACTTCAGCAACAAGGGTTTTTATTCAGCTATTTTTAGCCTCTTGATGTTGTTTTTTAACTTTTGTGCCCTAATTCAGTCAAAATTCTAACTTCCGGATGTTTTCTGGTGTTTTCCACAGGTATCAGTCGTGCCATTAACGACAACTTTCCCCCAACCCGATGTCCGAGAACCTAGGAACTAGTGCGATTTCCTTCTGAAATCGCACTTTTCCGCCCATAAACTGCGATTCCACCTATCCACAGGTCAGAAACTGTGATCTAGAATCTTTTTCTGAGTTTTTTATGCAACTATCAGGGTTTGTCAAGAGCACTGTTTTGGGTTGTCTGACCTTTATTTCAGCTCGTCTTAGGCCTGGATATGCTCAGTTTGTCTCCTTGAAGTAGAACCAAGCCCCCTAAGGTTTCAGTACACTTCCACTTTTTTAGGAGGGGTTAAGCTGAGTAGGTAGTCTGAGATTTGCAACACTTTTAGCCAATGTTTCAAGGTCTGATCCATTATTTTTATAGATCCTTTCTGATAGGTTATTGTTACATCCAAAACCCTCTCCTAATTTTTGTTTGGTCTTTGCATTAGGGTCTCTTTTTTTGCCCTAGGTTTTTAACCTTTAACCTTATCTATTGTAGCATTTTCCCCTTTGATTTCTTGTTATTTTATGTGTCATTTCCAACAGTATAGAGTCATTAGATCCCTGTCCCTGTGATATTAGATCTCTTGGTCATTCTTGTGTTTTTTTAGTCAATTTCGCCCCCTTGTTGTCTAGTTGTTTTAGAGTCGTCTTTGGGTTGGGATTTATGTGTGATTAGTTGTTTATTTTACTGTAATTTCAGTTTTATTTACAGTACTTCAACATATTTCTTTCTCTTTACACAACCGTCTAGGCTTAATTAAAATTAACACACGACTTGAACACACTCACACATAAAGCGAAGATCGTTTGGTTTACACTGCTAAGCCAAGACATAAACATCATAATTAATCAATCTGCCTCACAGATCCTCTACTTATCACTCTTCAACATTTTCGTGTCATATGTGACTTGCCATCATTGCGCCCCCAAGGCATTTATCGCGGAGACTCGAAGGCCTTCACCCTTAGTTTTCATTAGGAAATCTTACTCCACCCCGTAGGGTCCGAGCTAATCCTCCGCCAAGTCTCCATACCAACTCTAATTCTGGTTCATATGGTTCTTCCTCTGATTCCAACCCCGGTTCTCCTCACCCTCACACTGTCACCATGTCAAGCGCCAATGTAGGTGCAGATCCTCAAGCTGGTGGTGGCACTAGCCCTAATGTTGGAGCTACTACTAGCGGACTCGCTACTGGAACTGTTTCGACTACTCCTTTGCTACCTTTTATGGCAGGTTTAAGCCTTCCCGGTTTTAGCCAGTTAATTAATGACCCCATACTCCACAATGCAGGTTGGTCAGCTATGCAAACTAAGCTTCCTTTCGACATTCCTAAGTTTGAAGGAAACACTAGGGAGGACCCTACTAATCATGTACACTCCTTTCATATGTGGTGTTCATATAATTCCATCATCAATGACTCCATTCACCTTCGGTTGTTCCAACGTACGCTCACTGGAGAAGCTGCAAAGTGGTATGTTGACGAGACTGCTGCGTCTCATTCCACTTTTGTGACTCTTGCTAAAGTGTTTCTATCATATTTCCAGTTACCCCTCTGTTATGATACTGGTATCGAGTTGTTGACCGCATTCCATCAATCTTCTTCCACCCTCCTTCTGACCATGTCCAAGAATGGCATAGAAGAAGAAGCTTGTGTCGAGCTCCTACATTCCATGACTGTTGTTGGAGCTGGGTCCCCTTACTGCAATTTTGATATATTTATGTCATATTTAATAATAGTTTAGTCTTGCGCAGGGGCTTTGAGGTGGGTCAAAGCCCCTAATGAATTGTAATGGGTCAAAGGGTAGACCAAGGGGCCGCAAACCATGAATGTTTTGTGGACCATATAGTAGTGCAGTCTAAAACAGTATAAATGGATGAATAGATCAAGTCTAGAAGTAATTTTTGGTTAAGTTTGAACGAGAATATTGAATTTGTGATACTTTTGTGCAGACTTGTCTGGGTAAGGGCTCCTGCTGGATGTGTGTGAAAAGACCCTAGTCCTACTGTGTGCGGACCCCGCTGGCTGTGTGTGCGGGTATGTAGAAGATTCTGTAAGTGGAATTTGGAGCATTAATGAATGAGAAGATATTTTGATGATATTGGAATATCTTTGTGTCCTGTTATGAGTTGCGCTATCTGTTAATTTCCTGTTATTTCAATGTTATCTCTACAATAATAATTGTTGATTATAGATTAAGTGTGTACCTGTGATAGATGATTAGAAGAAAAATGAATGCATAGATCTGGGTTATATTGTTCCTGTTAAGTAATTATCACATGGTTTACGGGCTACGCAATTTATTATGTTACTCATGATGTTAAGGGTTTCTAGTTAGGGCTTCCTCAGCGCAGGCCTGTTTAGATCTGAAGGTGCCCACTTCATTAAATATTTCTCTCTCAGGGTGTGGAAACCTGGTTCTAGCACCATCCCATACTACTTCGGGTGAGACCTTGACCTGCGTAAGCAAGCCATTTCCAAAAGGGCCAGTAGTACCGAGGTTTGTTGGTTATCCTCAAGTCCGAACCTGGGTCAAGGCACTTCAGACCAACAAATGGTTCTGTTGCCGAGACCAGGAGCATTTTGAGAGAGAGACCAAGTGATGAGTTAGGGTTTATGGCATCCTGAAAAAACTAAAATCGAAGAGTGGTTCGAAAAGCAGATCCAGGAGTTTTCCCTAAAAGAAATCGGGAGTAAGAAGTTGTCTATTGAAAAATGGAATAATAAGTATATTTTCACAGAGGTGCACAAGATCTTCTTTGTGACCTTCGCATACGAGTTGCAGGAGTGGTTGTCAAGATTGGCAGAGTTCCAGACCTATTGGAAGAACGATAGGGTTACGTAGTGGACCCCTGAATTAATCCGATAATTGGAAGGAACTAATAACAAAACCACCCATACCATGGATCACTGGGTTGATGGTATCTTGGGTGGATTTGTGACAGAATTTGCGGCAAATCAGTTCGTATCATACTCTGAAGCTGAGAGAATATTTTTCAAGGGTTTGAGAGGAAAGTTCCTGCAGACATTGCCTTTGTTGATTAAGATGCTCTTGAGTGAAAAAGGTGTTTTGTGCATCCACACTGAGTGAATGAACTACGAACAGATTAAAAGCACCACGCAGAGCGGGAAGTATTACAGGATCAACCAGAAGGGGGAAAGAGCTTCATACATCCCTCTAAGAGATCCATCGAATCTAGAAAATGAGGCTACACATGTTGCAGGTAGCCCACTTGCTACGCCGTATTCGAATCCACGTAAGACTCAGACATCTCCTACACCACCGCCACCCCCACCTGCCGATGATATGGCTGCGCACATGAAGTTACCTACCTTTAAGGGTGCGGGGGATGAGGACATGGATTGGTTCTGGTTCGTGGCTGATGCAGTATGGGCTGCGCAGAACGTTAATACTAATGTTGTAAAAAAAGAGAAACTAGCCATGTCTTTTGAAGGTCGGGCGCTAGACTAGTTTATGGGATATCTTAAACAAAACATCGCTCAAAACGTTTCTCCCCCTACTATCGATGATATCAAGAAGGAACTAAAGCAGCAATTCAAAACTCCAAATTCCTACGCGCAGTTAGTAGTGGAGCTAAAAGACTTCAAGCAAGGAGCAAAGGAGTCAGTATGGGAAGTCGATCAACAGTTGAAGAAAGTCATCAGTGATGGGGGATTTGTTTACAATGACAAGCAACACAAGGAATGGTTCATCTCCATGCTATCACCACATCTGCGCGGACCTATGGGTCAGCAGAAGATTGATTCGTAGGAAGAAGCCCTAGAAATTGCTATGAAGCTAGAAGCTGCGCTGAGGGATGATACCCAAATTGGGGCATTGCAGATCCAGAGCCAATTAGAGGCAATGCATTTAGAAATTTATAATTTGCGGAGAGACCGGGGTAAAGAAGCTAGCGCAAAAGTTTGGTGTATTCGTTTCAAAGGAGTGGGCCACACCAAAGATCAATGCCCGGTGTTTACGGATTACCTACGGGGCAGCGGACCAGATCCACTACACCCTAGGGAGGTTGGAGGACCCAACAACCCCATTTTGTGGTGCACTAATTGCCGGGTAGCCGACCAGCATGATACTGACCATTGCCCAAGGCTGGGAGCCTATGTGTGAGAGTTGAAGCAACAATATTGCAGATTCTGCTCCTCAGTTGGTCATGATGAGCACCACTGCCGAACGTATGAGTTGATGATAGACAATGCGAACATGTACAGAGTGCAGGATGAGACCTCTTCACCGACATCTCCCTCTGGATGAGGAGGATCCCTGGCAAGAGGAAAGGGAGGGGGGAGAGGAGAGGCATAGGCCGAGAAAGAGGCCAATTGATCTGCTATAACTTTGGAGATCCGGGACACTATGCACATGATTTCCCTAACCCTGCGCAGAAGTCCTACAGGTACTACAAGCAATTTGACCACGTAATAGAAGAATGTCCCATTCTGTTGGCTAAGATGCAGGAAAAGAAGCAGTCACCTACGGAGAATGTGCAAATGGTCAAATTTGAGCCATGCGATGATGGCCCTAGTGTAAATGCAATAACTCGCAATGGTATGGCCATTAGAGGACCAGCAGAGCAAGCTTCTGCAAAGTCATGGATCAGAAAGGCAACTAAAAATAAGGGAGGTCTATATTTGAACAAAGAAAAGGAAACTTTTATAGAGGCTATAAAGGATTTTTCGACGACAAAAGCACCAACATCAAAAACTACCATGGATCCAGAGGTTGATGAAGCAGTTAACCCATTCCTTCAAGCATGTATAAAGTTATTGTGCAACCAAAAGGCGATAGAGAATGTCCAAGCATTGATAGAGAGCTGCGCAGAAAAGGAAGCCCCTCGAAGGGAGATTAAGGTTGTAAACAAATTTATAAGAGCAAAAAGAGGACCGGTCAGGAGATGCGTATGACTGTGCAGATTGGAGACTGCAAGATGGATCAAGTCATCTTGGATTTGAGATCTGATGACAATGTCCTGCCCAAGAAAACCTGGAAAAGGATGGGAGAGCCCAAATTTGAATGGTCCACCATTCAATTACAGATGGCTAACCAGCAAAATATCATTCCAGTGGGAAGGTTGCCTAAGGTTGTGGTAGACATTGCGGAAGTTAAGGTATATGCAGACTTCGAAGTAATCAAGATTGTGGATGATGCGGACCCTTACCCTGCGCTATTAGGACTGGATTGGGCTATTGACATGGGAGGTATAATCAAATTGAAAAGGAGGAGCATGATCTTTGAAAATGATGGTACGCGGGTCATAGTCCCTCTAGATGCAGCTAAAGGTGAAAGATATTTAGAGTCGGGGCGCGATGAGGAGGACGTTGACCATATCTACAAACTGACTTCCCGAGATGAGGATTGGGTCAATCCTACAGCAGATGGCATGTTAAATTGGGAAAAAAATAGCTCATGTTTCTCAAATTCAGATGGCGAGATGGAAAACTAGAAAAATTGGTTGCATGACGTATCTACGTTGCGCTGCCTCAAGATCACAAAGAGCTTCCAGTGCATCTCCTTAGAGGTAAGAGAACTACCTTACTTTGATGGTTCTGGTAGTGTTAATGAATTTCTTAAAGCACTAGAAAAATATGTTCTTGAGGAAACAAGATTCTGGGCACTTGATTTGGCCATGCATGCCACTCCTGCGTGATGTTGGGAAACACACAAGGGGGCTTTCAAGGATTGGGAGGATTGTCAAAAGATGATGATCCTACGGTTTGAACCCCCAGTCAACCCCCCCATGGAACTCTTTTCTGGTTCTGGGGATCCGTGCAAGCACTTGGCTATGCGGATGGAAGTATGGAATGAGACGACCTGGAATGAGTGGGTCCATATGTTTATTCATGCATTAGGGCCGGTCTCCAGCACCTAGTATTAGATGCGGAGCTTCATCAACACACTCGCCATTGGGAAACAATGACAGAGGATTTCGTGGCAACGTTTGGCTTAGTTGGAGGGATGGAGAAATTGGATGAAGCCTTACAAGATTGAGATGCTTTTGTCTTTAATGAATCTTTGCCTCGAAAGGAATGCATTGCGACATCTTGGGATATGTAGATGCAATATATTGTCAACTATAGAAATCTGTCAGTAGAGGATTGTGACGAGGATCCCCGGAATATCACAATCCCAGAATCAGAAGGAGAGCACGCAATTGCAGGAACCCTATTGCAGACAATAGACATTACCAAACCATTAAAGTTGAAGGAAGTCAACATTGGGATGGAAGAGCAGCCCAAGTTGGCCAAAATTGGGGATTACTAGGATGATGGTAGTGTTGGAAATATTGTGGAGCTGCTAACCGAATATCAAGACCTATTTCCTATGAATTTCTCGGAACTCAAGGGAATCGTAGGAGATTTGGGTGTGATGAAGATCACTTTGAAGCCAGATGCACGTCCTATCAAGCAATGGCCTCATCGACTGAGCCCTAAGTATAAGAAAAAAGTAAGGGAGGAAATAGATAATATGGTGACCGCAGGTATCATTGAGCCAGTAGAGCAGTCTGATTAGGTAAGTCCAATGGTAGTCCAAGAAAATAATACCAAAGGGGAGATAAGGATCTGCATAGATCTACGAAAGATGAATGATGCATGCGTGCACGATCCCCTCCCTACGATGTTCTCTGATGAAATCCTGGATAATGTGGGAGGTCAAGAAGCATACTCATTCATTGATGGGTTCTCAGGGTACCATCAAATCATAATTGCACCTGAAGACCACAGCAAGACAACCTTTGCAACTGAATGGGGCTCCTTCCAGTACACTATCATGCCATTCAGACTAAAGAATGCCCCTGTCATTTTCTCATGCGTAGTTGTCGCAGTATTCAAATAATTCATCCATAAGTTTCTGGAGGTATATTTTGATGATTGGACATTATTTGGACTGGTAAAGAAGCATGTGTCGAACCTACGCATAATGTTGGACACCTACAGAAAACACTAGATTTTGTTGAACCTAAAAAAGTGCATATTCTGCATACCTTTTCGAATTTTGTTGGGGCACATCATATGTCAGTAGGGATTGATGGTTAACCCAACCAAGATTACAGTTATCATCAATCTAACAGTCCCCACCAATGATAAACAGTTGCGCTCCATCTTAGGGCACACAGGTTACTACAGGAAGTTTATTCAGAGGTATGCCTTGATCATTGCGTGTAATATTCCCATTTTAGCACACAGCTAAATGGAATATTAAAATTTTGTTTTTATCACCTAGTAGCTAAATAAATGGGTAAGGAAGCCCATGCTTATTAAAACATGAATAAAATCCCTCAAGTGTGAAGGGGATAGTCATAAGAGCTAGATTTCACACCCCTATGTGTGAAAGGGGACATTTGCATGGAGATAAGGTCAAGTTTGACCAAGTCAACAACGCTGGGAGAGGAGGAGGAAAACACTTTGATAGACAGCGCAGTGTGAATGGGAAGAGGGTTATTTGGTGGAGGAAACCCTAAAGAGTGGGACCCATGGAGAGAGGGCTTTCACTTGTTTAAAAGGAGGGCAAGGCAGCCATTGTTGCTCATGTTATGTATTATTGATTTCTTGGTCTGTTCAAACTTTGTGCAGTCTCCGTTGTTTAGAAGAGTTGCAATGCTGCTTAGCACAAGGATCTCATGTTTAGGAATCCTTCTCCTTCCAAGAGAGGCCTCTTGAAGGATCCTGTACTATATTCTCCACATTCAGGCTCAAGGCCAAACCACCTCCTCCAGCTACAACATTATTTCTGCTCAATAATAACGTTGTGTTGTAGGGTGTTGCAGTGGAGGGTTCCACAACACCATTCCTTGGATCATTTTTCAGAGGAGGGAGCTTCCATTCCTTTGGAAGGTTAGCGAGGAAGGTTTCAGAGCTTATTGCAGATCTTGGCATTGGGCCAACTCATCCCCTTGCTCCTACAGTGTAGTATTCATCAGAAACTGCATTATTTCCAGTGGTCATTTGCAGTAGGGGTTTTGCAGATTGTTTGGAGGGTGAGATCTTCAGTGATAGGATCAACCTTTCACTTGGAAGATCCATTGGAGGAGGCATATTCAGATTGTGCATCATCTTCATCCATCTCCATCCAGTTCCAGTTTTTGAGTTGCAGCTGCTACCCTGTAACTCTGGCATTTTGCAGATTTTGTATATTACAGCCAATCCTTCCAGGATTGACTTGAGGTAGTCTTTGGGAGTTGAGATCTTCACTCCCAATGTTGTATGAGCCACACATTTGTATATCTATGTATTTGACATATGTTAGCATACAGTTGCTCTTATAAAACTGCGCAGTCATAGTTGGGACACACTTGTGTAGCAGTGTTTTGTCATGATTTATGTACTTGTTTCTTGAGGCTGAGCATTGCCTACCTTGAGTAACATTTTCCTCAAGATATTGTATTCATTTGTTGCTACTATAACTTAATAAGATGGCTATGGATATTTCTCACATTTTTATGAGTTGAGTTGTCACTGCTACTCCATTGTTGTGTTTGCATATTTTTGGATCTCCACATTTGGAATATCTTAAGATATTCCCGATAGTGTAGAAATTCCCTATTTTGGAATATTACAGTGGTATCAAAGCATAATCTTGGCTCAGCCTGTGGATCTCAGCCATGATGCTATCATGGAAAGAGAAGATGAAGACTCCATTATGTGGAGAGAGAGAGGAAGATAGGCTTACAAAGCTTCTTCCAAGATCTATACAGAGCATTCATGAAGATTTCAAGAAGATAAGAAGGGAGATCAGAGTCTCCAAGAGGGTTTGAAACAGAGTCAAACGCTAGATTTTCTTATGGGAAGTGTGAGCATGCAGCCACACCCTATGATGCACAGTGCAGTCACATGGCCAGTTTTGCCATAAGAGAGAGAGAAGAAGAAGGAATGCCGAAGAGGGGAACTCTTAGTGGCTTCTTGCATGAGTATGAATCTCAAACTCAAAATTTTAGAGATCATATCACTTTTCTGGAGTTTTGCAAGATCAAGGTGAGGAGAAGCAAGCAACATAATGTGGGTGAATTTCTTCTATCTACCTTTGATGGTTCACCTACTTGTTCAGCCAAAGCTTGGGTGGAAGAGCTAGACACCCTTTTGCAGCAGCACCATATTTCTGAAGATGAAGCCATCAAAGTTGCAGTGTTGCATCTTGGAGGTAAGGCCTATGAATGGTGGATATTTCAGTCCTTTTCTTTGAAAACTGCAAACACTTTCTCTTATGCAATGTTTATTCAGACATTGGTAGGAAGGTTTGATGGGAAACTTTCTGCAACACATATGGTGGAGCTAAAAAAATCTAAACAAACCAAACCCTTGCATATGGTGGAGGAAACTATGAACTCATATCCACTTCAGAGAACCATAGAAGAGGTTGATATTTTGCATTATACTTTGCTGGAGGCAAGACCTTCATCTTGTATTGTGGCACAAGGAGGCATGGAGATCACTTTTCCAAAAGAGGATCCAATCATTGGAGGGTTGCCCATTCATGTTGAGGAGACTAAGGGAAACAACGCTATCAGATCTGGAGTTGATCTAGCACCTCATGCAGAGGAAGGAGGAGCTCTTACTCCAACTAGAGGGATTCTTGCATCTTTGCAAGGAAGTCCCCAAGATCTCATGTGTGGAGATCAAGGCACAACTCATGTTCTACATGTGCCATTGATGATGAGGTGTGGAACTATGGAGATGCAAGGAGGAGATAGGGAGGATGACCAGCATCATGTGATGAGGAGCACACATACCTGTCTATTTCATGAGGTTGATGCACCTAAGACGGAGAATGGATTGCGCAGTGAGAGCAGGGACAAGTCTGTCCATTCATGTATGCAGTCTACTCCTGGTGATAATGTCTCATTGCATGGAGACATTTCACCAAGGAGACCACCAGATCAGCAGATGATGAGAGATTCTTCACATTTTGAGGCACCATTCATTGATTTCAGAGGAGTGGAGACCTTGGGAGGTAATTTTACAGCGCTGAGAGTCTTGGGTAGACTCAAGGAGGAGAGATGCATTCTCTCAACATCATCTTTACCCACTCTCATTTTAGATTCTGCGTTGTGCTAGAAGCAACAAGGGAAGGATAGTAGCCTTCCAACTTGCATCTTTGGCATGGGAGATGTCAAAGAAGAGGATGACCATATGACAAATGTTCTTCATGAGAGATCATCAGTGTTGTCACTATGGAGGATAGATCCATATTGGAACTCCCAGCTGTTGGTGGAGTATTCCAAGGATCTTCTCACTTGCATGATATTGGATGACCAGTTGCATGAGGAGGGATATTCAGTCAGAGATGGGGTCATCTACTATCATGGTTGGATCTTCTTATCTGGAGCTTCCAAGCTCAAGGAGAAGTCGCTACAAGTAGCTCATGAGGATTTCCTTTTCAGCCACACTTGTTCTTTGAGATCATATCACACCATCATGGAGGGGGTATTTTTGGAAGGGGTTTGAGGAGGAGATATATCAGCATATGAGGAGATGCATGGATCATGTGAAGATGGAGGAGATACATAACTCTTTGGAAGAGTCAGCACAACCACCTATTTTCTCTTTGAGGATGAGAGGAGACTCATCTGTGAGCCACTCCATTTGCATGAGCAAGACATATGGTAAGGGTATTGTTTGTTTGCATAATGTTTTGTATAATGTATCTATGCATCCCTTAACCATACATGTGCAGGATGTTGCTCCAAGGAGGAGCATTCTTTTTTCTAGACCTCATGGTCTACTTGAGGCCATGAACAGTATTGGGGACCACTCCCTAGGATGACTTGGGGAGGAGATGTATTTTGGAGAACATGCTCACTTTGCACCATACATCGTTCACCTTATCCAAACATATGAGGAGAGTGGGACAGCAAGCAAGTGGTTGAGAAGCCACACTTTTTGTCACACTCTTTTGCAGTTGAGGGCCAAACTGTGTTGATTACATTTGAGGGACCATTTTCCTTCTCCCTTGCTACATATGGCAGCAAGCATGGTTCTCATTATGGTTCCTTATGTTGTTGTTGTTTTTATATTTTTTGGGAGCATGATTGGGGGAATGGCACATTGGTTGGAGGTGTCCCTTGGGGGAGAGATCTCCCACATAGTTTGCATTGCATGTTCTAATGGGAGCATGAGAGAGTATGTGGCCACTATAGCAAAACACTTGTTTCCATTTGAGGTGAGCCATATGATTGGTTGGATGCCATATGATGGTGACTTCCAACTCATCACATATGAGATGATTTGGGCCAACATGTTTCATAACGTTGGAGGAGAGATCCTTGGAGGTCTAATCTTCATCTTGCCACTTGAGGGCAATATCATTGCAGCCCAAGATCAGCATATACTCTACACTTACCCTAATTGGAGAGGAGGACGGCGTGGGGTAGGCTATTTTGTCTACCAAGATCAGATTTTCAGCCCACCTACATTGCAGGAGCCAAAGGTGGAAGAGGATTTTCAGGAGTTGCCATGTTGGGAGGTAAAAAAATTTGTATGGATGATTGCTTGGGGGATGGATGATCCACATGAGGAAGATGTTCCTCGACACATTTTAGACTCCATGCCTTGGGAGGAGACTTTCCAGTTCTATCCTTGCAATTGCTTAAGGACAAGCAACATTTGGGAGGGGAGGACTGTAATATTTCCATTTTAGCACACAGCTAAATGGCATATTAAAATTTTGTTTTTATCACATAGCAGCTAAATAAATGGGTAAGGAAGCCCATTCTTATTAAAACATGAATAAAATCCATCAAGTTTGAAAGGGGATAGTCATAAGAGTTGGATTTCACACCCCTATGTGTGAAAGGGGACATTTGCATGGAGACAAGGTCAATTTTGACCAAGTCAACAACGTTGGGAGAGGAGGAGGAAAACACTTTGATAGACATCGCAGTGTGAATGGGAAGAGGATTATTTGGTGGAGGAAACCCTAAAGAGTGGGACCCATGGAGAGAGGGCTTTCACTTGTTTAAAAGGAGGGCAAGGCATCCACTGTTGCTCATGTTATGTATTATTGATTTCTTGGTTTGTTCAGACTTTGTGCAGTCTCCGTTGTTTAGCAGAGTTGCAATGTTGCTTAGCACAAGGATCTCCTGTTTAAAAAACCTTCTCCTTCCAAGAGAGGCCTCTTGAAGGATCCTGTACTATATTCTCCACATTTAGGCTCAAGGCCAAGCCACCTCCTCCAGCTACAACGTTATTTCTACTCAAGAATAATGTTGTGTTGCAGGGTGTTGCAGTGGAGGGTTTCACAACACCATTCCTTGGCTCATTTTTCAAAGGAGGGAGCTTCCATTCCTTTGGAAGGTTAGTGAGGAAGGTTTCAAAGCTTATTGCAGATCTTGGCATTGGGCCAACTCATCCCCTTGCTCCTACAGTGCAGTATTCATCAGAAACTGCGTTATTTCCAGTGGTCATCTGCAGTAGGGGTTTTGCAGATTGTTTGGAGGGTGAGATATTCGGTGATAGGATTAGCCTTTCACTTGGAAGATCCATTGGAGGAGGCATATTCAGATTGTGAATCATCTTCAACCATCTCCATCCAGTTCCAGTTTCTGAGTTATAGCTACTACCCTGCAACTCCGACATTTTGTAGATTTTGTATATTACAGCCAATCCTTCCAAGATTGACTTGAGGTAGTTTTTGGGAGCTGAGATCTTCACTCCCAATGTTGTATGAGCCACACATTTCTATTTATATGTATTTGACATATGTTAGCATGCAGTTGCTCTTATAAAACTGCGCAGTCATAGCTAGGGCACACTTGTGTAGCAATGTTTTGTCATGATTTATGTACTTGTTTCTTGAGGCTGAGCATTGCCTATCTTGAGTAACATTTTCCTCGAGATCTTGTATTCATTTGTTACTACTATAACTTAATAATATGGCTATGGATCTTTCTCACATTTTTATGCGTTGAGTTGCCACTGCTACTCCATTGTTGTGTTTGCATATTGCTGGATCTCCACATTTGGAATATCATAAGATATTCCCGATAGTGTAGAAATTCCCTATTTTGGGATATTACATTGCGCCAATGGAAAAGTTGCTAAATAAGGATGTGTCCTTTTTCTGGGATGAGGAGTGTCATAAGAGTTTTGAGCTGCTGAAAGAAAATATGGTCACTGCACCTATTCTAATATTCCCGGATTGGGTGAAGGTCTTTCATGTACATGTGGATGCATCAGGAATAGCTCTTGGGGTTGTCTTAGCGCGGCCAGGAGAAGGAGACATTGATAATCCAGTTGCTTTTGCTAGCAGGAAGCTCTCTAGCGCAAAGTGCAACTATTATACTACTGAGCGAGAAGGACTAGCAACGTTGTATGCCCTGCAAAAATACATGCACTATCTATTGGGGGGACACTTTAAGATGTTCATTGATCATTCAAATTTAAAATACCTGGTCAATAATCTTGTGTTGGGGGGGGGGGGGGGGGTCATTTGTAAATAGTTTCTACTATTTCAGGAGTATGAATTTGAGATTATTGTGAAGCCCGAGAGATTGAATGCATGACCTGATCACTTGTCTCAGATTGAGAATGGGGAAGAGCCAACTAGTTTTGAAGAAGGATTACCTAATGCGCAACTATTCACTATTAAGGTGGTTGATGAACACTTTGCGGACATTATTCACTTCTTAACAACTGGGACAGCCCCTATAGAATATTCGGTGCAGCAGAAGAAAGAATTGGTGGTTCGCGCAGCTCACTTCACCATAATTGTAGGACAATTAGATAAGTTAGGCACAGGTGAGGTATTGAAGAGTTATGTGTTAGAACATGAAAGGCAAGCTATCTTGGTTAAGGATCATGAAGGTGTGGCAGGAGGCCACTACACAGGGAAATCCACTGCGCAAAAGGTGTTGCATGCAGGGTTATGGAAGCCCACAATGCATAATGACACACAAGCATACTGCCAAGCCTATGATGCATGTCAGCGAACCGGGAAGCCCTCACATGGAGATGAAATGCCCCTGCACTCGCAGATGGCCTTGTATGCATTCGATAAATGGGCCATAGATTTTGTGGGACCAATCAATCCTCTGGGAAAGAAGACTGGTGCAAGTTACATCATTTCTACCACCGATTATGTAACCAAATGGGGGGAAGCAAAGGCTATGAAGTATTGTACTGCAGATACGGCCACACATTTCATCTTTGAGCATATTCTGACCAGGTTTGGTTGTCCGAAGATCTTAATGAGCGATAGAGGCATGCATTTCTTCAATGAAACTATTGAAGCTTTGACATAAGAATTTCATATCCACCATGTGAAAAGCACCCCATAACACCCACAAGCTAATGGTGCAGTAAAGGCTTTCAACATAATCTTGGAGAACACACTGACTAAGATCTGTAATGCCAATCGGAATGACTCAGACGTGCACATCCCTTCAATGTTATGGGCCTATAGGACTACATGCAAGAAGTTGACTGGGACGACTCCTTTCAAGATGGTCTATGGACACGAGGCCATCATGCCCATGGAATATATTGTCCCTAGCTTCTGCATTGCGCCTTTCACAAATATGGCGGAACCTGACATCGTCGAGGAATTCTTGGCGCAACTGGATTCCTTGGAAGAAGATCGGTTCATTACTAACTTTCATCGGTAAGTAGAGAAGGCACGTGAAAAATCTTGGCATGACTGACACATCCGACATAAAGTGTTTAAGGAAGAGGAATTAGTGTTACTCTATGACAGTAAATTTGCACGCCACCCAGGGAAGTTCCATAAGCACTAGTTGGGACCATATATAGTAAAAGAGATTACAGATGGTGGTGTGGTGCGCTTGCCTACGCTGCGTGGAGACTACCTTCCTAGGTACATTAATGGAATTCGTCTGAAACCATATAGGGACAACCCAGTGCCTACCAAATGACTATATGGTCGGAGTATCAGCATTAAAGGAGCTGCACACACTATGAAGAGAAGGCGCAGGCTGGTACGACGGGAGCACAGCGGTAGCGCATAGGTAAGGAGGCGCGGGAAGGTGCGACGAAGGCGCAGGGGTAGTTTGCAACTAGAAAAACTAGAGGTTGGAATAGTAAAATTGGGTGAAAAAGTGATTTTACCGTTGAATGGAGCAGGTGTTTCACATTTAATGCAACGATCTTGGTGGATTTTTTATCATTTCCTCGATGGTAAGTCGCATTTAATGAGAATCCTGTCGTTTTTACCTAGGGTGGCCTATAAAAGGAGGGGCGCAAGTCATAATCGGTTCCTTTTGTCTCTGAAGATTGTATGCCCTGTGCCTTGCTGCGAATTTTGTATTTCTTGTAACCGTGCATCCTGTATGTTTGGGAAAGCTACCCCTTCCGATAGCAGCAATCTTGAGTTTATATTCCAGGCAAGGATGACTGCCACTAACCCCACCGAGTCTTCACCCATTACGGCCTCTGCTGAGCTAGGGTCTGAAGATGTTTTTGAAGTAACACCTGAAGTCGAAGAGGTCGTATCCACGCCGATCAAAGGAAAGGGAAAGGGTAAGGAAAAATGAAAAGAACAAGGTAAGGAGAAGGGAAAGGGGAAAGCCACGAAGTGGGCTTTGGCGAAGCTGCACACCTCCCCCAGGATTGTACACTCCCCCAGGCAGGTTCCCCAGGAATGCTCACCCAAACCCTCAAAACGACCCATGTCAGCCCAGGAAGAAGCTCTGTTGGTAGGTCCACTCTCATGGCTACCGGTTTATGTGAAGCAGCGCAAGCCAACGGTGCACACACCCAAAAATGTAGATGTCGTTCACGAATATCTCCAAATTTCGCTAGTCTCGTAGGAGGTCCTTCTCATCGATGAAATGTTTGGCAGCATTCCGGCCATTAAATTTGATTACCACGATCTGGCTAATGAAGACACCTTTCCGAATCTGGCCCCATAGTTATATATTGAATGGGTTCTATATGATGACATACCAAAGGTGGATCAAATGGCATGGGCGCAATGGCTGCAAGCCTCAAGAATCTTGAATCTGTTGTGCATCCCCTACTTTGGGCGATATTCTATCACCATCTTGGTCGTTCGGCAATTGCTCGCACTGATCCATGATGTTTGCTTATGGATCCAAGGCCGCATCCCTCTCGATGTTACGCTAATCCATAGGATCATTGGTCTACCCATGAAAGGGCCCCATCCCACGAAGAGGTTTGGGAAGAATAACAAGCAGAAGGTGGCTGACGACGTCAGATAAAAATACAAGGTGGACCGCGACAAGCGAGGATTCCTAGTGGAGAGCATCATTGACCCAGGAGTGCGCATGGGCACTCTACTGCTTGGGTGTAAGCTAATGCGGAAATGTAGGCCATCAGTTGTCCTTGCATATGTTATTCAGTTGGCAGGGCAGTGCGAAAAATGGGTCTGCTACAACTGGTCGCAGTACCTATGCGAAGAATTTTTAGATAACGTGCGCGAGGCGCAGGACCAAGGTAAGCCTTTCTGCTACTCTTGGTTATTTATATTGATCGCCCTGGTCACGTGGGAGACGCTTGAGGATGCGGTGCTCCCTGAGCTCGAACCCGACGTATGCGAAGGAGCATGCTACGTGAATCTATGGGACTCCAAGGATCCGCAACACATCAAGGAGAACAAAGTCTTCATGGTATTATTTGACGATGCGCTGGTGGCAGTGATAAATTCCAGGAAGTGCTTATCACCTGTTGTTTATGATAAATATAAGTGCATTGCCAACTTTCATGTCACCATGCACAATGTGAAAATCAGGGCTAAACGGATCCTGTGTGGTACGACCTCCCTTGTATGGTCACTGAGGTGGAGGTCGACCAAGTCATCGCAACCTAGCTAGTTGCATGGAAGATCGGTCTCAAATCCACTGCTCTGGTCACAACAAGCACATTTGGAAAAGATGCAGCACCCAAGGATACCATACCGCCAAGCACAGCGAAGGAAACTGAACTGCGCTCCATCGAGAAGACGACCACCAAAGATACCCCCAAGGACACCACCAAGGGGGCAGAGCAAGAGCCATGGCATAATTTTGAGACTGGAGGGGTTGGTGGGGAGGGCGTGGATCCCCCACGAGGAACAAGCGCACTGGCGAGCCTCCCAAAGGTCAGCAGAAGAAACAAAAGGTGATAAGTCTCGGGGAGAGGCAAAGGTTACCTTGACAGAGGAGGATTTGGAGAAGATCGCAGATGTTGTTGCCACTGCATCCAAAGATTGATGGAATGCCCTAGAATATCAATAGAAGGTCGTAGTGGAGGCCTTGCAGTCTGGGCTGCAGGTACTACAGTTGAAGGCAAACACACTACAAGCGAGCGTGAACTAGGCGAGGCCGATACAAGCGAGCCTGCCATCCACAACCACAACCTTGGTCGCATCAACTGAAAGCTGGATTTTCCCCTTCCTTGGTGCAACATTGACTATAGAACCCCCAACGTTGTGCACGCAAGTCCGAGCATGTGCAGAGGTCGGCCCCGACATCGCAAGAATAACAAGTGGGAAACTACACGCTCTCTACTTATTGATCTCCTGTATAGCTCCAGAGCAGAGAAGCACGTGCGCAGCAACAACTGAGTGAGGCAGAGTAGACAATTGCTACCAAGGCTATCGGATCTGCCTAAGCATAGGCAACACAACACGTGGCAGTCGCGCAGAAATCATATTTATAGCACCTCATTGACCGGTTATGTGATGAAATGTCTGAAGTAATTATTGCCTCTGCTTCGCCCCATACCAATATTGAGAGCTTGGTGGCTGCATTAAAGGCATCCATAACCGAAGTACAGATCGTGAAATCAGACCTCGAACAACAGATTGCTGCGCTGCAAGCCAAGCTACAGTTGGAAACCCCTCCAGAGGTGCGAGCCCAACAAGCCGCGCTGGTGAAGGAGGTGACAGGAAGTATCTATGCACACATCTCCAAGGGCTTCGATTTTTTGGACACCGCTATGGAACTGTGGTCAACCGTGCAATGATAACCCCTTCTCCGGCAATTCAATCAGGAGATACGCCAAAAAGAGCAGGAATTTGAGCAAATGGAAGCCACCATCCAACCCTTATTGGAGCCCATCACCTAGCATGCCTTTGCACCAATCATTCTCTAAGGGACAAGATCAAGGTGCTTCGCCACAAGAAGAAAGTCCTCAATGATCATCTGAAGCCCTGGGCAGATGAAGCACTGAAACTCTCGTAGGACCTAGACGTGGCAGTCAAACAGTTGAATCAAACATTGGATAGTGTCGCTGCAGCTACTGAAGGGCTGACTTCCCAAAATTTGGTCAAGATCGTGCAGAGTGAAGGTGTCCTGCCACTGTTTTCCATGTTATCGAACAACTCCGGACCAAGATGAAGACCCCATTGTCGCTGTGACTCGGGACGAGTCACAAGATTGCGTTGGGGGCTTGTTGGAGAAGGGTCCCCTGACTACAATTTTGATATATTTTTGTAATATTTTGTAATAGTTTATTCTGGCGTAGAGGCTTTGGGGCAGGTCAAAGCCCCTAATGAATTGTAATGGGTCAAAGGGTAGACTAAGGGGCCGCAAACCACGGTTTACAGACCATAGAGTAGCGCAGGCTAAAATAGTATAAATAGATGAACATATCGAATCTAGAAGTAAGTTTTGGTTAAGTCTGAATGAGAATATTGAATTTGTGATACTTTTGTGCAGACTTGTCTGGGTAAGGGCTCTTATTGGTTGTGTACACGAAGACCCTAGTCCTGTTGTGTGCGGACCCCATTTCTGTGTGCGCGGGTATGTAGAAGAGATTGTAAGTGGAATTTGGAGCATTAGTGAATGAGAAGACATTTTGCTGATATTGGAATATCTCTGTGTTATATTATGAGTTGCGCTACCTATTAATTTCCTCTTATTTCAATATTCTCTCTGCAATAGTAACTGCTGATTATAGATTAAGTGCGTACCTATAATAGATGATTAGAAGAACAATGAATGCATATATTTGGGTTATATTTCTCCTGTTAAGTAATTATCACATGGTTTACTGGATGCGCAAGTTATTCTATTATGCATATTGTTAAGGGTTTTTGGTTAGGGCTTCCTCAGCGCAGGCCTATTTAGATCTGAAGGTGCCCGCTTCATTAAATATCTCTCTCTTAGGGTGTGGAAACCTGGTTCCAACACCCTCCCATACTACTTCGGGTGAGACCTTGACCTGCGCAAGCAAGCCATTGCTGAAAGGGCCAGTAGTACAGGGGTTTGTTGGTTAACCTCAAGTATGAACCTGGGTCAAGACCCTTAAAACCAACAACCGTGTCTATATAGATTAGTTTATTAGAATGCTCTTAGCCCCTATCAGTAACTATGTCGCATCTCATTTTCCTTAATCAAAGGAATAAGCTCTTCAGGTCGCATTAAATATGACTTGATCTACGCCCAGTCTGGTTATGTTTATACCATTTTACCATATCTCCCTAGACCTGGTGGTGCCAACGCACTAGGGGCATCTCATGCCACCGAAGGTATCGTTGGATCTCTCTCACATCCATATGCTCCTCCTCACATGAGTTATGGTTACCCCAATGGGGGGACCAGTTCCTCCAACACCTATCCCCCTACAGGAAACTTGTATCCCGATCTAAGAACACCTTATGCATTTTCCCAACCACATCAGTCGATGCTAGGGCCAGTTTTTGCTCAACCTGTTTACCCAAATCTTGCCCCACCTCCTTTCTATCCTTATGCACAGCCCGACGCTCCAACCCCTACGGCATCAATGCCCCAGCCTTATGTGCCTTCTCAACATCTGCCACAACAATCACCGCCTCCTCAAGGTCTGGTGTATGCTCAGCAGAATGCAACTAATCCTCTTAATTCGAAGAAAAAGAATAAGGCGAAAGGAAACCAAAACCAACAAGCACAGGGTAACCAGGGACACCAAGGTAATCAACTGAACACACCCCAAGGGAACCAGCCTAACATCTCAAACCAGTAATAGGGCGATCAACCCAAGTATAACAACATCGTTCATAAAAATAAACCTTGTTCATGTTGTGGTGTCCATGGCCATTATACTCATGATTGTCCCCTTTTACCCCAGATGCACTAGTTGTGGGAAGCTCGAGCAGCGTTTAGAGGACAACAAGCCACCGCGTCGCTTCCTCCAAACACTGTGTCAGCTCAACCAGTTGTGTTCAATAATCCTTTCCCTCATCAAGGATATGTGGTTGCCCAACCACCTCAAGTTTGGGCTGCCCCTCAACCTTCGTAGTCTGGTACCCCTGATTACCAGATTCTCATGAAGAATTCTTAAGAGGTCAATACCGCTGATGTCAACCTTCAGACCCGGTCGTGCCAATATGACAAGCAACCTGCTACGTCTACAACTGAGTTCCAAACCAAAGTACCCACATAGTCCATTTCGACACCAAATGTTCCCTTACAGATCCCTCAGCGTAAGACAGAGGTCATTCACAAGATCCCCAAAGGGCCATTATGCCAAAATGTTACTTCTGCCAAAGCCGCCCACACCTACAACATATTAGATGACTTGGCATAGTCTCCTGCCGCCATGTCAATGCTGGAAGTCCTCCAAAAGTGCCCATTACAATGAAAATATTTACTATCTGCTTTCGGCGTTGTGGATCCTTCAAATGATCATTTCATCGTTTTTGATGTTGACAAATCAAAACATCCCCCTTTACCTTCATCTGTTGCCTTCCAAATACCAATCAAGATTTGTAATGCCCATGTTCAAAGATGTATCGTTGACGAGGGCGCATCCACCTGTGTTATGTCGGCCTATGTTTGGAAGAAGCTCAGATCACCCGATCTATCCCCATCCACCATCACTTTGCGTGCTTGGGACAGTCACCCTTCTTAGCCCCTTGGCATGTTCCACAATTTTCCAGTCACACTTGCAGGAAATTTTGTTTGTATTTACATAGAAGTCATTGATGCCCCCTTGGATTATAATATCCTCTTGGGTCATAATTAAACCTATGTGATGTCATTTGTTGCATCTGCGGTTCACTGTAATATGTGCTTCCCCCATAATGGAAATATTGTCACCTTCGATCAGTTGACACGTTACGAACCGAAGTCTCAGACCTCCCATGAATCCATCATATCTTTGATGGCCGATAACCAATCAATTGCACCTCTCAAACCAATCAATCGCACCTCTCACCAGTGTTTCACCAGGAGTCTATAAAGATTCCACCTTACTTGGTTCATTCCCTAGTCCCCTCCTCTTATTACTGAGTCCAACTCATCGAGTGTTTGCATGTTGCAAGTGTCTCGGGCTAGCCAAAAGCGGCCTGGTTTGGCTAGCCAGCAGTTAGCACATTCACAACTTGCTATTGTTCACTCAACACAACCATCAGGACCATTTTCTCAAGGACCTTCTCCTTCTGCTTATGCATCTCCCAATATTTTTCAACCAGAAATGGTTCCCCTAAGCCTTAACCATTTGGGAGCCATTCTGCCAGGCCATTACCCTTCCGGTCAGATACCATTTTAGCTCCCCACTTTGGAGTCTTTTCGATGCCTGTTATGGCTACGTTGAGTTTACCCAATTTAACCCTAGGGATCCTTGTCTCGTACATTGATCCCCCAGCAAACACTGCAACTAGTTAGCTCAAACCGTATACCGCTTTGACCCCGGTTCAATCCATCGCCATGACCCCTCCCTTTGCTTCAATGCCACAACCACATCAATAGGAAGCCACTCCTATTGCAAAAGCATCTGGTGAGGGGGGCGTGTTAATCCAAGTTTTCATTGATGGAAACAGGTCGATGAAGGTTGAAAGACTTAATGATAACATGGAAGATATCATTTGAAGTTCTCCTAATGATGTTGCACTACTATTGAATACATGATGCTATACCTTCATGACCTTGCTGGGTACTATCATGATGACATAGATGTCCTACATGATGATGCTATGACCCTATGATTGATAAGCCAAACAATGGAGAAGACAAATGAAGGAGAAGCCAAGCAATGGAGAAGGCATTCTGTCCTATGCACTTTCTGCACACAAAAATTAAAGACAGTTACAAAGAAAAAATGAATTTTGGCATCTTGGAGGCAGCCAATCACAATGAGCCCTATACCATCTTGAAGAGGATTTTTTCCTCTTTCTAACAAGCCCTCACTTGCCCTAAAACTCCCAGTAGTTGATGAGATACTGAATTTTTAAGTTAAAAAAAAAATAATTAATTAATTGTGAGCCGACCTACACTCACACTCTCATGTCGGCCCTTTTTCCCCAACAGTCACGTCCTTTCAAAGATGAAAAACCACTATAAATATAAAGGTAAAATCATTTGTTTTAGTCAAGAATTTCGGTGATTATCTCGGAAAATATAAGGACTGCAGCTTGGTAAAGTGTGAAGCACAGATAAAGGGAACATGTTCACATCTCGTGAACCCTTAAGGGAAGAACAACCCAGTTTTCAAGCACAACAAATGCTACAGGACTGCGGATTAATATAAATGCTTAGTATTGTGAAACTTAAGAACAGACACATGTACCAAAGCTCGATTCATTGAAGAAGATAATTGGCTACAAGACTTTGGATCAGTGATATAGAGCTTCTGACCTATTCTCTTTGGACTGTCACAAATCTGTGTTAAGGCTCAGATAACCCAAAACTTCAGACCTGTGGAAATAAGTCAACAAACAATTTAGACTTATTGTGTGATATCTGTAACACCCTTGGAGGCTCAGACCAGGCTTGTAGCTTGGTACTTGGACCAGAACTTATTGTTGGGAAGAACTCGGACTTGTTTTGTTGAAGATCATATCTTGTGGCTCAGATTTATGAATAGACCTACAATTAACACCTTCCTCGGATCTGTGTTATCCTATTTAAGCTTGGACTTTTGGTGTCTAGTCAAGAACAGTTCATCCCTCTTTCCAATGGGTGCATCTATAATCATAAAAATAATGAGCTTGGTGTTGGACGATGAAGATATTATGAAGAATTGAAGATTAAACAATGAATAATTGTGTCAAGGATGTTCAAGTAAACACTATTCACATTCTTTATTAAAAGAAGACAAAAGGATTTGTGTCCTTGGAGTTGGTGCTCCTAAACACAAGGTTGGTGCCTTGAGAAGATAGGGTCAAAGCCCTAGAGGTTAGAAACTCGTCTAAGTCCAAGTTGGTGCTTGGCAACAGGTTGGTGCCTGATTCATTAAAGGGTTGGTGCCCTCACACATCTATTGTACTTAATTATTTGAAAAATGACTGAAGTTCTTATTAATCCTTAATAATATTATTATTATACACCTCTCTGTTCTAATTGTGAAGAATCTAACTAGAAAAAATTAACAATTGAAAAGAAATATTGATTCACCCCCCTCTCAGTATTTCCAACAACTGGTATCAGAGCCAGCTTCTTCATTATCAGCCTAACAGCTGGAAGAAGAATTCTTAGGCACAATGAAGAACAGGGAAGCAACAGGGAAACTACCTATCTTTGATGGAACAAATTTTAGTTTTTGGAAAAAGAGGATATCCTACTATCTAATGTCTCTTGGTCCTGAAGAATGGCACTCTGTTTTGGATGGGTACAAAGCTCCCGCCAATCTTCCAACTGATTAAGATGAAAGAAGAACCTACATTGCTAATGCCAAAGCTTTAAATTCCATCACCAGTGGAATTACCGATTCCGAATTTACGAAAGTCATGAATTGTGACTAAGGAGTTCTCAACAACAAAACCTTTGGAAATCATTCATGCATATTTGTGTGGGCCAACTAGAACTCCAGCTCTTCAAGGTGAAAGGTACTCTTCTCTATTTGTTGATGACTATACTAGAATGATGTGGATATATTTCATAAAATATAAATCCGAAGCATTTGAATGTTTTAATAATCTTAAGGCTCTCACTGAGAATGAGAAAGATTCTAAGATTAAATGTCTTGGAATGGATAGAGGAGGAGAATTCACCTCAAAAGAATTTGATGAATTATGTAAAGAGCATGGAATCGAAAGAGAACTCGCTACTGCTAGGACACCCCAGCAAAATGGAGTAGTTGAAAAAAGGAACCGAACCATTCAAGAAATGGCAAGGGCAATGCTACTAGCAGCTGATTTGCAACCAAAATTTTGGAGAGAAGCAGTTGGAACCGCAGTATATACCTTAAATCGAACTCAAAAAGACCAAATAATGAAAAGACTCCTTATGAATTATGGAAAGGAAGACCTGCTTCAGTCAAATATTTCAAAGTTTTTGGAAGCAAATGCTTCATTAAAATAAATGATGACTCACCAGGTAAATTTGATTCTAGAGTTGATGAAGGAATATTTCTTGGATACTCTACTAGGAGCAAAGATTACAAATGTTACAACAATCATCTACGAAGAATAGTGGAAAGCATTGATGTGAATATTGATGAAGGCCTTCTAGAAAAGAGAATTGAAGATCATGAAGTTGAGCCTTTCTTTGAACAAAGTGAAGAAGAAGAACCTGAAAAAGAAGAGGAGAATGGAGAACCTCAAAGTGAATCTTCACAAACTCCCTCTAAGATCAAGTTTATTCAAAGACATCATCCGGAAGAATAGGTCATCGGAAATATAGATGAAGGAATTCAAACTCGAAGAAGGATGACAAGCACCCCAAGAAAAGATGATGTGGCTCTATTATCTTTAATAGAACCTGAAATTTTTTCTCGAGCAAGCAAAGATCCTTATTGGATAAAGGCCATGGAAGAAGAAATGTCTCAAATCGAAAAAAAAATGAGACTTGGGAACTAGTACCTTGCCTAAAAGATAAAAATATAATTGGAACAAAATGGGTATTCAAAAACAAGATGAATGAAGATGGACAAATCATCAGAAATAAAGCTAGACTTGTCTGCAAAGGATACTCGCAAATCGAAGGAATTGACTTCGAAGAAACCTTTGCACCAGTAGCTCGAATGGAAGCCATAAGAATGTTTTTAGGGTTTACTTGCTCAAAAGGATTCAAGGTTTATCAAATGGATGTAAAATCAACATTCCTGGATGGAGATCTCAAGGAGGAAGTTTACATGGAGCAACCAAAAGGATTTGATCTTGCTGAAGGAAAATACCTTGTATGCAAACTAAAAAAGGCCTTGTATGGATTAAAACAAGCCCCTAGAGCATGGTATGCAAAGTTGGATCACTATCTGCAACAAGAAGGTTTCAAAAAGGGAGTGGTAGGTAGAAATCTCTACATGAAAATGGATAAGGAAAAACTTCTGATCACTCTTGTTTACGTTGATGATCTAATCTTTGCTAGCAATGATGAAGAAATGAGCCATGAATTTGCTCTAAATATGTCCAAAAAATTCGAGATGTCAATGATTGGTGAGTTGTCTTATTTTCTTGGGCTACAAATATCTCAAACCTTTGCAGGCATGTTTATATCTCAAGCAAAATATCTTAAAGACATGCTCAAAAGATATGGGATGGAAGATTGTACACCTATGAGCACACCGATGACCACAGATTGTAAATTAAGCAAAGATGATGATACCCCTCTCATAGATGCAACTCTTTACAGGTCAATAATTGGAGCTCTCCTATACTTAACTGCTACAAGACTAGATATTATGCAAGCAGTAGGAATGGTAGCAAGATTTCAGTCAAGTCCTAAACAATCCCATCTAGCAGCTGTGAAGAGAATTCTCAAATATTTGAAAGGAACGATTGATTTCAGTCTTTGGTATCCTAAGAGTTCAAATTTTATTGTGACAACTTACTCTGATGCTGATTGGGCCGGAAATGTGGATGATCGAAAAAGTACCAGTGGAAATGCATTCTTTATGGGAGATTGTCTTGTATCTTGGCTTAGCAAAAAGCAATCATCTATATCCCTTTCTATAACCGAAGCCGAATATATAGTTGTTGTTGATTGTTGTACACAAATTCTATGGATGAAGGAAGCCTTGAAGGATGTCAACATAGAAACTAAGCAACCAATTACTATTTTTTGTGACAATATTAGCGCCATCAGTCTTTCAAAGAATCTGGTGATGCACGCAAGGACCAAACATATTCCAATCAAATACCACTTTCTCCGTGAACAAGTTGCTGAACACAATATCAGGTTGGAATACGTCAATACAAAAGAGAAAATTGCGGATATATTTACAAAACCCCTTCCACGAGAAGCATTTGAGTATCTTCGCCAAAAGATGGGGGTCATTGCTCTTGCATCACATTAAATCAAGCAGCATGTCAAGGGTGCAGTGTGTTAGGGGGAAAAGCATGACAGGGGGAGAACTTTGGCACCCCATTTCCATTGATGTCAAAGGGGGAGAGAAGAAAAATATTGCCATCCAATGACAAAGGGGGAGATTGTTAATCCAAGTTGTCATTGATGGAACAGGTTGATGAATGTTAAAAGACTTAATGATAACATGGAAGATAGCATTTGAAGTTCTCCTAATGATGCTGCACTATTATTGAATACATGATGCTATACCTTCATGACGTTGCTAGGTACTATCATGATGACATAGATGTCCTACATGATGATGCTATGACCCTATGATTGATAAGCCAAACAATGGAGAAGACAATTGAAGGAGAAGCCAAGCAATGGAGAAGGCATTCTGTCCTATGCACTTTCTGCACACAAAAATTAAGGACAGTTACAAAGAAAAAATGAATTTTGGCATCTTGGAGGTAGGCAATCACAATGAGCTCTAGACCATCTTGAAGAGGATTTTTTCCTCTTTCTAACAAGCCCTCACTTGCCCTAAATCTCCCAGTAGTTGATGAGATACTGAATTTTTAAGTTAAAAAAATATTAATTAATTGTGAGCCGACCTACACTCACACTCTCATGTCGGCCCTTTTTCCCCAACAGTCACATCCTTTTAAAGATGACAAACCACTATAAATATAAAGGTAAAATCATTTGTTTCAGTCAACAATTTCAGTTATTATCTCAGAAAATATAAGGACTGCAGCTTGGTAAAGTGTGAAGCACAGAGAAAGGGAACAGGTTCACATGTTGTGAACCCTCAAGGGAAGAACAACCTAGTTTTCAAGCACAGCAAATGCTACAGGACTGCGGATCAATATAAAGGCTTAGTATTGTGAAACTTCAGAATAGACACATGTACCAAAGCTCGATTCATTGAAGAAGATAATAGGCTAAAGGACTTTGGATCAGTGATACAAAGCTTCAGACCTATTCTCTTTGGACTGTCACAGACCTGTGTTAAGGCTCAGATAACCCAAAACTTCAGACCTGTGGAAATAAGTCAACAAACAGTTCAGACTTATTATGTGATATCTGTAACAACCTTGGAGGCTCGGACCAGGCTTGTAGCTTGGTACTTGGACCAGAACTGGTTGTTGGGAAGAACTAGGACTTGTTTTGTGGAAGATCATCTCTTATGGCTTGGATTTATGAACAGACCTACAGTTAACACCTTCCTCGGATCTGTGTTATCCTATTGAAGCTCGGGCTTTTGGTGTCTAGTCAAGAACAATTCATACCTCTTTCCAATGGGTACATCTGTAATCATATAAACAATGAGCTCGGTGTTGGACAATGAAGATATTATGAAGAATTGAAGATTAAACAGTGAAAAATTGTGTCAAGGATGTTCAAGTAAACACTATTCACATTCTCTATTAAAAGAAGACAAAAGGATTGGTGTCCTTGGGGTTGGCACTCCTAAACACAATGTTGGTGCCTTGAGAAGATAGGGTCGAAGCCCTAGAGGTTGGAGCCTCATCTAAGTCCAAGTTGGTGCTTGGCAACAGGTCGGTGCCTGATTCATTAAAGGGTCGGTGCCCTCACACATCTATTGTACTCAATTATTTGAAAAAGGACTTAAGTTCTTTAATATTATTATTATTATACGCCTCTCTATTTTAATTGTGAAGAATCTAACTGGCAAAAATAACAGTTGAAAAGAAATATTGATTCACCCCCCTCTTAGTATTTCCAATAGGGCAAAGCCAAAAAGAAGGAACTTAAGTACAAGGCTCCCCAATTAACTCCATCTCCACCTAAGCCTCCAAATTCGACACCTCCCTACACTTTGTGAGATGTTGTTGGGCATGCCACATATAACTATCCTGAACTTCCTCGTCTCAAACCTGTGGTCAACGAAATGTTTCCTGAATCTGACATCACAGAGGTCCATGTTACCTTACTTGATTCAACTAAGAAACTTAAATTGTTGCGCACAAACCCCCCTTGTGCTTTGTGCGACCTTTATGGCCACTATTCTCATCATTGCCCCTATCTCAACAACTTTCGCTATACCCTTGAGGCAATTCGCGGCCGCTCGTAGTGGATCATGTACTCCTCTACTTGTGATTTATGCTTCAGTAGAATCGGGGGACATTTTTGCACCCATTGTGATACCTCCTCCCAATGTTGAGATGAAGAACTCTTTGGTCACTATTCTCTATCTGTCGTTATCCATGAGATCCACGGTGGAAGACCCCTCTGGGGCTTCTCATAGTGTTTCGGTTGAACCTCCCTCGTCGAAAACCTTGGTCTCAACATCGGTAGATGTTTCATCTACTGGCTCTTCGTCTACCCTTTGTAGCGATGCATATGTGAACCATATTTCTCATGAAGATGCGCTAGGTAGCCCTTCCGCATCAAGTGTTATCTCTTCCGCTAGTCCTCCCATATTCCATTCTAATGAAGACATTATGGAAGCCATGACCACCCCTGATTTTCCCTGGGATGATATGCACCATCGTGTGCACTTCCTTCCGTAGTAGTCCCATGACTAGTATGCTATGGAGTCTAAATAATTCATTCATGATGAAGTCGACTGGTTTAGAAATCCAATTCCTGCACCAGATGCTTTCCAAGAAGGAAACATGGCTAATATCTCACCTACCATTAAAATAAACATTTTCGATAAATCATGGGTTGAAGAAAACATTACCTTGGGGCACATTGCAACCCATAAGAAGTTGAGGCTTACACCAAGGTATTCAAGGAATTTCGTGATGTTTTCGCCTGGTCTTATTCATAGATGCCCGGACTTGATCCCGCCATTGTTGAACACCATATTGATACGTTGCCCAATGCCAATCATGTTTGTCAAAAGTTGAGACCCATCAATACTTCCAGACGTGAGGCTACCATAGCCGAAATTGATAAGCTCAATTAGGTTGGTTTTATCTATCCAATTGAATATACCACATGGGTTTCCAACCCAGTTCCTACTCTCAAGAAACAAGGCACCATTTTTGTCTACACTAACTTTCGCGACCTGAACAAAGCTTGTCCTAAAGGCAACTTCCCCACACCATTTATTGACCAAATAATTGATGAGTGTGCATGGCATGAGGTTCTATCCTTTATGAATGGATTCTCCGGGTATAACCAGATTACTATCCGCTGTGCTGATCAGTTAAAAATTGTGTTCTTTAGTCCGTGGGGAACTTTTTCTTATAGGGTCATGCCTTTTGGTTTAAAGAATGCTGAAACCACCTTCTAGCGGGCCATGTATTACTGCTTCCATGAATTGGCTCATATTATCCTTGCATACCTTGATGACCTCACTGCTCGTTCTAGGCTTTGGGCACAACACATTCATGATTTTCTTACCATTTTTCTCCGATGTCACAAGTATAATATCCACCTCAACCCATTGAAGTGTGTATTTTGTGTTCCTGTCGGTCCTCTCTTGGGCTTCATTGTGTCCAAAGATCGTATAATTCTTTATCCCCTCAAATTTCAAGCCATTCTTGAGCTTCCCGTTCCTCGTACCTTGCGCCAGTTACAAAGCCTTCAAGGCAAAGGCAACTTCCTTCGTCAGTTTGTCCCTGACTATGACACCATTGTGCATGGGTTTCTAAGACTCCTTCGATCTAACATTCCATTTGTTTGGGATGACTATGCTCAACATTATTTCGATGCCCTAAAACATGCTCTCACTTTCGCTCCCTTGATTAGTCCACCTAACTTTGAGAGGGATTTCATCATGTATATCTCAACTTCCACCCACTTGGTCGTTGGGGTCCTCATTCAAGAGGGTGACACCGTAAACGAACATGTTATCTATTATGTCAGTAATAACCTTGTGGGACCCCCTGTGTCCTACTCGCATGAAGAGAATTTGGCGCTGGGAGTTGTGTTCTCGGTCCAAAAACTTCGTAATTATCTCCTTACGCATTCCACCAAGGTCGTGACCAATTCCAACCCCATGGATTTCCTCTTAAGCTGGCAGATCATTAATGGGAAATATGCACGTTGGATCATTATTCTCCAAGAGTTCGATCTTGAATTTGTCACACCCAAGAGTAAGAAAGGTTTAGCCCTTGCTGAACTCATTTATGAATTTCCTACTGGTACGCATGATCCGCGGTTAATGATGATTTACCTGATGAACACTTGTTTGCCATTACTTCAGACAATCCTTGGTATGGCGACATCCTTACCTATTTGTGAACCCTGAAATTCGCTTCCCATCTTGATCGTGATGCTTGACAACGTATACGACACCAAGCCCCCCGCTACCTTCTCATTGGTGACAATATTTATCGTCGCGGTCTTGATTATGTCCTTCATCGTTGTCTCATGCACGCTGAAGCTAAGAAAGTCCTTAATGCATGCCATAACGACGCTTGTGGTGGCCACCTCTCCATTTTGACCACTGCCCATAAAATTATGCGCACTGGGTATTTTTGGCCTTCTCTCTTTGGAGATTGTATTGAAGCATTCAAACACTATTCCAATTGTTAGCTATTCGGCCCAAAGGCGTGAGCTCCACCTTCTCCCCTCCATCCTGTCATATCAGTCGATCCCTTCTGTAATTGGGCCATTGAATTTATGGAGTGACAACCTCCATTTTCTAGTAACCACAAGTATATTATCATGGCGGTCGACTATTTCACCAAATGGGTTGAGGCCATGCCAAAATTCAACAACACGACGACTATCACAACTCTCTTTTTATTTAAACACATTATCGCTCTATTCGTGGTTCCGAAAAAATTGGTCCCTAACCATGGTCGACATTTTGAAGATGAGATATGGCATGATCTATCCTCTCTGTTGGGATTTGAGCACCAATATTCATCGTCTTATTATCCCTAAGGTAATGGACAAGTTGAAGTGGTCAATAAAATCCTTAAAACTATGCTTCAATTGACGGCGAACAAGCACAAAACCAACTGGCACCTTATGCTCTTCCCTACTTTGTGAGCCTATAGAAATTATGTTAAAAAGACCACCGGGTTTACTCCTTTCCACCTTGTTTTTGGTGAGGAGGCAGTCTTACTGATCGAGTGTGAAATCCCCTCCCTTCACCTAGCTGTCTAACTTCTCCCTTACACCCAACCTTTAAAACAAAGACTTATCATGCTTGAGCGTGCTTTCGAAGACCATCGTGTTGCATTACAAACCATTGAAGTGGCCAAGAGATGTACCAAAGCCCAGTATGACCAAAAAGTCCACCCTTGTACCTTCCACAAAGATGATCTTGTTCTAGTGTATGACCAGCCTCATGATGTTCTTGGTCATGGGAAGTTTGACTCATTATGGCTAGGACCTTACATCATTAGTAAGGATTTGGGCAAGGGAGCATACCTTCTAGAGGATTTCGAAGGCCAACTCCTTCCTAACCCTCACAATGCACTTTACCTAAAGAAATTTTACCCATAGCATCTCCCATTGACATGCATGTATTTATTTCTGTCATGCGCTTAGGTAGCTTGCATTTTCCATCATCATCTCATTTGTTGTCTTGTGGCGCCTTTCAGATGGATCCATCATCCACATCATATATCAACCATGCCGGTGGTGCAAGTCGCTTCTCTAGGAATCTAGCCTCGGCAGCCTGGGCCATTTTTACCACCTTGCATTCGTTAGTCCTCTCCAACGACGTATGCATTTCATCTGCCACCAATAACCAGGCCAAATATGATGCAGTGATAGGTTTGTTAGTCGATGTCCTTAATCATCGCATCCTTCAACTTCATGTTTGTTTAGATTCCTTGTTGCGTGTCATGTAATTGAATGACGTGTATCATGTGAATAACCATGCCCTTTTTAGAAAATATTTACGAGTGAAGCTCTTAGTGCGTGAATTTGAATCCATTACATTCAGTCATGTACCTAGAGACCATAATCACTATGTAGATAGCATTGCAAACAATATTCTAGATTGGCACTTATCACATGCATTTAACACAAGACAATAATAAAACAAATGGCGAACCATATACTTGTCATATATAAAAAGATGCATCTCCCTAGTATGTATCGACAAAATCATAAATGTTTGGAGTCCACTACTCTAAATAGTTCTGACATGCCCACAACATGTTACAAAAGTCAAAATGGGGGGCACCACATGCCCCTATCTCTAGTCACTATCTAGAGGGTCTCGAGCCAATGGCTCCGCTCCACTAGCTTGCAGATTCTGAACTGCCTGCTTGGCCATCGCCATGCGCTGCATGACCCCTCGCCACTCTGAGGGTAGCCCTATATATCCCTCGATGTAATGGTCCTCAAGATCATGCCACCTGCGCTCTTATACACCAGACAACAACATATCACACCTGCGATAGACATCCTCTAACAGAGCCTCATATTCAAGTCTCTGGTCTGCTCTCGCTCCACTAGATCCCGCAGCCCCTGGTGCCGTGGATTGTTCCGCATACCCTGTCGGCTTCACCAGTGCTATATCTGCATACCAAAAGTTACGAATTAGTACCGCATAACTATTCTAAAAACTTTAAAGGCGAAAGGGGCAAGTTAGGGTCTCCCTGAAAATTCATACCACTATATGGATAGTCGTATATTTACATTGGCATCCGATCCCAATGTGCAAAAAACTCAGGTCAGAACACTCATCCGACTCCCCCTCCTCCTCTCCACAATAGCTGCCCCCAGCGGCGCATCCTTGGCTCCTGTGGGCCCCCATCCCGGATCTACACACGAGGTCAGATCGTGGGGATCTTCTCAAAGAAGAACGAGCACAATACCGTACCAAAAGAACAATCATGGTTCACATGCCGCTTCCATAGCGATAACTTCCGTTTCATCGACGACATCATCATCTCGGCCCACCCATAGTAGGTCTCGCTCAAAACACTCTCTACCAACACCATCTGCCCCCCAGTGATGTGATGGAATGCCTAGTTGCCTAAGATCTGTAGTACCATTGTGGCGACAACCCGTGTCTCTAGCTGCTCTAGATCACTGATCGGAATGGTTGTGCCCTTAGCACAAACATCATGTCTACAATAGCGCTCCATGAACTCTGATATATTCCACCCACGCGGTAAAACTGGATGTATGTTTCCCACCACCCCTCGTGATGAGAGTCAGGTCAAAAAATAAATGTCTCGGATAGTAAGCTCGATCCTGTGCCCTTACACCATAAAGTCCTTCTAGTCTGGATCCCAATAGCTCACTATCCTCGATAGTAGGGGCTCACCTACCCACATCAGTGCGTTCTCAACCAACTTGAGAACCCCATATCTAGCAAGCGCTCCTCGTACCACCTGATCCCCCTGGATCTCGGCCTGAAGAGAATCCAAATCTCTCTCATGCCAGTTGATATTCAATTATGCCATTTCTGCATAACATCATCATGTTTTTTAGCTCAGAAATAAGACAAATCCATCACAAATCTGCTAACCCTGGCCCTCAGCCAACCAACAAACAAAACCCACCTCTAGCTCCAACTCGCACTTTTCCTGCCCTGGAACTGTGAGCTCATAGTTTTTCCCACTCACTACTATGAGCCAGGTCGCATTTTAGGGTCTGAATAGTGCGAGCCAGCCGTGAGGTTGGGTAGGGGTCTCCCACAAAGCCCCAGGGACCTAATCTAAAAAAATAAACTGACAAAAATGTAGAGTAAGGTTAGATCATCTACCTGCCACTAATGGATCCTAATTCCAACGAATTATATATATATATATATATATATATATATATATATTATTTTATTTTATTTTAATTTTTAATTTTTTTTTCCCGCTACGATCGCCGCAAGATTTAGGGCCTTCTCCTTCTCTCCAAATTCACCACAACTCACTTAGCAAATGAATTAAATTGGAGGGAAATCACCCTTTTAAAGGAAAAACCCTAAATTTTCCTTTGCCAATTGCGACCAAACCATAGCTCGGTTTGATGAACCGTCAGCACCGTTGGAAAACTCTCACTGAGCACTATAATGGGTCTTCTTTTGTTTTTGGTCATTTGACACTTCACCAGGAAGCCATTTTTCCAAGAAGGGTCACTTTGCTTCCTCTTAAAATCGAATTTCTTCACATGCACTGCTTGTACTTGAGGCACCACTTTGACTTCATACTTGTCAAATCGTGTGTTGATTTTTGCTATGAGTAGCCATCTTTTTCTCACGTTTTCATGGTACCCCTTGTGTGGCAGCATCATCAAGTCACCCTCGTTCAGAGCATCCGAGTTGAGTCATCATCGCATTCATGGAGTCTGTCCTAAGTCCCTTTATCTCCTGTTACAATCTTACATCCATCTTTGCATTGCATTCATCACGTGTTGCCCATTTTAGCCTCCAGTCATACTGTCCCACATGCCCTTTAGAGTCGAGTCAATCGCTGCCAGGTCATCCATGCTTTTTATGCTCTGACAAGGGAAGTCGTCTGTCCGCTACTCAGTACCCTATTCCATTATCATCCCTGGTGTTAGTCCATTAGTCACTTTACGATGATCCCTCGTGCCTTAGTTGGGAATTCATCATTGCCTCACCTATGGCAGACCTCCTTCTGTCGACATCAACACATTCATTCCAGAAGATAGGTCTAGAGGGCGGTCTACATTGGTTCCAAATTCCATTCTTGTTCGGTACCTCAGATCAGGAAAATGGAATGATCATTGGCCTTTGACTTGGTTGTTTCTCATCCGCTCGGCCTCAACTATTATTGCATGATTGAGATTCGTATACTTGATGATTCGGTGATCCAAAAGATTGTACCAATGATTCCTGGGTGTGTGTGATACGTTTCAAACCTCATGAGGGGGTGGCCCTTTAGGTAGCCCCCTACATGCCCGGATGACCTCAAATTATGCTATAGCCTCAGATGCAGCTCCACAGATTTGATGGGTTCGGTTTTAGCCACTTGCAGCGCTCATAGCATGCATGTATCATTCAGATGATCCATTCATATTTTCATAGCCCTTTCATATTTAGCAGGGCTTCTTTGGTTGTTATTATGTCTCATGTACTTAGATATTATTGTATTTAATCCTAACTCATGTTTCTCCAGGCGCAGTATGTATGTGGGATCCATTATATATATATATATATATATATATTTGGCCCATTTATGCCAGTATGTCATGTAACATTTATCATGTACTTTATTGCTCAGTCTCATATTGTTGAGCCCATTATCATTCTTTGTACTTTGTCATCTCGGCGGGCATAGGTATGCCTCCCCTGCATCATTGAGAATAGGTACTCCAACATAAATGGAGACTTATATCATTTTGTAGGTCTCGTCCCCTCAATTATTGTCCTCTCTCTCTTCGTTTCATCTCTATCTCTCTCTCTCTCTGACTCCCCTTCGGTGTCTAGTGATTGTGTTCTTACAACGTACTTCGGTCATACGATTAGCTCCTAACGCTCGCACATTGGGGGGCAATCTGTTATCACCAAAAATTGGTCATCTAACCATTTACAATTAGATAGATCGAAGTACACCATGTAAAACCAATTTTACCATAGTAAAATTGCTTTCACTATAAGAAATAATTTAATAAACCATATTTTATTAAGTTATTTCTGGTTTAAACAAGAAACCCCATGAGGAATAATTAAATAAATATTTATTTATTTGATTTTCCTCTAGGAATAATTAATTAAACCATTGTTTAAATAATATTCCTAGTCATATTTAACTCAATTATGAGAAATAATTAGATAAATCATTAATTTTCTTATTTTTCTCTAGGAATAATTAATTAAATCATTATTTAGTTATTATTTCTTGTTAAATTTGACTAAATCACCTAGGAATAATTAAACATATCACTATTTGTTTATTATTCTTTAACCACATCCTTGAAATGATAAATAAATCATTTATTTGTTTATTATTTCTAGATAAAGGCATTTAACCAATTTAAATATCTTTTCCCTCTAACAAAATCTAATAAAATATTTCAAGTGGTTAGATCTAGATCTTGGTTAATAATATTTTATTATTCACCATTATAGAGGATAACTCAATATTTTGTTATAAATAGAAAGGGTTTTCCATTCATTCTTCACTTTGATCCTTTTCATTGTCACACTTTGATCATTCTCATTGTTGCTACTATTTTCTTTTGCTTCTTGAGCTCCCACTTGAGTTCAACATACATTTTGGGTTTTCTACACCATTGAGAGAGATAAACTTTTGGAACTGAAGCGTTGAGGACAACCAAGAGCCCATCCCATTGAGGAGGATTGGTAATATTTAGTCGTTCCCTTCACTAGGTGTAATAATATATGAAAACATTCTTTAAATCTTGTCTTGTCTATTGGATGCATGGAGCAATTACTATTTATTTTTATTGTTTAACTACGTAAACTGCATAGATCTGGTTTTTTGCAACATTTGTTCTAACTATCGATTGCAGATCTAAAGAGTTAAGCAGTCATTTCTGTTGTTAGGGTTGTTTGTCACACATTTCTAAAGTAGGCTCTTTTCGTACACTTGCATTAATAATTACGCTAACAGATTCCCTTGCACTAGGGTTTAGGTGTAGCCCCTGGGAAAAAGAATTAGGCGATTTATTTCGACTATTTTTGGCAATTTTCAACTCGTGGTTTTCACTTGTAGTAGTTTTGTTGCACATGGTGGTTCAACCCATGGTTTTGTAATTCTAGTTAAGGAACTACAGTTGTATTCTAATCTAGAGTAATGAATTGGGGGTTATGGATGTTGCGAGATATACATATTGTATTGTAACATCATAAATAGATAATATACTAAAAAATATTTTTGGTTTTCCCAGACTGGGTTTCCAGGGTAAAATATTTGTGTTAATGTGTATGTTTGCCATTGCATCTTTTCCTTTTTTTGTTAAGAATATGTACGCAACAATTAACTGTATAAGGTTAAAACCAACACATTGCTAAAATTCACACAAATCACAACATACCCTTAAGTTGGACAATTGATTCAATTTTGAAGCATGAGACTCCTTATAAAAGAGCTAGCCCCCTTGACATGCAAGTCCATAAAGTTCTCATATCTATGTTAATGGTCAAAAGGATTGTCTTGTTATCCCTCCTAAGGTAAAATATGAAACTATATTTAGGGTCTATTTACATTCTAAGATACTTCTTATTACATTATACTAGGTTTGAAATGAAACAAAGGTGATAGACCCACTTTTTTTATAAAGCAAATTAACGTTAACTTTGATTCAAGCACATATGAGGTGGAAAGTAGATCACCGTCACTTTTTGTTGTGTTGGTTGAACTAGAAAATCCTCTCCATGTAAGAAGAACGACTTCAAGAAAGTGCCAAAATAACATGATGTTAATGTATCTCCTACTACCATCAAAGATAGAAGAGAAGGGAGCTTAATGTAAGAGGGGGGGCTTGAGCGAAAAATCTCTACTCTTGTCTTCCCCCCCTTGAGGGGTGGTGGGTGAATCCCAAGGATAAGGATAAAATCTCCTTTATAATTATGTGATCAATTTAATTCATCACTTAGTTACGCCGATGGGCATGTCTATATTGGATAGAGGGTGCTATATTTTGGAGTTTTCTTTTATAATATTTTTTTTTTTGGTAAGTAAGACTAATTCTATTAAGCGATCATATGGTACAAGAAGAGTTTACAATCAAGAAAGGAAAGAAACGGGCCAACTGGAAATGATAAATAATCAACCTTCGTCCCAAAGAGTGAACATGTAACAAACAAAAGAATAGTGATGTGTGACTAGGAAATAAAAGAAGATAGAATTAGGGTTCTACCCCACAGGGGCAGAAACCTCCGAGCGAGATTTTTTTCCCTTTTTTTGTTAACTTTGACCCATCCAACTTTGTGCAGTTGGGTTGGAACCACTTGTAGATTGTTGTTGACTGCTAAAGGGGACTCCTTATCTAAGTCAGAAGAGGAGGATTCATGTGTGCGTTTCTGAGAGGTCATCATGCCAGGGGGTCCCTCAAGGACATTGAAGGAAGAATCTTTCGTCTGCCTTGCTTGCTCCATTTCTGTGTGAATCTCCTCCTCGTCTGAGCTTGAGGTGTCATCGTCATCCACGGGAGGCAGATTATAAGGTGTCCATCTTTTGGGTTTTGGCTTGGGGATATTTTTCTTTTTTTGGGCGAGGAACTTGGAGTAGGAGTTCTAAAGGTGCCCTGTGTTGGTGATAGTGGCGGCAACGAAAGGCAGTGTTCTCATAATCCAAAATATGTGTCCACAGGAAATCGCCAATCTTGAGATTGATTTGATCTGGCAATCCTTTACTTATGTCGACTTCAGCACATATTCTGCCATATGTGTATAGCCCTTGGTACTCCCGAAGGGGATCGGTTGTCATGTAGCGGCCCAGGGAGTTTCCTATTCCTTGGAAAACTGATAGATGCCATAAGTGAGTAGGTAAATTAGGAAGCTTGACCCAAACTAGAATCTTGGTTGTGATTATCGTAGAGGGGTCGAAATCTGGGAACCAGGGGGTAAGGAATAGTCTTGTTGGTCCCTAAAACCACAGACCTGTTGATACCGCTCTTTGGTAATCCTTGTTGTGTTAAAACACAATAATGAAGAATCCCTTTGTGCATAAGATAATCGTGCAGTTGTGGGTCCAGTTGGAGTAGATCCAGTCATAACCAGTTGGAGTAGATCCAGTCATAAAGATCCTTTGAGCGAGGCCAAAGTCCATTGAATCTGTAGATGATGGCAGATTCTGCATATTTTTGAAGTTGCTTTGCCAGATCTGGATGGGAGATCTCTATGGAGGGAAATTCCTCCATATTATCAACTAGAGATGGCTTGGGGGCAATAGGGGATTGATCTTCTTTCTTGGGCTGTGCATGGACAACATCCTTGTAGGAAAAAACTGGTGTAGATGAAGAGTGCCCCGCAGCCCCCCTCTCAAATGAAGGGTTAGAACTACAGTAACGTCTCTCTCAATGTTATAGAATGAAAGGGGAAAAGAGGCATCAAGCTATTTACCTCCGTATAAAAGCCTTTGAAGAGTTAAAGGAATCCCCAACCTGTGCTCCAAGGCTTACACGAGTTTCTGTACTCTATTCGTTGAGCGAAGAAATATCAGTAAGGATCTGCTTGTGAGGAGCGAGATCTGGATTTTAAAGGTAGAAGAGGATGGATCTGGGAGATCCGGGCTGTCAAGAGGCATTGCAGAGCCTAACTTGAAGACCCCTGCTCGATGGCTACAATCTGCGTACTTTTCTGAGTTCCTGCCACAGTCCCATGAGCGCAGGCTGTCGCTGGGAGCCTTATTTTCCCCATTTTCTAGGCTTATAGGGAGTTGCAAGCGAGGTGGAGGGTTGCTTTGATATGCTGCGCCATCGTCATCTCTAGCGGGGCTCCAGAGACGTGATCTTAGTCCTTGTACCTACAACTGGCTGCCTGCAAGTTTGTTTGTAGGAGCGATACAGAGTGTCCGTGAAGCCAGAGACTTTTGGGCTCTCAGATCCGCAGTGCCCTGCATTGTCTTGATGGCAGCAGAGGTGTGGGGAATCATTGCAGATGCTCTCTAGCTTGCAATGTCAACAAAGACCTGCGTAGAGAGTGTATCCGCTTCTACGCATGTATTAGAGAGCATCACACTTACTTTCTTTAGCTATTCTTCATCGGATCTGCATTTCTGGCTTGGCTCAAGTTGAATCGAGGGCTTGCCAGATCTCTGGTAACCATGATTCGCAGGCATGAGTTGAGGCTCGGCAACAACGACAGGTAGCAGGGAGTCGCAGACCATAAGCGAAGGGTTAGGGTTCATCTTGACTCCCTCTTTAGATGGATCATTTCTTTCTTTTACAAATATTATGTGTATGTTCAATATTTAATTCAAAAAACATTCTTCATCATCACGATTTAATAAAAGGTTATGATTAAATTCATTAAGTTACTTGCATGTTATAAATAAGAATTTGTTATTATTTGTGTTATTAAAAGGTTTTTAGCCAATCCTATTACCACAATTGTCTTTGTTACTTGCATTGGTGTCCTAATCTTATCAACATTCATTAATCATTTAACTATAATTATCCTTTTATCATATTCAAATTTACACACTTTATAATAACATACCTAATCCAAATGGTTTTATTCTAACATCTCATAAGAGAATATATATATATATATATATATATAAAAGCTTCAATAAAGTGCCAAAATGATAACATGTTAACGTAGCTCCTGCTACCATAAGACAAAGAAGAAGAGGGAGCTTAAGTTAAAAAGGGGGCTTAGGGAAGAGATGTGTCCTCTTACCCTTCCCTCATGAGGTGTGGTGGATGAATCCTAAGGATATATATATAGTCTTCTTTATAATTACAAGATCAAATTGATATGTCACTTAGGTATCCTTTCTACCATGTTTAAATTTACATTCTTTGTGATAACATGTCTAATCCAAATAGATTGACTCAAACATCTCCTACAATAAATACAAGGAAAAGGATATGTAATTAAGAAGTCTTTAGAAATGAGATTCTCATGTCCATGTTTTAGCACTTTAATGTATTTTAAAAAATGCTCATTTCCATTTGATTATTAATTATTTAATATATTTAAGTGATATAAAATTTTTCAATGGTATAAAAAGGTTATATGTTAATTATTTTTTTAATAATAAGTTTTCACAAGTATATTAGCAATATAACAATAAGCATTACATAAACCAATATCAATTCTCATGTATTTAATCCTAAAATCTTATTCTAAGCCTCCGGTGAAGATTATTTTAAAAACAAACAAATCTAGATGTTAAAAATTCTAAGAATTTGCAAAATCTTGCTATATAAATGTGTAAGCTAGAATGCCTGGAATTATTCATTATTGTGAACTCAAGCATTTGATAAGAGAGAATAATGAAAAATGAATCACTTGTAAGTTTCACACATCCCTCAAAATGTTGGACAACCTAATCAAATGCCAAGCAATAATATGTGGATGGATCTAGTTGTCCTCTAATACGTGAAATGATCGTATAGGTGAACAAAATGTCCATAAAGTGGGTCTCAAAAAATGACACACAAATGGTCTTAATCAACGTCTTAATTTTGAATATTGTGGATGATTCAACTGCAAGATATTGAACCATAATTCTACAAAATAACTATGGAGCAGTAAACCATGTTTCTTGCTAGAACTGCTCAAATCTTGAATCAATCATGTTGAGAAAAACTCAATCAAATTAATACACGTCACATAAAAATACACCAAGTGGCAAAAAACTCAAAGTGCCTAAATTGGCAATTTATCACAAGTGATGAAATCTTCACAACATTTGTGTTACTATCATTGCCACTCCTTTGACATTTAATTTGTCTAAGTTTGTCATATATATATATTTAGTTATTTCTCATTTGACATTTTGTTTAATGTTATTGAAACTTGATTTTGATAGTCATCATCAATATTCTCCTCGTCAGCTAAAAGGTGAGAGACATCATGAATTTTCTTGTGAGTTACCCTTAACTAATTCATAATGTGTCTAACTATTTTGGTTGACCACCAACCATTTTCATTTAATTTGTTGTTTCAACTTACCACTAACCATTTTCACTCATTAATGTATTGCATGCCCCTAAAACTGTAAGAGATTACCCTTTGAGAGTCAATGACTATTTTTTTGATTCAAGAAGATATTTAAAAATAGACCCAAATCATAGTATGTAGCAAATTGATTGAATACATCTAAATCATACAAAAGATAACTTCTTAATCATATTCAAAACTTGTTTTACATTTATTGTTTTGAATTTTTCCTAAAAGTCTAATGACAAGGTTGGAAATATTACTTTGAATCTATACAAATAAATTCAATGCAATGAAAAAATTTATATTAATATTTTCGAAATTCAAATTAAACTTCATTTAATTCTTCATTTCAAATTAAACTTCATTTAAATCTTCATCTTTTAGCTACTAATTGAAACATTGAAATTAATAAATATCAAATTCAAATAAATAATTATCATGAATAAATACCACTTTAAAATATTATATAATTTATAAAATGCATTAATTTTATAAACTCATAAATACTATAGAATTTATGAAATACATTAATTTTATAAACTATATTTACTCTCACACCAAAAGCTTATTGAAAAACAATAATAAAAATAAAAATATATAAAATAAAATCTAATACACACTTATATATATATAAGAGCGATGACAGAATTCATAATTGAATTTATAGAAAATAGTAAGCTAAAAATATGATTATCAAGATAGCATCATCGCATGTTAAACCAAATACCACATTTTTGTCTTTTAGCAGTTTTAGAATTGAAAATACATCATAAATTATATATATTTTAAATATAATTTTTAAAACAAATTTATAAATAAATTAATAAATAAGAATTCTAAAAAATAACAAAATATTTTCCAAACCAAGTAATGTTTTCTTGGATTATAGTGATTTAAATTTCAAAATGCTCTGAATTTCAACCAGAAATTAAAACTTCGTCGATTTTCCTAAACATCAATTAAAAATATTTAATAAAAATATAAATCTATGAGTCTGTGCTCCTAGGATACAACATTTACGAATTTACAAATAGGATGGATAATTCACACGGATGGAATAGCAATTGGTTCTGAAATGTTCCATTTCAATGCGGTTTGCTGGTAAACCCAATATAAGATTGTTAGAAGATATCTCTGATACGGTTGGTCCCTGTCAAAGACAAGTTTGCTAGAAGAGATAATTCCACAACAAAAATGGGGATTGAGCTTGCAGGGAAGCAATAACTGTTACTTCCAGGTAAACAGTCTGACCTCGTGTATCTGATCAACATTTCTATGAATTCTATCTGTTTAAAAACAATGGCGATTTCCCATATTGTGGCTGTGTTGCCCACAGCCCCAATGTCAGTTCATTGCTTCAGCCGTATAGGATCATTTGGGCGAAGACCCATTTTCTATTCTCTGCCCTTGAGAAAATCCCTCTTCAGAAAACTATCAATACCCGCAGTATCTCCTGCCCACAGAGTCCTCTGCCTCCAAGCTGTCGAGGAGCTTCCGCCGAAGCTCCAGAACATTGTAAAATTGTTCGGGGCAGTGTCCGAACCTCGTTCAAAATACGAGCAACTCTTGCACTATGGTAAAAATATGAATCCCCTTGCGAAAGAATTTCAGACCAGGGAGAACAAAGTTGAAGGGTGCGTGTCCCAGGTGTGGGTGAGGGCATACATGGAAGACAATAAGGTCTATTTTGAAGCTGATTCTGATTCTGTTCTGACAAAAGGTCTGGCTGCTCTTTTGGTCGAAGGTCTCTCAGGGTGCTCACCTGCTGAAATCCTCGGCCTGACACCAGATTTTATCCAGATGTTGGGTCTTAAGCAGAGCTTGACGCCTTCTAGGAATAATGGGTTTCTCAACATGCTTAAACTGATGCAGAGGAAGGCACTTAAACTTTACATGGAGGCTGAGAGTGCAGGTAATTCAAATGTGGTTGGTCCTCAAATACAGAATACTAATGGAGTTCATGTTCGCCCTCCAAAAGAGGATACAGAAATGAATCATCAAGATGGATTCGATGAGAAAGATAACAGTGTCGCTGTGTCGGTGGAGTCGACCAGAGCAGATAGAATAAGGCAGAAACTAGAGACAGAATTGGAGCCCATGGTGTTGGAGATTAATGATGTTTCATATCAGCATGCCGGTCATGCAGCCGTGTCTGATCAAGCCAGGGAGACCCACTTCAATGTGAAGATTATTTCCTCTAAGTTTGAAGGTCGGAGTCTTTTGAAGCGCCATAGGCTTATATATGATCTGTTGCAGGAAGAGCTGCAAAGTGGATTGCATGCTCTGTCCATTACAGCAAAAACACCAGCTGAAATGGAGAGCATGTGAGTTTGCATAAGTGCCCACTGCACATACTTGTCGTTCCTTGCCTACATGTAGAAGAACGAAATGAGTTGATGCCAGAGAAGCATGTCTCTCATTCTCTGTTTGGGCTGCAGAACTGAGGTTTGTACTTCAATACCTGAAAGATAGGTTATCGTCGTACATGTAGAGTAGGCATTTTATACTGGTGCTTCTCATAGTTTATTTCTGTTATGAGTGTTTATGGGAGTGAGTGAACCTTCATAAAGTTCATGTTGGCTTCAATCTCAAGAATGTCGTCATCTTTCCTGAAAATGTTAATCCTGGCTGAGATCTGCTGAGCCAACCCCGATCCAAAATTTGAAACTTTTCACAAATTGGCTGACTCATGAAAGATTGGTTGCTTGACATTTTGGTTTTCATAAGGAGATGCCTATCAGTTCGATGATGTCCCATATGCTTATATCAGTATTTTGCATAGTACATCAAGATGGCCCTATGATTTCTATGGTGGCAGGGTATACATATTCATTTTTAGAAGTTTCTTCATTAAATTTGTTTCTTATTGTCTAGACAAGTTTCTGCTTTTTCTAGTTGGTTTGTTCATCTGGGTCGGTGCATATAGAAACACCATAATGCTGTCAGGTGCCAATTCTTCATCTGTCATCTTCTGGTACTAATTAGTATTGTGTTCAAATGCTCTTGGACAATTTTGGAAATATTCGTATTTAATCTTTCTATCCATCAGCGGCATTGTTATTTAGATGTCTTTGGAATATTGTAGCATCTTCTGATCTTCATAAGACTTAATCCCTGACAGGGTGCTTTCCAGGATTAGAGACAAAGCTAACATGTTTACCAGATATATGCAACTGTTAACATCATTAAACACTACTTTTAGGGGCCAATGTATGCCCAAAAACATTTGAATTTCTTCATGTTTTGACTGCGGGGTTAACGAAACAAATTTTTTCTTAAAATTTGGATAAAAACCTTTATTGATCTGCTGCACTGAAATCTGAACTGCAGCTACTTAAATATGGAATTCTCATGAAAAATAGAGTTTACTTCTATTTAACTAAATGATATGATGACTGTTACCTTTTTTGGATAAAAAGAAAATTGTATGTATATATAAAAAGGTAAACTGTATCCCCGTCCTCCCCCTCCAACTTTGCGGAGAGTTGCAGGTACATGCATATTGTCTTTACAGAGTTCACACACGAACCAAAATAGTGTGTATACAGACAACCTTTTTCTACAGATTTTACATAGACAGGTCAAAACCCTAATTTCAAACCAAAAGTTGGAGCAGTATATTCTACGACTGTGCAAGAACAGAGCTGGATCGATAACCAGAAACCAAGAAGAAACCATATCTTCAGAATTTTGACCAAGGAGAGCTAGCATAAATTCATAACCAGGGGGGTGCCTTTTCTTGCTTGCTGGACCTGTCTCTTCCTCCACATGTACTGGAGGATGCCGCTTTGCTATGAAATTAATCAGATACTCCTGGTTGTTGCAAATTTCTTGCCTGATTCTTCATGTTTCTCCTTGTCAGAAATTCTGTACAAAACCACCTACATTTCCAGTAAGGCTACCATTTTCTCCTCATACATTGCCTACCTGATGGAGTTGTGCAGCCTGCTCAGGCCTATCTCTGACTCACATGATGCTAAATACAGTTTCTCCATCAACCCTAGAATTCCTCAGAGTCTGCAAATTTCTCTCAGATGAGCTCCCCTGGTGGCCTTGCTGTACCATGAACGTTCTTAATTGTTCCTTCAATTTAATCTGGTAGGCAATGCCAGGGTTCTGCTGCTGTTCCTCTGGTTCTGGGCCAAACTCTTGGTCGGGAGTCTGCCATACTGGCATACTGCTGGACTCAGACCATCCAAACTGAGGTAAAAACAAAATCTGATATTGCACTTTCCTTTCCTCGCCTGCTTTGAAGTGTCAGCTTCATAAATGCTAAATGACTGGGAGCATTTGCTGCAGGAGCAACAATTGTATCCCTTCTTGGGTAGCTACATGGCATAGGCAAAGGCAGAAGTAAGTTGACACAGTCAACTATGATCACCAGAAAAAGAGGAGTTTAGGATTGCTCTTTGAAGATATAAAAGGATGACCAAGCTTGAGCAAAAAGAATGGGATCATTATAAGTGGACTGTAAAAAGAGATCTAAATCGTAATGAGTCAATGGAATTTTTAACCTGATTTATCCTTTGGTAACAGGGTTTTCAAAAAATTCACATACCACAGACAAATCAGATAATGATAACATAAACAGATACAATTAACAATTCTAAGATTAATAATATAACTCTGCAGTCTTTGTTTGTATTTTGTATGAGTGCAACACAGTACTGTGAGAAAGTCACTGTACAACTTCAGTTCATCAATAAGAGTCCGATTTTGATCCACCACTTATGCAAACGTCAATGTTCCAATCATAAAATGAACGATCCAACAATCTTATAGATTTGCAACCAAATGACAGATTACTGTAGTCCAACAAACAGAAAACCCTAGTTTTAGTCTGATGACCCTATCTAACGAAAATTGATGAACTCGACTCCTTGATTTGCTTCCAGAATTCCTTTTGACAGAATGTGAGCCCAGAAGATGACTTTAGCTGCAGAGGAACCCTTATCTTTTCACCCTGAGGTATACTGGCCTTCATATGATGGACTCCTCACTAAGACGGACTCTTCGCACTTACTTTTGAACTGTGTAGAATGACGTCTGAATATTTGCTAACCTCCTTACTCGGCCTCAGTCACTTACGATGCCTGTACATTTCCGCAACCCTAACTCGACTGCTTCCTGAGGCCAAGCGAGGTCCAGACAGTTTATTTTATCTTTCCCGATACGTTGCTTGTTTTCTGCCCAGGCCAAACCTTCTGCAAATCTTAACCAAAGCCACGTCAGCCCAGAACTTTGCAGATTTTGACCACCGGAGCACCTGACAAATTGTGATTCAAGCACAGAAGATACTCGCTCAAAAAAGAAGACTTCACATGGCCAAATGTCAACGGTAATTTATCAGAATTTGCATGTCCAGACATCACTAGACCCTTGTATGGCCTGCCGTCTGTCCGTTTGTCCCCTTAATTTCGATCTGTTTCAGAAATACGTAATATTTCTGTGACAGTGCTAGTTCAATCAGCGTCAATGTAAATTTAAGTATGCATCAGAAATAATTAGTGCCTCTGCCTCAACATCAGTTTGTTCAGAATTCCTCTATATTCCAGGTTGACATGTGTGGCTAGAAGTGAATCAAATCCCTATGTAGTGTGACCACTGAAATATCAATTCCAACTAACTCTGCCACGACGTGCTCCTGTGGCCAGACAGGAATTTTGCTGCCTATTCCAAACCTGAATAAAAAACCGTGTGTCCAAACAAGAGAAAACAGGCCCGTACGAGTATGTTCTGCCTCCAAGAGATTGCTGTGCCCAGAACAGAGAGAAAAAGGAAGAATAAAGAAAAATATGATTATCAACTAGGGTGGAATCTTTCACCACTGAAATTGATAGGAGAATCGGGGTCTTAAAACCATCAGAGCCTTAGGCTCAAAGAAAAACAGAGATAATTGATTCAATCCAATAATGATTGAAATGAATCCAATCGTCCTGAAGTTATAGATTTCTTTGTGGGGGCTCTCTTTCCTTAATTGATTGAGTAAACTTTACACCAAGCCCCAACTTTGTGTTTTTTCGCCCAACTGCCCCAAAACTTGCCCAACAGAGGGAAATTTAGGGGTTTTCCCCTTTATGGAGGACTATAGCCTACGGGGATCGATAGCCTAGTTTGTCCCTTAAGCGATTAATTGCTTGGAAACATTACAGTCCCACCTTCCTGACTTTGCTTGTCCTCAAGCAATGACAAGTCCACTAGATCAATGTGCTGTACCCACTGGAAAGTATTCTTGGGAATGTCTTGTAAATTTCTAGGCCTAGTTTGTTTTCTTGTGTCCACTTGCTCGAGGTTGCCTCTCAAGCAACTGGATGACTTTGAATGTGGACTGTAAGGTGCAGATGATGGTTTGGGAGAAGTCAAAGCCATTTCTTGGATCATATTGATTTCCTGCTGCTGAACTGTACTACCACTGCCACTTGCTGAGATACCATCAAGGGACAATTGCTGCAGCTGCACAGGCCATTTTTTAACTTCATCCCCACCTACTGTAAAAGTCGCTTTCTGCCATTCTTGGTTTTCAAGGCCATAAAAGCACCCAATGCATGCAATCACGATAGTCCTTGGTCTGCAACCACCTACATCAGGAGTCCTGTTAGCTTTGAGAAACATGTTTGCCATGAGAACTTGTACAACAAACTTATATACACTCAACCCAAATAGAGTAGGAACACTTAAATTCACTGTTTCATCTGGGGTGGCACAATGGTCTAGAATCTTCCCAATTTGACTATAATTTAGCAACCTTCTTTCTCTAACTGGACTGTTAATTATATTACTTCAAGAGGACTGTAGACTTCCACAACAGTCAGATTCGGAAGGTCTGTTTGCAACTTCTTAATCTCAGGCCAAGTAATCTTGCAAGCTTGCAAAGATAAAGAGGTCAGATTTTTCAATGGCTTGATATGCTGTAGATGAGTATTTGAAACATTCAACAGGGCAAGAGCAGTCATTACTGAGATGAATTCTAAGGCACCATCAGTGAGTTGGAAAATTTGTGATAAATTTAATGATGTCATCGAAGTGAGATTTTTGACATTCTTGACCCTGCATCTGTAATACTTCCACCACATAGCTCCAATGACTGAACCTTCTTGGAGCATCTTAAACAGCTTGTGCCATAATATGTAATATGGGCTTCAAAAAATCCAGATGTGTCAAGCCAGCTAGACTTGTAAGAGCAAACAATCCACTGCCTGTAACTTGTCACGTGTCCAGATTCAGAGGTTTAAGTGCTGTCAACCCATATAGCTTTCGCAAGCCAATATCAGTTACTGGGGTGAATGACAGGTTCAAACTTTCCAAATTTCATAAGCCTGCCAAATGCCGGAGTCCATTGCTGCCAACTTCAGAACCCTGACAAATCCAAGTTCATCAGAGAAGCCTTCTCAAATATTCCACTCCCTCGTCTCCAACTCTACAGGAATCCAAATTTAAGTACTCCAAGTTTGTCAAGCCTTTACGATGTACTGGGCCAGCATGTGTAATATTGTTATAGGCCATTTCACAGACTTTAATTTCAGAAGTCCTTCAAGCTTTTGGCATGACTTTTTGTTGAGATACATCAAAGCAATAAGACCTGAAATTTTATCCATGTATGCCACAGTCACTGGACAGCCATCCATGTTGAGTAAAGAAATTTTTTTCAGACCTTTCAAGGAAACAATGCCTGTACTTCGAGAAATTTGCAGCTCCTTCAAGTTTGTAAGCCCAGCCAAAGACTATATATCTGAGTTCTTTATACAATTGCACCATCCAACGTTCAATGCTTCTAATTTTGTAACCCCTTTTAGAGGCACCAATCCTCCATGAGTCCCTGTGACATATTCTAGTTCAGTATCAAAAATACTTTGACAATAGTTAAGATTTAAATACTGCAAATTTAGACAATTTTGCAATAGTGAAAGTCCTGAATCTGTCACGTCTGAACTAGAAATATCAACCTCCAGGAGAGACGATCCTTGTGCTGCAAGAATTTCAAGCCAACTATCTTCCACACCAGGGTATTCCTCCAAAAAAACATCCATAAGATTACAGTCTTGAAATGCTTAGAGTGAAGTTCTTGTGAGAACTTGAGCACGAACCAATTCATTAAAAATCTTCCGACTCAGATCTCTAGGAAGCATATTAAAAGAGTCATATCTGCCAATGCTCCCGCAGATTTTTTGAATGGACAGCTCTAGAAGAAGAGCTTTCCTACGTTCTTTGCCAATGTCCACTGCTATACAATTATTGGCCATCCAAGGCTGATACTTCTACTAGGCCTCCCTGAAATACTTTGCTGGAGGTCTTCTACATTGTCTTGTTCTCTTCTTCTTGAACACACTCCATTCATGAAGTCTAAGTGTCTTGTTCTCTTCTTCTTGAACACACTCCATTCATGAAGTCTAAGTGAATATTCTATTGAAAGCGTTTTCTCCCTTTTTCTTGAAATAGATCTAACGAAAGATTGTCAACACAATGCATCATACGATGCTTTTTGTGAGTGTGCATGGCTTCCTGCAAGTTGCTATCCAACTTGTCATCCATGATAACAATTAGGTTTGTCTAGAGTTAAAAGGGTAGGTTAGTTAGGGTTTAATAGGGCTTTCCTGTCTTTTGATTTTCAAAAAATTTGCATGTATGGTCTTTTGGTGAGTTTGAAAGGTCATCATTGATGTAATAGGTGTCATTGTCAATAAAAAAAATCTGAAATTTGGGTGTGCATAAGTCGATTTGGTCATTATGGTAAATTTAATACTTGTACAAACTTCCGTAGCATATTCAGTTTAAACAGGTCAGGTTTTGCTACGGAAGTTCTAGGCACTTCCGTAGCAAATTCACCCTCTCGAACACAGGATTCACTACGAATTTCGTCTTTTTTTCTAACGGTGGGGAAAAAGCTGCAGACTGTCATTAAAGGTCAAATCAAAGGTTTGTCAGAGCATATTGCCTCATCATTGCTCCATATTGTTATTTTCCATCATTTCTAAAAACATGCATCAGCTCGGTCATCATAATTCCCTTTCCACCTTTTCATTTCGATTTCCTATTTCAAATACGCTTTATCCTCATCCTTGTAAGCTGTTTGATTGTCTTAGTATCGATCTGGAGGTCTAGGGTTTGTCTAGCAGCTGTCTCAGGCTAGGTCCTACTAGTGTCAAAAGTTTTGTGTGCTGTCTCAAAATTTTTTGCAGGTGTCAAGGAATGAGATGATCATCACATTTTGAAGCAATGGCATCACATAAGAAGCAGTTTAAAGGTGGAGCTATTGTTAGGTACGAGCCCATGGACATGAGGCTGCTCGAGGAAGACCCCACCTTCTCACAAGCATTTGCTAGTGTGGGCTGCCTTGCCATGCACAAGTTTCAAAGGATTTTGCTGTTAATTTTACAGGCACAGGGTCAAAGGTGGGCATTTTGAGTTTTACTATGTCTCCTTGCACAGTTGCACAAGCTACTGAGATCCCAAGATCAGGGGAGTCATGGTTCAAGGTTAAGAAATTCAAATTACATAATTGTGACGAGTTTTTGAAAGAGGAGCATAAAGGCATCAATATGACTTCAGGTATCTCTAGAACATGCCTTAAGGAGAATTTTTCCAAGTTCTTAATGGCGATTCAGAAATCTTTCACCCGTGAGAGTAGATTCCATATGATTTATCAATACCACTTCAAATTACTGTTGTACTTCACAGGTAAGCAACCCCTGGATCTGCCTTTTTATTTGTTTATGAGTTTGAGCAAAATGGTAGACAAGGTTCAGGATAAACTTGAAACTAGTGATACCTCCATCTTTCATCATGTTCTTATCAAATTGCTGGTACTTTAAGAATTAAACAAAATGAAAAGAGATCGGTCTACATTCTTGTTTTTGAGTGGCTATGAGGTTGATGTCCTTACTCCTAGGAAAACACCAGGACCTAAGTCTAATACACCAAGGAAAGGCAAGAAATCTGAAGCAGGACCAGTGGTTGATCATGAGGCAGAGATGCAGCCTGAAGAGCTTATACAGCCTGAGGTAGAGCCTAGGGCAGGGCCTATGTAGCTAGAAGTTGAACAAGTACAAAAGACTGTGGTGTCAAAGAAGACTTCTACCAACAATCAAATAAAAACATATATAAGGGCCCACAGGAGAGTCACTAGAAGTCAAACAGGGCAAGTTAGTAGACATCCTAGAGGCAATTGAAATTGAAGAGAGTCCAATTGTAAAGCCTGTTGAAATCAAGGAAGCAGAGACCAAAAAGAAAAACAAAAGGGTTAAGAAGTTGGACTTTTCACAAGAAGACTCAGGGTTTATCTTTAAACCTAGAAAGCCAATCACTAGGTCACAACAGTCCAAGGGAAAAATGCCTAAAATGATGCTTGAGAAACCAGAAAAGGAGAAGCTGCCATTGGAGGAGATATCAGAATTACCTTCAAAAAAAGTAGAGTCAATTAATAGAAGGAAAGGTAAAGAGCAAGTCCAAGAGAAGAATGAGATGGAGCTTCTACAAGAACAACTAAGGGAAGCTAGGACAAATGTTCTAGAAACAAAGTTGGAGATGGAAGATTTCAAAAAGGAAATGAGCAAGCAACTAGGTTTTTTCAATGAAACGACAGACAAGTCAGGGAAGATGCTAAAGAGGACACTGCCTCTACATAGGATGATGAAGCATCTTTGTAGGAGAAATAGGTGGCTACAAGCAGAAAGGAAGAAGGTACAAGGTCATACTAGAGACATAGAAGTACAAATGCAGATGATACAAGATGAACTTTTGAAGAGGGGCTTGAAATTCATAACGGTTTTTGATGATGTTGCTCCATAAAAAGGGTAAGATCACACATTTTTGGGCTATATTATGGCTTATGTTATTACACAAGCATATATAGGCTGAATAAAGTGTTTTGGAGGTGAAAAAGGAAAAAGGTGAAAAACTTCTGTAAACTAGGTACTTTCTTAGCAAGTCCCAGGTTTAAAGGCAGGAATTTGCTACGAAAGTTGCTATAGCTTTCCTTGAGGATAAACATCAACAAAAATTTCAGAACAAGAATGGCTTAAGGCATGTGTTTACCTCATTAGCCTCAATGAAGACCCTCCAATAGTCAAAAAGCTTAAAGATTATGTAGAATGTGGAGTTTGAAGTTTGCTACGAAAGTTCGCTACGAAAGTTCATGTACTTTGTTTTTCTTCTAGCGTTAGGTGTTTTTGATGTTTTTAAGCAGTAAATGCAGTGAAAACGTGGATGAATGACAGAATAAAAGCATGCATATTATTATGCCACTTATTAAAGAGGACAATTCAACAGTCAACTACCATGTGGCTAACAACTCATCAAGTCAACTAATGATGCCACATCATCAATATAGCTCACCATCTCGACTCAGGTTCTCAACTCAGGTTCATGAGGTCTTAACTCCAGTGCATAAGTTGGCAAACACCTCAGCATGTCAGTTTGGTTCGATAGAGATGACAAGTATAGGTTGTTAGATGTTTTGTTGGAGTTATTAATAGTCATAGAATCCTTTTTTATTACAAACTCTATCAAAACAGAAAAATATCCCTATTTATTTTCAATATGATGTAATCCTATTTGAATTAGGTCTCTAGGTTAGTATCAAAGTCTAGCCCAGGTGGCAGACCATTGTAAAAGAGACCTCACTCTATAAATGAGGGGTTTTTTGAGTTTGAAAGGGTTGATGAATGTAATGAGAAGGCTATTATGTAATTTTCCTCTACCAAGCTAGTATACAGTTTGCAGCAGTTGTCTTTCAAAACCTGAGATTCTTTTGGAGCTTATGTGTTTGTGTCTTTCTATTTTGTATATTGTTATCAATATCATAATATTATGATTACTTTGAATTCATAGTTTTTATGCTCCAATTTCCTTCATGTACTATGTTTTTGCTGTAAAAGTTATCTTTTAAGCCCATTTGCTTCAGTTTCCATGGATGCATTCGCTAGCAATTGAAGTCCCTTAGCTGACGCCATGCCCAATGGTAGCCTTCATACACTCTTCCACTTGCAAAATCACTTAAAACACAAAAAGATTTAGCCATCTGCAATAAAGATATTATCTTGAGTATTCATTTGTTTTCTTTAAGAGAGCCCTCTTTCATTGGAAGGCCTAACTTTTAGTCCAAAGTGGTTTGAAATAGTTATGCTAGGTTGGCTGTTGAACAACCCAACTGGTTCTAGCTTAGTGATAACACAACTGAATAGTCTTAGGAAAATATTCTTTATTTCATGATGTGTCGTTATTTATTTCTCTATTTCCAGCTTCAATTAGCAATTCACAAACATGTCCTTCAAGGCCAGTGAAAGCATAGTTTTACAAACCGGCTGGCTTGAATCGGAAATCGGTCAAACCAACCGGTTCATTGGGCGACTGGGTCAAACTAGATAAAAAAACCCACTTCATGGGCCTATTTCACCAAAAATCCACAAAAACCGGCATAAATCGACCGGTTTAGGATGAAACCGGCTGGTTTATGGTCAAACTGGCCGGTTTCGTCCTAAATCGGTCGGTTCATTGCCAAGACCGCGACGGACCCACACGACGTCATTTAGGAAGCTTCATAGGTGTTTTGGAGGGAAAGTAAGGGTTGTTTCTATTGAAAAGTGTAACTAGGTCGGTCTTCATGTTAACTATGTAAATATGTAATTATGGAAAAGAAGAAGTAAAAATAAAATATATCATTGCTGTATTTGCTTCATGGGTTTCATGAGCATAATTTATTAAGTAGATGGAATTCTTCTTGATGTACATAGGTTTGAGTTAAGTGACAAATCTAGTTTTGTTATACGCTCCAAGACCTTGCGGAAGAAGCCTACAATAGCCCTCAATGCAACGATGAAGAACAAGTGAAGAATACCTCTCTAACGATGAGATAAAATATTATCCAGTCGGCCTAATTAAACAGCTACATGGTCGGCTTGCTTGAAGGAATGTGCACTATATATGGATAAGGGTATGCGGTCACTATGGATAAGAAGACATCGTATATCTCTGAAATAACAATGTGTACAAAGGGAGACTACATTGCGGATAAGAAAGAAGGTAACACTGCATTGCGAACACATGGCAATATATGAGTGTAGTTGGAAGTGAGTATTAGACAGTTGGAAGTGTGGATCAATCTCAGGAGTAAGAAGTGCGGACATCCCTAATATCATAGTCCAAATTAAAGTGCGAGAATACAGTGCGGACAAATGAAGAAGTTTGCGTACAATATTGAATCTAATACAGGAAGTCTGCGGACTTAATCTCAAAAGGTTTGCGGACCTAATCTCAGAAAAATTGTGGACATCTAAAAGAAGAAATTACAAGTTCAAGGATAAGCATATACTTGTGGATAAAAGTGAAACTATAGTGCAAATATTAGAAGGTTACATAGTGGATTCAAGGCAGTATGTAATTAAGGTTAAACAGTATATCCATGCGGATATAGGTGCAGTATATCTAGGTGCGGATATCTCTAAGAAAGCAGTGCGGTCAGAAGCTAACAAACAGTGTTGATAAGTACCTAGTGTGGGTTTAAAAGGAAGTAACGTATGAGATGCTAAGGTATATATGTGGATCTGAAACAGTAGAGCAGGAAGATAATTACGAAGAGTACAGGAGGTACAGGTTGCGGTTTGTTGAAGCTAGATTGCGGAGAAGTAGTGGAAGAGTACAGGCTGTTGATATGAAGAAAGCACTTCTTGAAATTGAGACAGTCATCATAAGAGGCAGAAATAGTGAGGACTTCCTACAGTTCCAGCAATTCAAATACAAGCATATACAAGGTAAAGATCAAGGTCTTGGAAGCATATCTAGGTCAAGGGTTTGAGTCTAGGTCATGGTACATGGTACTTGTCATTTGAAGATCTATAAGAAGAATTCTTTGTGGGTTTTCCTCTCCAAGAGGGAGAGGTTTTGCCCTGGCTGTAGGAGCCTAACTTTTGTGTCTTGTGCATTTTGATAATTGACTTGATGAAAGATTAACTAAGAGAAGACATAAGCAACACAAGCAAGCTCAAAAGTAATTATCAAGAAGAGAATTTGTATTAACCTACATCCCTCCAAATTCTCAACAGTTTCCCCCCAAAAACACCCTCTTCAACCCTTTAAAAGGAGCTCGCCCCCCTCATTTGCATCACACATTTCATTTGGAGTTTTTGTGAGTTTGATTGGGAGCTTGGAGGCTGTTGAGTTTTTGCTAGAGTAGTGGAACAACAGAGAGTTTGAGCTAAGTAGCAGCCATCATGCCTCCAAAAGCCAAAGATACTGCATGGGCTCATTGTGATATGATTAATGGCAAAATGATCTGCAAATATTGCCAAAAATCTATCGGAGGAGGGGGTATTAACAGGTTCAAGCAACACTTGGTTGGGATAGGAGGCCATGTAAAGCCATGTGGAGCACCAAATGAAGTAATAGGGCATATTAGGGTAGAATACCTTCAAAAGTTTGAGACTTAAGTCACTGAATCAATAGAGAAGTTTGTGACTCAAGCAGTTGCAAAGTTTTGGAGTTGAGACTCAACCAACTGAGTTTGATCATGATGAAAAGTTTCAAGTGATAATGTTGATCACTAATATCATATATGTAGATTTGTTGTAGGTCAGTGACCCCATAGTTTGTAGGCATTGTTTTTGAACTCTAGAGGCCATTTAGAGCCTCATCGATTATATATTTTGTTGCTGATATGTATTGCACTTTGTGCCATTTTGATATATTCACCTTTACATGGTATATATATGAGAAAACTTTGCATATTTTGTGTCTATTGGTTTGGAATCATGGTTTTAAATCTTAAAGATAGTTTTTTTCATTAAAAATTAATTATTTCATGTGTTTTTTTTTAAACCGGTTCATTGAGATCTAACCAGTCTCGGTTTGTAACCCGATTTATTAGGTTGACCAGTCCGGTCATCGGTTCCGATTTTTAAAACTATGAGTGAAAGTAGACATTAGGCATTCTTTCTCCTCTTTTTCTAGTTTTTTTTCATTTACTTAAATTTTCCAGTGTTCTCAAGTCTGCTCGGAGATGCTCGGAGAGTTCCAGCAAATGCTTTGCATATGCATTGGTTGATCAGTGCATGCAAACACTGAAAAAACTGTGCCATCATCTCCAACAAATAGACTAGAGGCCTGCTGACCATATCCCGTATCTTTTCCATATTCAATGTTTGAAGCAAGTGTTTGCAAATTATCATCATGCTTTCTTTTTTCTTTTATTAGATCCTCGCGACCACTTGTTTGCTTCTTGTAGAGCCATGACCAAACATGAGAGCATTCCCTTGTTGTTGGGTTTTGTTCAAGGTGAAACAAAGTAGATGGAGGATTTGTCCTCATGCTATTAGAGGAGGTATTAATACTCTGTTTTGCATTCTTGGGCTTATCATTAGATTTGCCTTTCCAAAAATCGTTCCATTTCCTTAACTTTGTTTTCAGTTGTGTGTCCAACTCCTCTAATTTTGTAAAGGCCACTTTCTTCCAGTATTGCAATTTCTTCATAGTTTTTTCTCGTTGTTTTTCCAACTTCCTCCAAGATTCTGCTTGTTGCTCTCAAAACTCTGCGTAATTATCCCAAAAATTTGCTTCCAGTGGTTCCATTTTTTAATTTTTCAAATACCATCCAGGTTGGCAGGACTTCTGCTCTGATCCCATTGAAATGAGTCAATGAAAATTTTACCCTAATTTATCCTTTGGTAACAGGGTCTTCAAAAAATTCACATACCACACGCAAATTAGATAATGTCAACATAAACATATACAATTAACAATTCTAAGATTAATAACATAACTTTGCAGTTCGTGGGTGTATTTTGTATGAGTGCAACACAGTACTGTGAGAGTCACTGTACAACTTCAGTTCATCAATAACAGTTTGATTTTGATCCACCACCTACGCAAAAATCAATGTTCCAATAAGAAAGTGAACGATCCAACAATCTTATAGATTTGAAACCAAACGACAAATTACTGTAGTCCAACAAACAAAAAACCCTAGTTTTAGTTTGACGATCCTATCTAACGAATATTTATGAACTCAACTCCTTGAGTTGCTTGCAGAATTCCTTTTGACAAAATGGGAGGCCAAAATATGACTTTAGCTGCAGAGGAACCCCTATCTTTTCACCCCGAGGTATATTGACCTTCATATGATGGACTCCTCACTTTAGATGGATTCTTCACACTTACTTTCAGACTGTGTAAAATGGCATCTGAATATTTGCTAACCTCCTTACTCGGCCTCAGTCACTTACGATCCCTGTACATTTTTGCTACCCTAACTCAACTGCTTCCTCAGGCAAGCGAGGCCCAGACAAAGTTTATTTTATCTGCCTCGATATGTTGCTTGTTTTCTGCCTAGGCCAAACCTTCCGCAAATCTTAACCAAAGCCACGTCAACCCAAAACGTCGCAAAATTTGACCATCGGAGCACTTGACAAGTCGTGATTCAAGCACAAAAGATACTTGCTCGAAAAAGAAGACTTCACATGACCAAACATCAATGGTAATTTATCAGAATTTGCATGTCTAGACGTCACTAGACCCTTGTATGTTCTGCCATGTGTCTGGTTGTCCCCTTAATTTCGATCTGTTTCCAGGACGCGCTCTTGTGGCCAGACAGGAATTTTGTTGCCTATGCCAAACCTAAATAAAAAACCGTGTACCCAAACAAGAGAAAACATGCCTGCACGAGTTTGTTCTACCTTCAAGAGATTCATGTGACCAGAATAGAGAAAAAAAGGAAGAATAAAGAAAAATAAGATTATGAACTAGGGTGGAATCTTTCACCACCGAAATTGATAGGAGAATAGGGGTCTAAAAACCCTCAGATCCTTAGTCTCAAAGAAAAATAGAGATAATTGATCCAATCCAATGATGATTCAAATGAATTCAATCCTCTTGAATTTATAGATTTCTTTGAGGGGCTCTCTTTCCTTAATTAATTGAGTTAACTTTACTCCAAGCCCCAAATTCGGGTTTTTTTTTGCCCAACTACCCCAAAACTTGCCCAACAGAGGGAAATTTAGGGGTTTTCCCCTTTATGGAGGACTTTAGCCTACGAGGATCGATAGGCTAGTTCATCCCCTAAGCGATTAATTGCTTGGGAACATTACAGTAAATGGCAGGAGTGCTATAGATAGTGAGTGAGATGACTATGAACATGGTAGTTTAGATGGTTGTTCACCATTGTTAATTACTAAAAGGAATGAGAGATTAGGAGATCTCCAAATAGGTGTATATTGTTGTGATCTCAATCTCTTCCTCCTAAACATAGAAATGCTAAGTAACCTAACACAAGATATGGAGGGCACAAAAATACGATTATCCGACATGTGACACCCCGGAACATGACACAAACATGTTATATATATACATGTAGTTGATGATGATACAAATTCAATCATACATTATGCATACAATCATGATTCATCAATGATACAACTAGTACTTACTACATCAATTATGATAAATTGACAAACACAAGAAATTACCCATAAACTACCGTTTTCTCATTAAGTCATCAAAATCAAGATGTATTACATAGATACTGAGTCTTGACTCACTGAGTCACAAATACTATATGTGGGAATGCAAATGGAAAATAACAAATACAAAACAAGGTAAATACTAGAATCATAGATCAGGATGGAAGAATCTCACAGGCTGTAGCTCATTAACATCAAAATCAACATCACTACCACCATTGCTCTCTTCTTCATCCTCCTCCTCTGTATCCAATGTAATCTCTACATTCGTTGGTGTGGAGGATGACCCCTCAAGAGTATCACCATAATAAAAAATGAGTGTCTAGCACTGGCTCATTAAGATCCAGGTTGGCCAATGCCATATCAACATTGTTCTTCAAACCCATATCATTCGGAAACACATCCCACATCTCTGTCTTTCCCTTCAACCAATCCTCTCTCTACCTGTAAATAAGACAGGTTGGTGTGCACATACATCATTGTCTTTGCCTTAGACTGCTTAAGCTTGCTCTTCTTCAAACTATACAGATTATCATATGTGCTCCAATTCCTCTTGCAACAAGAGGATGAAGTAACCTATAAGAGAGGAGCCTTATGACTAACTGCTGTAGAGGAGGGCATGTTACCCCATGAGTTGCCCACCAAGTAGAAGGCTTCTTAGCCCCCTATCTCTAATCACATCATAGCCTGCAAGTCTCCCAGTGCTAGCGAAAAAAATATGCAAAGGAATCCTCCACCTCATTGAGGGATGCTCTATCTTGAAATATTCATCTTAATGCATCCTTCCTCACCTGTGAAATCTCACCATCCATGTGAGGAGGGAATCTACATGACGGTCCACCATTGAGCCACTCATTGTTGTAGTATTTTGGATTCAATGAGTGAGCCAAACATTTCAAAGGTGTTCAATTCTTGTCCCACCTGTTGACAAGATATCCCGTATGGTGGTGAAGAAGGCCTCTGATGATGTCTCATACTCAGGGTACTCTTGAAAAATAATGGTCCTCACGAACTCAATCATGGAACCCCATCCCTCATAAACCTCTCCTAGGATGTGTCGGTCTGTATCTGCAAATCATAACAAAGCAATGATAGGATCCATGATCTTAATAGTAAAATCTACCCTCTCCCACCAAGCATCACCCAACACAGGATCCTTAACTCTTTTTGAGGTTGCTTGATCTGTCTTTCTCCAAAAAAACCAAAACTTTGAAATGACCATGGCCCCAAGAGTGGTCTTGACCTTCCTCAACCCCTTCAGCATGATAAATGCAGAAGCAAACCATGTATCTGCAATCTTCAACTATGATAAATGTGTGTACTCTTTGTAGATTGTGAGGGCATTAATGTGATTTTGTACAAAGTTGCAGATACGTTATGCATCCTCAATAAGATTTCCAATCCATGGCACATCAAAAGCAATAGATTTAAGTGCTAAAATCAAGGAATGGACAATACAAGGTGTCCAAAATATTTGTGGATATTTAGCTTCAAGAATCATGCCATCAACCTTGCAAACAACTGCTTTGTCTGTAATGATTTGCACACAAGAATCAACACCTACATCTTCAATAATTTAATGAACAACTCACCCATATTTGTGCATCCTTGTATTTTCCAAAAGCATCCATTGCTTTCAAGAAAACTGATCCGTTCAAGGAAGACAACATGAATTTGATGAATTGATGAGTTGATGGCATGTTGCATTTTTCCATCCATAAAAAATAATACTAATCCTAGATGTTGGCCATGTTGATTTAATAGGCCCAAACATTTTATCCACCTCCTTCCTTGGCTTAGCCAATAATGTGGTTCTAAGCTTCTTTGAACCAGGAGGCACATACCCCGATGGAGCCCCTTGATCTAGAGCTCAACATATCTCGATTCTTGATAAATAAAGGTGATTGTGCAACATTAAATGCTATGGAGTTGAGATAGAAAAAAAGGCAATGGTAAGATCAATCTCTTGTTGCAATGTCTTTTCCTTATGATGAAATCTGACCTAGAAAGACATCTCTACCTTGTTGGAAAACGACCTAGCTCACGCCCCCCTACACAGGCTGCATTGTATGAATTCTGTACATGTCGTACGAGCCTTCTGCGTGCTTGTTCCGCGTTGTCTTTGAGTGTTCGACACTGCTGTTGTGTTATGCAATTGTTGTGCCATCTTTCTTTAATGCCCTAGCATGCTGCTAAAGCCTGTACCCACACTGAAGCTTTGCTGCCATTTTTTTGTTGAAGCTCTTACCAAACAATTCTGATGCATACTAACTCCATACTACCCATTTTCCCCCCTCAAATCGACCTGGGACCACACTTTTTATCTCAAGGCTGAAAATCAAAAGATCCAAGGGTTGAGATTAATTTGTTGCTCACTTAGGATAATTTAAAAATTTCCTGAGCTAAATATTAGAGAAAAATTAATTATGGCTTTAGTGGAGTTTTGGTGGGTCCCTTTCCAAATTTAGTGCATCTCTAAATTTAGCTGGACCATTTTCTCTCTAAATTCATCACTCCCTCTTAGAGAGGAAGTGGCTCTCCACAACACCCAACTTATCTCTGTGAAACACAAAGCTACCCTGTGGCAAAGCCTTAGTCAATATATTTGTTGTCTGCACTATTGTAGGGACGTACTGAAGCTGGATCTTCACCTTCTGCATACAATCTCTGAGTTGGTGGTACCTGATTTCAATGTTTTTGGACCTGTAATGAAACATTGGATTGTTAGAGAGCTTGATTCAACTCTGCTTATCACAGTAAATCACTGTTGGCTCCAACTTCTGACTGAAAAGCCCAAGTAGCTTTCTCAGCTAAATGGTCTCACAAGCTGCCATACTGGCAGATGTATTCAGCCTCTGTTGAGCTTACTGCTATTGATCTCTATTTCGTGCTGAACCAGGAAACAACTATAGACCCCACACTAAATGTACAACTTGAAGTGCTCTTTCTGTCTATTGGACTCCCTGCCCAATCTACACCTGCAAAGCCTGGCAACTTTGCTTCATCTACTCTCCTGTACAACAACCCAAAGTCAACTGTGCCCCTGAGATATCTCAACACATACTTAGCAGCTACCCGGTTGGTTTACTGCATAGCAAATGTTTGGTCATGTGTTCATTAAATACCTCAACAACCCTATCAACTACTTGTAGAGTGTAGCATCCACACGTATTTTGCTAACATCTATCTTCCTCCAATTTGTCACTAAAGGAGTGGCCATGGGCTTGCAATCCTGCATCCTGAACCTCTTGAGAATCTCCAGAGCATACTTGCCCTGTCCCAAGAAAATCTTCCCATCACCCTACCAAACCTCCAGTCCAAGGAAATAGTGCATCGACCCTATATCCTTCATGTCAAACTCTGATGCAAGATCAATCTTGCATTCCCTTATGAGCTTCTCGTCCCCTGTCAAGATGAAATCATCAATGTATAGTATAAGAATGAAAGGTTGCCGCCCAACCACAATAAAGTACAGTTTAGGGTCAGCTTCCCTCTTGGTGAAGCCCAGTCCAAGAAGATAACTATCTATGCGCGAATATCTCGCTCTTAGGGCTTGCTTTGAGCCCATAAAGAGCTCGCTTGAGCTTGCACACGTGTGACTCCTTGTTATGTGTCTCAAACCCCTCTTATTCAATGCAAATTTCCTCCTCAACTACTCCATTGAGAAAGGCTGCCTTAACATCCATTTGGTGGGTTTTCCACCCCATCTGTGCTACCAATGCAATAATGGTCCTGATGGATGAGTAGTGAGCAACTGGAGTGAATGTTTCGTCCTAGTCAATGCCCTCAACCTAAGGGAAGCCTTTGGCCACAACCTAGCCTTGTACTTCTCTGCGCTCTGATCTGCCCCATGCTTAATTCTGTAAACCCACCTGGATCCAATCATTGGCTTGTGCTTTGGTCTTGGCACAACCTCCCAAACATCATTATGCAAATGGAGTTATATTCCTCAACCATAATGTCTCTCCAAACCTGCTGTGGCTCAACCTCTTTGAAGCTAGAAGGCTTTGAGTCAACTTGCTCTGTAATAAGTGCCATGTAGCTAGAGTACCTATGTGGATGTTTGCTCTGCCCGAAGCTAGAGTTGGGTGCCCCAACACTCTCTTGGGCCTCTTGAATTAGCTTCTCGACCCACTTGGTCCTCCTTCTCCTTGTACTGGGAGACGCAGATTGAGTGACTGCCTCCACTCTCTCATCTTTCTCCTCCTCATCCTACACTGTCTCCTCATCACCTTGTTGTACGACCTATCCACCCACTGACTGTGACTGCACTTGAGAAGTTGGCTAAGCTTCCTGCTTGGGAGCCTATTGCTTCTCCACTTGCTCTACACACTACTCATGCTTCGAGGACTCTTTGAGAGCCTTTGCCTCCTCAAACTTCACATCACGTCTAATCATTGTTTTTCTCAGTGTTGGAACATTCACCTAGTACGCTTGAGAGGTCTCGCTGTAGCCCACGTAAATACCCTTTTCAATTGTGGGCTCCAATCTCTTCCTGCTATCTTTGAACAATGTTAGGGTCTTATAAGTATAGGATTCATAATTTGGAATTGACTTATGATAGTCTTGTAAAAATATGTACATACTTTGCTTTCTGCAAGATGTTTTTCCCATATTTTGTTAGAAAAAAAAAGAAAAAAGAAAAAGAAAAAATAAAAAAGAGGGTAAAAGTCCTAAAAGAAAGATCAAAGGACTTAGAAAAAATATAAACCCCAAAAGAAAAGAAATAAAACATGAAAGTGTGCAAGTCCAAATGCCACTACTTTTTACTTTGTTACTGATGATTATGGCAGAGTGTCAGTAAATGCCATAATCCATGATGAGTTGAACTGTTCAATCTTGACTTGTCTGTTTCAATTTTATTGTTGTAGATAGTGAATAAAGATTAGCGAGACTATTTAATCCTGTCTAATCAGTAGATAGGTAGAGAATAAAGAGGAGCTCATCAGTTTAATCTGAGCCCTCAGATGATATAAGGTAGATTTAGATAGTTTTTATTGCTTTCAAAAGAATAAAATGTTCAAGGTTGCTAGCTCAAATGCACCTATAAAAGGAAAGAAAAAAATGTTAGATTAAAGTTAGGTAGGTAGAAAGAAGTGGGAAGAAGCTTGTAAATATTCATCACCGAGCAAAAATAACTAATTTCCCCTCCCCTATAGTGATTCTGCATTTTATATTTCAGTCAAAGAGGCTCCGAGCATTTCTCTGACTTCTGTTGGGACCGGACCCAAGGCTCAATGACTGTTAAGTTAAAAGTGTTGAATTTCTATAATAATCCCTAATTATCATCATTTACCCTACATTCATTCATTTACACTTTCATAAGTAAAGATCTTTTACTTAATGAAAAACAAAATTCCCTTTTGATTAATCTCCTTCATTCATAAAAACATAAAAAACCCTCCAAAAATATTATATTCTAGGTCAAAGTGGTCAAATTAGAAATGATAAAGCTTTGCTTTTACATTATCACTTTACTTGGTCATATAATTATATTTTGCTATTTTTCATTGTCCTTGGTCATATTAACTTCTAATTTATTTATTAAATCCTTATAAAACAAACCTTATCCTATTATTATAACCCCTTTTATCTAGTTATCCCCAAAAACCCACTATTATACGCTTTTTTGCCAAAGTTAATTATCCACATGTTTAAATAAAAAACCCCAATTATATCCCCTTTGGCATAAAACTAACATTATATAAATAATCTCGCCCCATATGGTTATTGGATCCCACCATGGTCTAAGACTATATAATAAAAATATATGATTTTCGGGCAAATCTTATGTCTTTGGAAACTAAAAATCGCACCCCAAGCCTTTGCAATAGACTTGCCAAATTTACTCCGCCTCACGCGCATTTTACCATATAAACCCTTTATATATATCACCGCCCATTTTACCCTTTGGAACCATATACCCTCATATATAGTTAACCTTTTATATATTAAAACCTTGATTATAAAGTATTTTTTACAAAGGTTTTATTATATTTCAATCCGACACTGCATAATAAAGAACCTCGGTCCCACATCTGTTTGACTGCAATTTCCCATCATATCTCAGCCGTTCGCTTCCTTCCCAATGATCCAACGGTGGACGATGATCTTCGCGCTCGCAAACCAAACGTTTGCCAAATGCCCAATCGAGCGCGAAATGGGTGGTTTTTCCATTTCCGTCTCCTGTGACGTGTCATCATTTGATTGCGTCGCGTTCATTTGGCCAAAAACCATTTACTGTCCAATGTCAGCGTGAAACCCACCTGTGGTTTTTCGCGTTCACAAACAGAAAACCGCTCTCGCCAGCAGATTTGACCCGTATTTATTATGTTTTTAAAAGATTTATATCAAAGGTTAAAACCTTTATTATGATATTTTTAAACGTTATTTGTGCGTTCCCGACTGTGAAAAGCCGCCCGACTGTGCAAACAATCCTTTGCTCAAATTGTTGACTTATACCCAGAGAAAAGCCCGAATTCAACCACTGATCCCCTGTTTGAAGACCATTTAAAGCCATTCTCTACATCAACGATCCAGACCCATCTGCAGGAACCACCAAAGCTTCAGAAACCTTCTCAAAATATCAAAATACCTACAAATCAGGTATTTTCCAAAATTTACCTGCAAAATTCACGATTTAAAACCTCCAAATTGAACCAATTAAAGTTATAAATAGTGAATTTGTCCTTCCTAGTGTGTCCGAAACCTTGAAAAAAGAGGGCAAACCCTCGCATTTTTTTCCCAGAAATTGCTGTTTACATAAAAGCCTCATTTAAAGCTAAATCCTCAGTCCAAGACCCCTGAAAGATCAATTCCACGGTTCAAAAAGGTTTTAAAACCAACAGAATACCTCAAAAAACCCCTTTTACAGTCACAGTCATTCAAAAAACCTGTGTTTTCTGTTTCAAACCTGTTGCCTGTGTCCCAAATTCCTAATTGAGCACTGAAGTACCCATTGCCATCATCTTAGCCTATAAGATTGCTCAATTACCCTTTGTTTAAGAAAAATCAACTATTGCAAACTGTGTAATCTTGCTTTAGTTATCTCAAAATGACAAAGAAGCAAATGACACCTAAAGTTGGAGGATCCAAGCCTGTCAAACCTGGAGGATCCAAACCTCCCAAGTCTGAAGCAGCAAAAGCCCCAAAATCCACCCCTGCACTCACTGCAAAAACCAATGTGACTGTTAACCCCCTTCAGCCACCAGTGTCTACTGAAGAAATCATCCCCTTGGTCGATGTGGATCATAAAATTGTAGACCCTGTGGTAGAATTCAACTTATTAGAAGTTCACAATCGGTGTCATGAAAAGTTCCTAGATAAAGAAGACATGCCTCTCTGGGATACAAATTTACCCAAATATGTAGTCCCAGTAACACATCCTGGTCAAGACCTGGTAAGAATGTGCCAAAAGTACTATGTTCCAGACCAAAGATCAATTGTGAATGCTGACAGGGAAATTCTTCTTTCTATCACTGCAGAGTCTATCAATGAAATGTTACAACTTCAATTTGAACCTAGGGCAGTTCCTCTATCCATTGAAGCATTGACTTAGCTATATTTGGGATTGGATTTCCCTAAGAGATTTATGATTTTTCAGAATTTTATGCCTAGTCATGTGGACATTCCAAAGCTGAATCCTCCCTAAACCACTTCCAAGTTTCCTGAGGGTTCTAGGCATGTAATTTCAATGTTATCCTTCATATTAAGATACTTCACTGATGAGTCCATCCTAAAGTTTTTATCCACTTTATCTCCTGGTGAGCCTCCTGCTGTGATCTTTGACTTTGCCAGGTTTATAGCTGATTCCATACACCATCAATTGACTAAGTTACCCACTGAAGGGGTATTCAGGTATTCTTCATATTTATTTCATTTGTTCTTATTCTCACAAGCTGATCACTTTCCAATAGCACTACAGAAAATGAATGTAGAGGCCCAGCCTCTATCAGTTGTCTTTTGAACATCACTATTGAGAAAAGAAGGAAGTGAATACAGCTACACAGATTTTAGAGATTTGTTCATCAGGCCAGCTATGAATTTGCTACATAAATCAGAACAGCCTAGGGTAAGTGAAGAAATGAAAAGAATATTACAACTATCAGAAGAATGCAAAATGGGAGATTGGTACTTGTATGAGAAACAAACTGAATTGAGAATCTTTGGAACCAATCTGCATCCATACAAATTACCTAAGTTTTTGACTATCAGAGTCTTTGATTTAGAGTACTTGAGACATGTTTTGAATGTTGATGCCATCAATTTCATGGCTTCCAAAAAGAAGACCCAGTTCAAATTAAAAAATCAGATTGGTCCTTTCATAGTGAATAATAGAGATGCTGATTAAGAAATGGAAAAAAGATTGCCAGAGCTGAAATTTCAAGTGAGTTTCCCTTGGAATTATGACCCCCAAGGTCTTTTAAGCAGTATAAGGGTCAAGTGTAAACTACCTCTTTTTATACATGAGCCAAAGCCTGATATTGAAAAGTTTGCTAATCAGACAGAATGGGCAGAAAATACATTGGTAGATGCAACTGCAAATGAACAGCCAATAGGAAGTATGGATACCACACTTGCTGTGGTAACTCCTAAACAGCCATAATCTTCGAACAAAAGAGGCAGAGATGAGGGAACCTACACAACAAAAACTACTACAGATACTAAGTTCAAAATCATCTACTACAACAAAAGGCTCAAATTTGGTTCCATAGGGAAAGAGAAAGTTATTGAGGTTGAATATGCCAATGAACTAGAAGTCAGCAATGATGAAGCCACTGAGATAATTAAAGAGACTTTGACAGAGATAGAAAGGGAACAAGCAACAGCCGAAGAAAAGAATACCCAGATGATTGAGCAACAGGTTAATATAGAAGCTTCTTCCTCTCAAACAGCAGAAGAAAAAGATTTGGACATCAAAGAAAGATATAAGCAGATCAAACAAAGGAATGAGAAAATCAAAAGTGAGATTTATTCTCAGTTTCTCAAACAGAAGCCAGGAAATCAGAACAGGTTGCTTACAGCGTTTGATTACTCCTCAAATAAAATGATCATGTCATATTTACAACCAACTACTTCAACTCCAAAAACAGTGGCTGACTACAAAAAGGTTGAATTTGAAGTAGATACTGAAAAGGTACATGAACTGGATCAAATAGAATTCCACAGGCATAGATCTGAGATGCTATATCCTACTGTGGTGACAAAACCCATGAGTGTGACAAATTTGCAGAATACCATTATCAGCCTGCAAGACCAAATGAAACTTGACAAAGGCTCTTTATATGCAAAAGATCTAAGGATCAAGGCCTTAGAAGATTTGATTTTACAAATAAGAGTTGACCCATCAAATGTACAAGCTGCTGAAGTATTGATCAAGAAGAAAAATGATGATATTGCTGCTTTAAGGAAACAGTGAAAACTTCCTCAAAGTGAGCACCCACAGAGTAAGGAGATACTTCAAGAATAGAAAGAAAAAGAGGATATGATGCAGTTGATCATAAAGCTAACTACCCAAATCAAAGATATGGAAAGTCAAATGGATATACTTATAAAAGAAAAAGAAACTGTGAAGGAAACTGATACTTCCACCATTCCTACAGTCATGCCAATTATTACTGTTGCTATTCCTTCTACACTGGGAGAAAAGTTAGCACCAAAAGAGCCACTGGCAACTGCAGTGTCAGTACAATCAGCTACAGGTACAACAGACAAATGATGCAGGGCAGATAGTCAAAGCAATGGAGGAAATGTCACTAAAAAATAATGAAATTAACAGTTTGAAGAAAAAGATTCAGAATATGGAAGTATCTAACAAAGCAACATTAATTAATGCCAATAATTATGAGCAAAAATCCAAGAGACTTGAAGAGCAAGTCAAAAGCATTCAAAAAGATTTAAGTTTGACTGCACAAATTTCTTATTTAAGAAATTACCTATGGACCAATATAATTGAGGCTATACATCTTCAGTGGCCATCAATCCAGATAATATATGAACAGAGAGACTTCCTTCTAGCAGCTCAAGTTGAAATACAAAAGACAACAGAAGAATTAGCAGATAAACCATCACAGGCATTAAAGCTAATCACTTTCTTAAACAGTAAAAACAGGACAGAGCTAGAAGAATTGAAAATACAGGATAGGACAGAGACTATATTGCAAATCAAGAAAGTACTGACAAAGAAAACTCTGATGAACAATTTGAAAGAAAAATGTGATGCCGTGAATTTTTCTATTACCAAATTTTTAGCAAAGTACACTATGCTAAGACAAGCTGGCATTCCAGATATACATGTTTTCAATGAGAAATTGATGGACCAGAAGGAATATGACAAAAAGATAAGGGATCATGCTAAAGAACAAGTCAACAAGCCATTGCCACAGGGCTCTCCCACTGGAAAAGTTGTTCTCCAATATATTGAAGACTTGTTTTTCCTTCAACATGAAATCAAGCATCTGTTTATTATCAAACCAAATTTTGCCAAGTATACTGATGCTGATGAGAACTTCAGAAAACTCAAAAGTGTAAAAATACTAGATGCTGAACAATGGCAGACTTTTACAGATTTGTTATAGCAGCAAAGAAGCAGAACAATAAAAGAAAGTGCAGGTGAAACAGTCAATCTGAGAAGGAAACAATAAAATGGTTATTTGATTTTGATTTTTTACTGCTGAGAAATATCTTTTTACAGCAGTTAAAGGTTAAAATATCAGTTAAAAGAGTATCAAGGTGAACAACAGAGTCAAAGTGTATCAGAGAGAAAAACAACAGCCAACTGATTTTGACTACTGTAATTTCCCTTTTTACAACAATAAAATGATAAATAAGCAGCTTGAAAGAACATCAGAGATGAGGTACAATGTTAAAGAGTATAAGTAGAAAGAGTATCAGTTAAGTCATCTTCCAAAAGATATTTTTCAAAGTGCCAGCAAGCATGGACAGCTATTCAACAAACAGTTTTTGTTAGATAAGATTAGTTCTATATTTTCTTGATAAGAGGATAGCTTGCTAAAGTTGTTAAGCAGCTGTCCCTCTTAATGTGTAAAGATATTTTATATTTCCTAGAGTTATTCCTAGATCTCTCTAGGACATTTGTAATAAACATTTGTATAAATACTTCACTCTTTGAAGTATTTTGTGTGGAATAAAATTGCTAAGAGCATTATAGACATTTTGCTGGTACGTTGGAAGCTCACATGTGTTGATTTCAAAGCAGCAGTCTAGACAATAGCCAATTGGACTTCATAATTCAGGATTCATGCGATAATTTGAAGAGTAAAGTGCATCTATCTTGTCATTGTTTCCATTCTGAGTTACATACAATTTCATATATGTTGTTCAATCTTAATGATTAATTAGGAGTATTACTTCAGGATTAGTGTAAAAACTCCTTGTCTTAACTACTTAATCATTTAAATGTTTTCTGCTGATTTCCGGATTTAGGAATTCTTAATTGCTTCTAGTCTCGTTTGACCCCTGCCTCCTTCCTCTTTTTCTGGATCAAAGGATCCTTCATTGCTCTTTATCCCGAAGCAAGCTATTTCATCAAAACAATCTATCCAAATCTTTGAGGGTTATCTACCTTGCCTTGAATACATTAGCATCTTTTTGGCCTTGCCTTCTAGTTCTGCTTGCTAGACTTTGACTCCATAGCCCAATGGACTAGTAGATCCCTCTTTAATTTGTCTTTAAGTAATCTTATTTTCCACCAAACATTTCAAAACCAAAATCAGTTGTTCTATCATAACTAGCCTAAAACATTAAACAAAAACAAAGTTAAATCATAAAAAGAGAACCCTCTCTAAAATTTAGGAAGGCTAGATCCTAAATTTCCAAAGTAGGTTTGTGGTTACCTCTAGTTTTCTTAAACTAAAAACCAAAAGCCCACAATCTTTAGAAATACATCAAAATGCCAAAGATGCGGAAGTGAGATAAGTCAGGGTTTTTTCATGTGAATGCTTCCTTTGGTGTAACTTGTCCCAAAAATTTGTGTGGACTCTTGTTTTGTAGGGACATGATTGTATTGCATGCCTCTACCCATAGAAACATAGACAACCCCTGGTCATGCAGCATGGCTTTGGCCACCCAAACAATGTTGCGGTTCTTCCGCTCAGCTACCCCATTCTGTTGAGGATTATGGGGAGCTGTGAGTCCTCTCTTGATTCCATCCTTGGCACAAAGGTCCTTGAAGGAATTTGTGATATACTCTCTGCCATTGTCACTACTCAAGGCCTTGATTTTTCTACCTGTCATGTTTCAACTAGGGCTTTGAATTCTACGGACTTTGAGAAGACTTCATGCTTTTTCATCTTGAAAAATATCAAAGTTTTTCTAGAATTATCATCAATAAAAATGACATAATATCTATAACCCTTGAGAGAAGGAGAAGAGAAAGGGCCACATACATCTTAGTGTTCCGAATCTAATATGGTTGTAGCTTTGCTATCTCAAGTGGGGAAATTTATGTTGAGATTTGTAGCTTGGGAGGTACTCCAAACACTAGGCTAGAGGGTTGTGGAGAAGTTGGCACACAAGCGTGGCTTGTGGGCTTGGAACCCAAGCTTGGGGTTTTGTGCCCAAAAGTGTTGGGGACAAAACCATGATGAGAATTTGACATGCGAGTGATGGAAATGATAGAGGACTTCAAGAGCAACCAGAGGCATCGAAAATCATCGAAATACAAGTTGTAGAAATTGAGTTATGAATTTTTGAAGTATGAGTGTGGGCTTGCACAAGAAGAGATCAAGTCGACCTAGTGTTAAGGAGCCTAATGACAACTGTACATGCCCACCAAGGGCATTTACTGGAGCCCTTGAGGAAACTCTAAAAGGAGGAGGATGCGAGGCTATTTGAGCACATCCTAAGTGCATCATTCATCATAGCTTAGCTCTAAAATAGGGTGTGAGTCCGAGGCAAGGGAAAGGAGACAGTGCAACCAAGTTTGAGGAGGGTATTCTCTGTGATTTTGGTGTGGATCTTTTGTGGAACAGGCCATAGGTCTAAGGTAGCCAGAAGGCGACTTAAGGGCAGATTTGAGGTGTCTTCCTTGCTAGATTAGGTAGTAGTTCAGAGGTAAGGTTGGGTATGTTTTTGTGCATGTTTTGATGAGTATTTTGTCTCTGTTTAGGGCCGTGGAGAAGCGCTGTAACTACAACACTGTTGGTGGACTTGTAGAAGGGTCGAGAGTCATGAAGGATAGGCCGCAACCCAAAACAAAGGTATTTTCTTGTCTAAGTAGGCCAAGACCATTGCTATAGCTATCCGTGGAGTTTCAAGAGTTCTGAGGAGGAGCCTTGAGACCTACAACAATGTATGAAGAAGGGTAGAAGGCAACAAAGAAGGATAACCTAGTGGGACAGGGAGGTACAGTGACTTGGAGCAGAATTGGGGCTGTTGTGATGCCCTAACTAGAGCTCAAAAGTTTGCACAAAACCCTAGGCAAGAAAGCAACAACAACGTGTTGCAGATGGTCTCTTGGTGATGGATGGATGCTAGAGGATGGGGTCCTAGGAGAGGAAAAATTGTATAAGACTGTTGGCATCCAAGAGGAAGGGTGATCATAGTGTTTGAAAGCCCTAACCAGTGAGAAAATGCTACAACATGTATTGGATGCTCGTGGTCTGTTGGAGGGTAGCGTGAGAGTGGACCAAGTGTGGGCCTAGATGAGGCAGAGTTGGAGTAGCCTAAGGAACAACTTGGGAGGATTGTAGAGGCTTGATTCAAGCTCGAAGAGACAAGTGTCTTGATGGACTAAAAGATTGTTAGATGTGGCAGAAAGAGAGCTCATAGGCCTGATCAACCAGGGGCAGTTTGAGTATCCCTAGACTTGCCATGTGGAGTAGGACATCTACAATAGAAGTTGGGCAATCCTCCTAGCCCATGTTCATTGTTGGAGAAGGACTTCTAGCAGTGATAGGTGGCAATCCTCCATGCCCTATGTTAGTCTTCATTAGAGAACGCAGGAAGACTATAGTGGTATGAAGTCCCAAAAGAGCTAAGGAGCAACAGTGGGCAATTGAGAGTTGTTCACAAACGGAGTTGTGAAAACTCGACCAATGTATCAATGTGTTGATGCGTTTGAGGACCAACGGTCAACAAGAGAGCAGGTTGAAGTCGAGATTTAGTGGTTAGATGAACTAGGGGCATTAATAGAGGCAAATGTTGCAGATCGGGAGTCGAAGGATCGAGTAGATGTGTTCAGGGTACGACTGAGAGGAGCTTAGAGAGTGCGATACACCAGATTGTCAAAGTATCTTATTTAGTGAGATTGGTGGTCATCACGACAGACACTAAGCCCTAGTTGTTGTTGTCTTGTATTAGTGGATGTATGAGGGCTATTATCCCTAGTACGGGAGCTCTAGGCTATTTTATTATCAGTTTGATTAATATAACGAAGTTGGGTTGTAAAATTTGTAAAATGTTGTGTATATTTTGTGCACTAGTAGATTTATTGTTGTTTATAATCCACTGTGCAAAGTAGACTTGTTGTGATACTTGGTTTGGTAGTGTCAGTGACTTAAGATTCTATCCTAGACACTAGTATCGTAGAAAAACAACATGGTATCAAAGGTACTTTGAAGGGTCAATGAATCAGAGTGTGCACAGCGAAGCAACTCAGAGGGAGTTGTGGGTGTTTAGATCATTGAGCAGAGGGTTCAACTGAAGACATGGAGATGTGGTCTTGACTGGCTTGGCAACGAGATTGGTTGGGAGTTTTGGTGGATTGGTGGTGACCCTGGTGAACAATTGTTTGTTGTAGTACAGGTTGTTGATCATGGACTTCCCTTGATTTGTGATGGATTGTTGGGACAACTTGAGGATTGCTTTGGCATGGACGAGATTAGTATGATTGAGATGGCTTCATGTGATGGACTGCAAATTGGCAGGCTAGTTCCTTCATCGGATCGAGATGTTGCATATCTGAGATTGGAGGGGTTTGCTCGAGTTGTGTTTGATCCAAGAGGGGATGAGATTAGTATGATTGAGATGGCTTCATGTTATGGGCTGCAAATTGGCAGGCTAGTTCCTTCATCGGATCGAGATGCTGCATATCTGAGATTGGAGGGGTTTGCTCGAGTTGTGTTTGATCTAGGAGGACGAGTGCTTACAGGATTGGGTTGCAGGGATGATGTTCCGTGTTCGACTGCAACTCTGACCGACCTTGTAAGACATGAGATTAGTGATAGGTTGAGCTAGTGGAGACCGTGTAGACCTAGAGGGAGTCTAGCTTCAGAGGGAGCAACCCTATGGAAGTGACGAGGTCTTCAGGTTCTGATGAGATGAGGCAGAGGCACTACTGAGATTGCAGGGGTCATTCTACAAAGTATGCTGCAGTGATGGATGCAAGATGGGCTAGTATCGCCGGTGATGATGTTGATGGAGACTTCCTAGTGTTGAAAGTACCTCCCTCACTAAGAGGGAGTGTTGATATTTGTAGCTTGGGAGGTACTCCAAACCATAGACTAAAGAGTTGTGGAGGAGTTGGAACACAAGCGTGGCTTGTGGGCTTGGAACCCAAGCTTGGGGTTTTGTACCCAAAAGTGTTAGGGCCAAAACCATCATGAGTATTGACATGTGAGTGATGGAGATGATAGAGGACTTCAAGAGCAACTAGAGGCATCAAAAATCATCGAAATACGAGTTGTAGAAATTGAGTTATGAATTTTTGAATTATGAGTGGGCTTGCACAAGAAGAAATCAAGTCGTCCGAGTGTTAAGTGGCCTAATGATAGTTGTACAAGCCTACCAAGGGCATTTGTTGGAGCCCCTGAGGAAGTTGTGAAAGGAGGATGCGAGGCTATTTGAGCACATCTATCCTAAGTGCATCATTTATCATAGATTAGCTCTGAAATAGGGTATGAGTTTGAGGCAAGGGAAAGGAGACAGTGCAACCGAGTTTGGATAGAGTATTCTCTTCTCTGTGATTTTGGTGCAGTTCTTGTGTGGAACAGGCTGCAGCCCTAAGGCAACCAACAAGGTGACTTAAGGGCAAATTTGTGGGTAGATTTGAGGCGTCTTCCTTGCCAGATCAGGTTGTAGTTCAGAGGTAAGGTTGGGTATGTTTTTGTGCATGATTTGATGAGAATTTTGTCTTTGTTTAGGGTCGCAGAGAAGTGTTGTAGGTACAACACTGTTGGAGGACTTGTAGAAGGGCCGAGAGTCATCAAGGATAAGCTACAACCCAAAATAGAGGTATTTTTTTGTCTAAGTAGGGCGAGACCCTTGTTATAGCTATTCGTGGAGTTGCAGGAGTTTCGAGGAGGAGCCTTGAGGCCTACAACAATGTATGAAGAAGGGTGGAAGGAAGCAAATAAAGGCAACCCAATGGGACAGGGAGGTACAATGACTTGGAACAGAAATAGGGTTGTTGTGATGCTCTAACCAGAGCTCAGAAGTTTGCACAAAACCCTAGGCAAGAGAGCAACAACAACATGTTGCAAATGGTCTCTTGGTGATAGATGGATGCTAGAGGGCGGGGTCCTAGGAGAGGACATATTGTATAAGATTGTTAGCAACCAAGAGGAAGGGTGATCATAGTGTTTGGATGACCTAACCAATGAGCAGATGCTATAACATGTATTGGACGCTCGTGGTCTGTTGGAGGGCAACGTGAGAGTGGACCAAGTGTGGGCCTAGATGAGGTAGAGTTAGAGTAGCCTAAAGAAAAACTTGGGAGGATTGTAGAGGCTTGCTTCAAGCCCGAAGAAACAAGTGTCTTGATGGACTAAGAGATTATTAGATGAGGCAGAGAGCTCATAGGTATGATCAGCCAGGAGCAGTTTGAGTAGCCCTAGATTTGCCATGTGGAGAAGGACATCTACAACAGAAGTTGGGCAATCCTCTTAGCCTGTGTTCATTGTTGGAGAAGGACTTTCTAGCAGTGATAGGTGGCAACCCTCTGTGCTCTATGTTACTCTTCATTGGAGCAATGCAGGAAGACTATAGTGGTATGAAGTCTCAAAAGAGTTGAGGCGCAACAGTGGGCAGTTGAGAGTTGTTCACAAACGGAGTTGTAAACAACTCGACAAGAGTCTTGATGTGTTGATGAGTTGGAGGACTAACGATCAACAAGAGAGTAGGTTGGAGTTGAGATTCAGTGGCCAGATGGACTTGGTGCATTGATAGAGGCAGATGCTGTAGATTGGGAGTTGAAGGACCGAGAATTCCAAGATCTAGATCTGGAATCCCTACTGCAACTAGCTGAACTACTTCTCCTACTTGCAAATCTGATTTAACAAGTTATTATAAACTTACTTTTTACAATATCGAAGCAGTTACTGAAACAACCTTGACTAATTAAAAATACATTTGTGAAATCAGAAAATGAGCAAGAAAAATAATGCAAACACAAGACACCGTTATTTTTGGACAAACGTCCCCGGAAAAACCCAATGCGGGAAAACCGGTGCAACAGATCTGAGGGTTTATATATTATTTAGTAATTTTATGAATACAAATTTGGGATGCCTTTCTAGCAATCCCTGCAAAGAATATGACTGACAAAGAATTAGTGAGAGAAATCTCACATAGAAATTTGGAAACCCGACTGACCAACAAACCCGGGACGACAAGCCCTCCACTGCGCTACGCAGTCTCTGCGTCACTTTGCTTGGGGACTGCGTGGCTTCTGCGTAGCTGGTTTTTGACTGGTTGGATCTGCCCTTTTGGCCCCTTCCGGTCTCACACCCCGACTTTTTGGCACTGGATCTGGCTGACCCTCAGCTGGATTACGGATTCCCTCAAGGCTGCAGCGCTGCCTCTGTGTGGGACTGCATTGCCTTTGCATAGCTGCTATGCTACCTTTGCTAATTTGCTCTCTGTCTTCTCCGCGATGTATTCCCGGCTCAAGAAAATCTCCAACCAAAATTACTCTGCCCCTCACTGCAATCAAGAATCACTTCGATTTGATTTTCTTCCGAGCATTGCTCCGTCCAAAAAATTCGATCTCTAGATTCTCTTGGTGTAATTTACCAATGACCCTCAATTCTTCCTTTATAGCCTTCTCGTTGACAAACCAACGACCTAGATTAGATCTCCAATCAACGTTTAAGATTATGTTAGACTTGATCTGCTTTTTGTAGAAGTTTCACCCATAATTTATATTAATATTGATTAATTATTTTAATTTCCTAAGTTAGACTTAGGGTCCTCATTAAAAATAATTATTTTTTCTTATAAAAATGTTTCTGGGTGCAATTTCCCAAAACAATTTATGGGTTATTTGTAATGCATATATCTAAGCCTCTCCACAAAATTCGGGGCTTATTTGATGCTACCAAAAATCAACACTCCCTCTTAGCGAGGAATGTGCTCTAACAGATATGCCTTGCTGCACACTGCTCTGACTCTGAAGCATCTCCCTCTGCAATGATGATGTCTGACATGCTTTGCATCAATCACTGCATTGCGGCTGCACTGTACTGTTGCTGACCCTGCCACAATCAACACTGCATCCGTACTGCAACTCCCTCTCAAATTCCTCATCTGCTACTAGCACTGCCACTGCTAACTCTGCACTGCAACTCAGTTGCTGAGAGAAGCAACTGAAAATGTCCAAAATTCTGAATAAGTGTTCAAGATGCATCTCAGTGCTAAAAACATTGATTGCTGATAGACACTGCGTTGTCCCTCTAATGCACTGTGCTGTTGCTGCTCAGAAGTTGGCGCTGCTATCGACTGCAACTGTCGTCTCTGCACTCTACAGCGACTGAAAACTCCTCCGGCCTGCTATTGCTGAATATGGGCACCCGTAGCAAGGTTGTGATCCGAGAGGTGGACTCCTCCAAGATCCTGCCCAACTGTAGTTCTGCTGAACTGCAACTCAATGTCGCCCCATCTCCCTCCTGGAGATGCGTGAGCACTCATGGTGTACTCATCTTCATCGATATTCGCTGTTGTAGCCTTCAGATCATGCTTCTCGTCCTTGCCCTTATGCTTCAAAGGACACTGGGAAGTGTAGTGACCAAGTTCACTACACTTGAAGCATTTGATCTTCGAGACGTCTTTCTTACGTCTCCACTGCTCCCGCTGCCCTTTGGATGCAAGGGCTGCATCTTCCTCCTCCTGCATCACCTTCTATCCACTACCTTTTGTTGCCATCAAGTTTGCACTTGACCAAGTCTCTCCTTAGCTCTTCTTGCTAAAGAGAAACCCACATCTCCACCCAGCTTGGCAAGGTTGCTTTGCCCAGGATGCTCTGGACAAATACTTGCCAATCATCAATCACTGCATTCAATGCCCATCTCACCATCAATGTAGGAGAAGGGTAGACCCTACTACTACAAGTTGGTCATGAATCTCCTGAAGTCTTGACAGGAACGGATCAATGCATTCCCCTTTCTGCATCTGCGCCATCCTTAGTTGCCGCTCAAGGTACATCTTTCGCTGCTCGGAAGATCCCCCATATAGTGTGGCCAAGGGTTCCCACATTTGCCTGGCAGTATCTTTGCCAACTATATTGGACACAATGTGATCCTTGACTCCATCAAGGATAAGCCTTTTTGCCTTCGCCATATTAGCTTTGTACCGCTTCAATTGAAATGGATCTGTAGGGACAATTACCGTGTTCTGCACGAAGAGCTTAAGATCGTATTCATCTAGAAGACAAGTGATCCTTGCCTTCCAGATCACGTGTTTGGAGGCTCCCTCCAACCGATCCTGATATCTAAGCCCGTGAGCTGCCATGGCCGTCAAATCTGTCGAATTTGCTCCTCTTCTTCCCCCTCTGCACAACACTAGACAGGCTTATGTACTCCTTGTGGAGCTCGTAGATCTGCTGCTCAGATCTTGGAAGAACTGAAATTCCCCGGCTAGGAATCTCCTGAGAGAGAAAATTCCCTCAATGTGCTGCTTCTTACTCTTCTGACACTTTCTGCCCAACAAAATCAAGATCTGCCTGCAGAAACTGTGTCCCACCAACTCTACATTGCTCCCTCTGCCTCAACAAAATTCCGATCTGGAAATCTTACCTCTCTGTCGACTCACTCAGAGAGAGACCTTCCTAGAAATTTCAGCCCTCCTAGCTTGGACTGCACAATCCCTCTGGGGATTCAAATGGCTGCTTTCTACAGCTCTTCGACCTCCGACTCAGCGCTGTATCTGCCTATTTCACAATGCAAGCTCTGATACCATGTTACAATTCCAAGATCTAGATCTGGAATCCCTACTGCAACTAGTTGAACTACTCCTACTTGCAAATTTGATTTAATAAGTTATTATAAGATTACTTCTTACAATATCGGAGCAGTTACTAAAGCAACCTTCACTAATTAAAAATACATTTGTGAAATCAGAAACCGAGCAAGAAAAATAATTCAAACATAGGACACCGTTATTTTTGGACAAACGTCCCCGAAAAAACCCAATGTGGGAAAACCAGTGTAGCAGATATGAGGGTTTATATATTATGCAGTAATTTTCTTAATACAAATCTGGGATGCCTTTCTGGCAATCCCTGCAGAGAATATGACTGACAAAGAGTTAGTGAGAGAAATATCACACTGAAATATGGAAACTCGACTGACCAACAAACCCTGGACAACAAGCCCTCCACTGCGTTGTGCAGTCTCTGCGTCACTCGCGTGGGACTGCGTGGCTTCTGCGTAGCTGGTCTTCGGTTGGTTGGATTTGCCCTTCTGGCCCCTTCCGGTCTCACACCCCGACTTTCTGGCATTGGATTTGGTTGCCCCTCAGCTGAATTACAGATTCCCTCAAGGCTGCAGCGCTGCGTCTGCGTGGGACTGCATTGCCTCTGCTGATCAACTCTTTGTCTTCTCTGCGATGTATCCCCAGCTCAGGAAAATCTCCAACCGAAAGTACTCTGCCCCTCATTGCAATCAAGAATCACTTAGATACGATTTTCTTCTGAGCACTGCTTCATCAGAAAAATTCAATCTCTAGATCCTCTCGATGTAATAATGACCCTCAAGTCTTCCTTTATAGCCTTCTCGTTGACAAATCAACGACCGAGATTATATCTCCAATCAACTGTTAAGATTATATTTAGATTTGATCTGCTTTTTCTAGAAGTTTCACCCACAGTTTATATTAATACTGATTAATTATTTTAATTTTCTAAGTTAGACTTAGGGTCCTCATTAAAAATAATTAATTTTTCTTATATAACTGCTTCTAGGTGGAATTTCTCAAAACGATTTCTGGGTTATTTGTAATGCATGTGTCTAAGCCTCTCCACAAAATTTGGGGCTTAGAGCACATCCGATGCTACCAAAAATCAACACAGGGTATGGCTGAGAGGAGCTGAGAGAGCGTGCTACAGCCAAATGGTCAGAGTATTTTGTTTAGGGTAGATTGGTGGTCATCACAACCGACACCGAGCCTTAGTTGTTGTTGTCTTAGATTAGTGGATGTATGAGGGCCATTATCCCTGGTATGGGAGCCCTAGACTGTTGTATTATCATTTTGATTAATATAATGAAGTTGGGTTGTAAAATTTGTAAAAAGTTGTGTATATTTTGTGCACCAATAGATTTACTATTATTTATATTCCGTTGTGCAAAGTAGACTTGTTGTGATACTTGGTTTGGTAGCGTTAGTGACTTAAGATTCTATCCTAGACACCAGTATCATGGAAAAACAACAAGGAAGTGTTTGTGTAGTTTCAAAGTGTGCAACCCTTACACACGTCATGTTGGTCCATGCTGCATTTCGGCAGTCTAGTCTCTATTTCCTGCAATATCTTCAACACCCCATAGTGCAAGTGTCCCATCCATCTATGCCAAAGTTCCCTTGCATCCTTGTTCTGCTCACGTCTAGCCTTGCTGGTCAATGCTACTGAGTCAAAAGGTTTCATAAAGGCTTCCCCTTTGCTGAAAATGATGTCATACCCCTTGTTTTCAAGTGTTGAAACTGAAATAAGATGTTTCTTTAGCCCTAGTACATAGAGGACATCCCTGAGAAAAAGGGGACTGCTTGACTCCCTCCCAAATTTGACAATACCCACACCCATGGCTGAGTACCTGTCATCATCACCAAGCTCTATGGTGATTCTTTCATCCTTTTCAGTAAGCTTGATGAATTTTTTTTTACACTCGATCATATGATGTGAAGCCCCATTGCCTATGAACCATACACTGCTAGACAATGAACTTCCCATGCATGCAATGAGAGAAAACACCCTCTCAAATCCGGAATTGAACTCGTCTATTTCAACAGTAGCTGCTACTTGGTCCTTCTTGGACCCTTTCTTTCTCTATGGACACTTAGTAGCACAGTGTCCAAACTCCAAACTGATGGCACTGGAAACACTTTATTTTGGATAGGTCTTTCTTCCCCTTTGGACCTTTGGAGTTGGACTCGGCCGATCCTGCATGTTTCTTGCCTTTGCCTATCCCCCCTTTGTAGCTTGGGAAAAGTTCTCCTCGTCCTCCAACTTGACGCGAGTCCTTGACCTTGTCTACCTTTTGATTTCTTCCCACATGCAGTCACTCCATAGTCGCTCGTAGTTTAGAAGCTTCTCTTTGCCTATGACTGCATCATGGAAGTTATTTGAAGACTTGTGAAGCCCTGATAACACAAGGCTCACTAGATCATTGTCTGAAACAATCTCGTTCACCCCAGCAAGCTCATCCCGGACCTGGGTGAAATTGGTCAAGTAGGATGCAATGGACTCCCCCTTGGCCATGCATATTACCCTGAATTTTTCCTTTAAAACCAGCTTCCTCGCTTCATTGGTACCGTGATACAAATTCAAAATTGTTGTCCACATCTCATGCACTGTCTTCTCTCTTGCTATGAGAGGAATAATATGGTCCTTGACCCCCAAAAGGATTATTCTCCTTGCCCTAGCATCCCTCTTGTTATGTTGAGTTAACTGCTGAGGGTCTTGACACTAAGTCATGATATTTTCTGCAAACTCCTTGACCCCTTTGTCCTCCATCGCCACAAGCATCCTCTCTCTCCAGGGATAAAAGGTGGAAGCTCCTTCCAAACTGTGTTTTGATCTCAAACCCTGATATGCCATCTTCCTGGTCGACTTCTGCTCAAGCCCTAACACTGGTTTGATTGACTGAATGCGCTATTTGGCTAGCTGAACGCACTCTTTGGTGGCTGGAAACTATGAACTGTGCCTTAAACCTTAACGTTGCTCCCTCTTCTACGTTGCTCTTTCTTTGGTGACTAGTCTTTATATAGAGCCTCGCTTTGATACCATGTTAGTTTCTCTAAAACTCCACCAACTAACTTCTAAAAATAACAAGCAAATGACTGAAACTGAAATTTAACTTCTTTCTAAAAGTATGACGAGTTTTTCTAACTTAACATGTAGCGGAAATAATAATAATAACCCATGAATAAAAACGTAGTGACATCACCATAAAAACACAATGATTTACCCAGGAAACCCACCATAGGAAAGCCTACTTGTCCAGTGGCTTCTATTAAGGAAACCTCAGTCAAAATTCTTTAGAAAAATTACAATAAGAAGGAACACCTTCCTTATGATAAAATTTGACCCAGAAAGACAACTTGACCTTTCTAGAAAATGTCCCATCTCACGGCCCCCCTGCACAGGTTGCGCTGTACGAATTTCGTACAGGTCGTATGATCCTTCTGCGTTGTCTCTGATTGTAGGACGTTGTTGTTGCATTTTGCAACTATTGTGCCCTCTTTCTCTGATGCCCTAGCGTGCTGTTGAAGCCCCTACCTGCACTGAATCACTCACCAAACAATTCTGATGCCTAATATTTCCATATTGCCCCTTTTCCCCCTTGAAATTGACCTGGGCCCACACTTTTGATCTTAAGGCTGAAAATCAAAAGAACCAAGGGCTAAGATAAATTTGTTGCCCACTTAGGATAATTTAAAAAATTCCTAAGTTAAACATTAGAGAAAATTAAATCTAGCTTTAGTGGAGTTCTGGTGGTTCCCTTGCCAAATTTATTGCATCCCTAAATTTAGTTGGACCACTTTCTCTCTAACTTCAACACTCTTAGACATGTTGAAGATCATAATCTTGGTTTTAGCTAGGTTGACCATCAATTGCTAGAGGTCACAAAAGTTGGCCAAGGCATTGGTTGTTTCTATAAGTCCTCACATGATATAAGAGGTGATAGCCCCTATCCTAAATATGCTTGTGGCGGAAAGATTTCCATCTCGTTAAAAAGTAAATCCTAAATAGGGTCAGTGAGAGGGGGCACCCTGGCTTGACACCAATATTGTGAATGAAGCTAGAGAGGTTGTGTGTTGTATGAAGATGATTGAGGATTGACTCGTATGGTCTCGACTCTCATGATGATGGCTAGGAGAGTTTTCAAAATTCCAATGTTGCAAAGCATCTCTTGGTACAAAAGGCTTTCTAAGCTTTAGAGAGGATGATGGAAGCCATGATAAGCTTAGGATGAAAGTGGTACCTATTTTGGGTAGTTGAATTCAAATGAGTTGACAAACTAGATTGGTATTATGTAACAATACTTTAATAGGATTTAGGTTGAGGACTCCATGTGAGTGAAGTTTGCTTGCATAAGATTGAGAGGACATGCATCAAGATGCTAGGAAGGGTTGTAGCTAAATAAATAAAGAAGAGGAAAGGGCAAGGTCAAGACATGGGGCAAGCTAGTTGCTAAATTGTGAGGAAAATGTATAATTTTGTATTATTGTTTAAGCATGTGCAAAAGGTACATGAGATTAAAACAAAAGAAGAAACATGTAGAAGTGTATGCTGCTGAATTTTGTAGAGTAGCCATTAACTTTGGTTTAATAAAGGAGAATGAAGAGAAGGCTATTAGATTTGTGAAGGGCCTTAATTCATCTATTGAAAAAGAAAGCATGATGGGGATGCATTCCATGAATGAGGATTATAGTTTAGCCTTAATGGTGGAAAGGAAGATGTTAAGAAGACAACATGATGTGAAAGAAAGGCATTGAAGGTGAAGAGTACGTATGTGAAAAGATAAGATGATATGAGTAGTGGGCTATAAATACCTTCAACAAAAGAAAGGCATTGAAGGTGAAGAGTAGGTATGTGAAAAGATACGATGATAAGATTAGTGGGCTATAAATACCTTCAACAAAAGAAAGTCCCTAGATTGATGTGGAGAAAGGCAAGTGTGAGCAAGAAGAAGTTGTGATTGATTGTGTGGAGGAGGTGCACATAATTTAGTGCATGTCAGAGGAACCATAGAAAACGAAGGAGAATATTCTTGTGGAAGATGTGGTTGAAAAAGTTGTAGCCAAGAGGAATTGAAGAGGAGGTGCTTGTTGGAAGTCTTGATTCCCATAATGCTTGTTGTGGTGATTTTAGTGTGCATATAACAATGGAAAAGAGTGCAAATGATGTTAAGTATGGCCATGAAGGGAGAATAGCTCTTGAGAAGGAGCTAAACATGTCTACGAAAGGGATGAGGTGATGGACAAAATACAATATGAAATTACATGATATAGTTGTTGTGCAAATGTGAAGATTGTGAAAAATGAGAAGATTAGTTGTGAGGGACTTATGGAGTGCAAGGTGAGATGAGGACAAGGAAATATTGTATTACTCTTTGTTGATTTATGTACCAGAAGCGTCACAAACAATGAACTAGTTGCTAGAATTGAAGACAAAGGTCGAGGGGTCTGTGAATGTAAGATAAATTGTTATATGCGAGAAAAAATGTTGAGTTTTGTGCATGATTTGCAACATACTGCAATGATGAAGGTGGGGATAAATAATGTTGTAGAGGATGTTGAACATGGGGATGAACTATTTTGATACTTGGATCATTACAATGATGCGAAGCTTAATGGGCAAGGACCCTGAATGGGAAGTACGGAACCATAAATGGTTCAGATGTTGGAGTAGAAAGAAAAAGAAGAGGATGATTGTGGTTATCAATTTATTAGTAGTCTCATGAGTAAGATGCTGACATGCTTCCACACTTGTAGAGTCTCATGCAGGAGCATCACTGTCAAACTGAACAGTATCAAATGTTGAGGAACTACATCGCATAGGCAAAGGTGGAAAGAAGTTGGCATAGTCAATTATTATCACCTGAAAAATAGGAGTTCAGGATCATTGCCCAGGGATATAAAATGATGGTTGAGCTTGAGCAAAAGGAAGAGTGGGGATGGGGGGCAGTTTTGAGTAGATTGCAGAGAGATTTAAAATCAAAAGAGGTGGTTCTTGGATGTCAAGATGTGATCATTGATGAGGAATTTAGATAGTAGATCTTAATATAGAGAGAATATATGTAATTGGCGATAACACTATAGGTAGTGAATGAGATCTCTGTGAGGAGAGTATTGTAGATGGTTGTGTGTCATTCCTAATCATTGTGAGGACTAAGAACATATGTGATTGAGAAAAAAGAAGAGGAAAAGCTGCCATATTGTTGTTACTGGATGTACTCTTGATTCTTGAAAATAAAGAAATGATTGCAAAACAATTTTTGCGCCTTAAGAATGTTTTCAATTGTAAAAATTGCGTTCATTACGTGAATGGTTTTTCGTTCTTGATTTATGTGAACACTACGTGATATTGTTATGCTATTAGGTTTTGTGTTGCTGTCCTATCAAGCCATGGGAAGGGGAAGGGGAGTGGGCCTAATCCTGTAGATAACTCATATTTCCACCCATGTTTCTACACCAGGGGGTCCAACACAACCTGCATGTAGGTTCTTGTAGTGGATATAGCTTGGTTTGCCAACTAGTTTGCCCCTGTGTTGCCCAATATCTTAACATTTACAAACTAGTACTCTTTTAACACTTGAATCATTTGTTCACACCATAAAATGCGGGTAGTCGATTCCCATGAAGAACTTTTATATTTTTCATTCAAGATTCAAGATATCTATTATTAACTTTCAGTCCCCTTGCAAGATTATTTTCTTGAAACCAACATTAAGGGCTTCCATGGTGCCTAGAATATGGACTTCAAATTTGACCTTATTATTCATCCCTTTCCCAAGAAATTGATAATAGACTTTTAGCCTAAGTTGAACGAAATGGGGAAACGAGTACGGGTACGGGTACAAAACATGACCCCCTAAAATTTTGGACACGGGGAAACACAATATATATATATATATATATATATACTAGGACATTTAAGAAATATGTGCAATCATAAAGCATATATGATACATTATAATTTATTACATTATGATTAAATTGTCCAATGTCAATGCATAAACTACAAGTCTCTAAATTTACATCACATTTACTCATGAATGATCACATAATGAAAATAGCAATATCAAAATCAACAACGAGAAATTGAAACAGGGAAACACAATATATATATATGTTAGGAAATTTAAGAAATATGTGAAATCATAAAGCATACATGATACATTGTAATTTATTATATTATGATTAAATTGTCCAATGTCAATGCATAAACTATAAGTCTCTAAATTTACATCACATTTACTCATGAATGATCACGTAATGAAAATAGCAATATCCAAAATCAGCGACTAGAAATTTCTAATTCTTGTCTTGTGCTTGATTGGGAGTCTCTTCTTACATAGTCGAACAACCTTAGTGCTCTTGACTAAATACAAGTTCCATACCCTAGTACCCTGGGTGCTCTTGATTATTGGGAGTCTCCCCTACATAGAGGGCTTGGTGCTCTTGATAAAATACAAGTTCCATACCCTAGTACATGACAAAATCCAATGGATGGAAACATTGCAATCCCCCAATCCTGAAATCCTGAAAAAATGATAAGTCTGCTGGATTTTGAGTGAGATCTAAAATTTTACTTTCTCCATATGAAATCCAATGAAGGCGAAACCACTCTCAAACATCCTGAGTCATTTCATGGTGGTGTTAAAAATTTAAGTAAAAGGATGAAAATGAAAAATAAAGGAGAATGTCACTTTTACTTTAAGAATTTAACATTACCATGAACTGCATATCAACACTAGCGCCATAGGCTTGAACATTAGGTTGCCCTAAAAGAAAAAAGAAAAAAGAAAAACACAATAAAAGAATATTAAAAGCGCCCGTACAACCTAGAAACGCGTTTCCGTTCGTGTTGGGCACGTTTTCTCAACGCGAAACAACCCAGTTCAGACAGAAACGCGTTTCCAGGCCGTATGGTAGGGGGAAACGTGTTTCCATTTCGTTTCCAGGGGGAAACGACCCTCTGCTCAACGTTTCCTACAACTTAGCTTTTTGCAGATGGCCACAGTGATATTCTAGGCCATGATTCCATTTAGGGGTGCTATTGAAATTTACTTTTAGTACTTGTTTATAAAGTTTTAAAATTTTCAAACGTAGTTGTTAACTTTATTGAAATATTATTGTAACAAAAGTTTGGAACTTTGTTTTCTTTTATGTTTTAGTCCCGTGAGCACCCAAAGTTTCACTCAAGTGAGAGCCCTGAAACATCAGTTCAACTTGAAGGGAACTAAGGATGGTTGCCACTATCATCACAACAACTCTTCCTCTCACTTAGGCTAGTTTTCCTTTGGTACAATATGGGTATCATAAACCTTAAAAATAGATGGATTGGTGGGGAAAGACTAATGCCAATCTAAAGGTGGCAACGAGGTCATGAAATATAAACAAAAGGGTTTAAGAGCATGGAGATGTAATTAAGCCTTACAAAGATGTGTCATAATTAGACCAAGTGGATTTTCTAGTTATGTTAAAGTTAGTGAGAGCCCTAATCTGCCATCTAGATGGGGTCAAGAATAAGCCTTACAAAGATGTGTCATAATTAGACCAAGTGGATTTTCTAGTTATGTGAAAGTTAGTGAGAGCCCTAATCTGCCCTCTAGATGGGGTCAAGAACCTCTACCCTGTTCTCTTCTCTTTATGCTAAACTGCCCTTTAGAAGTTATTTCTAGCAGAAAGATATAATGGTTACTCTAGCATAAAACTCTAGTCATCGATTACAAAATATAAAAGAAATGGAACCTCACATGTGCTTGCCCCTTAACTTCTTCCTCCTACAAGATGTTCAACTAGGCTTGGAGGGGATCTCCTCGCTATTGAGAAATTAGGGCTTTTATTAAAATTTCTCTTTCATGATAATTACTTGTGACTTCGTTATTAAAATTTCTCTTTCATGATAATTTCTCTTTCACACCAAATCACAGTCCCTTAGCTCGCACTTAATTGCAGACTTGTCTGAAATCTTGGTGAGCTAATGAGGCCACAGTCCACCCTTTATATAGGGACTATCTTTCTTGTCCTAGGCCGACATGATCACGTGTGTGTGGGTTGATTTCATCAAGGAGACTTTTCAACATATTTGAGCAGACTTTGTGGAGCATATTGACAAGGTCTTGGAGCATACAATTATATGAATAATTTGTCCCTTTACAAGTGTAACATCACTTCATATACACGACTTTAAATTATATTTATGACAAGATGACAAACTCCTAAATACATCAAGAAGAAGTCTTTGATCTATAATAAAAACTCCTTGCTCATGAAACCCATGATGCAAGTATTACAAAATACATTTTATTATCTGTCTCTTTATTACATAAATTCATAATTACAAGTCATTATTAAAATTAAAATTAAGTTCATATTATTTAATTTTAAATATGAACTTTTAAATCAAAAGTTACCTTAGTGATGATCTTTGACCATGACATCTTCTTGTAGGCATCGACATACTTCATTATAGGTTTGACACATCTTCTAAAGATATGTATTTTCAAGGGTCTCCATCTTTTCCAGACTTCTATTAGAGTCTACATATCTTCCCAGGATATTTTCTAGTCAAGTCTTCTTGGCTTCCTTGGATGTTGACTGCTTTTTATCATGGTTGTACTTCTCACGATCTCTTCCTTTGTTTTTCCACAAATTTGATTTCATTCCTAGGAGCTTCCAATATGCAGTTCCTTTATTATGTACAACCACCTCATATTCCATATGAGGACATATTATGTTGATTTCGTCTGGTGTGGATCATGCCTTTTGGCAACCTGTGCATCAGAGGAAATTCTATTTTCCTTTTGTTCATACTTCTGAGGATAGAAGTATATTACCCGCAACCATATGACATGACTTCATAGCATCCAGTGTGAGCATAAATATACCTGTACCTCATCTCTTTTCCTTTTGAATCATCTTGCAACAATTTTCCTTAGAATGAAAAGTTCCATTCTCTTGACCTGCTTTATCAATATGTCATCATATCCCAATCCCAGAATTCTGCAATTTAGAATTCTTGATGAAACCTTTTTGCTTTCTTTCTGACCTTCTTTAAGCATGAAACATGGAAAACTGAATGCACTCGAGAAGAAGCAGGAAGCTCCAATTTGTATGCCATAGTACCAATCTTTTGCAACACTTTGTAAAGACCAGAGTACTTTGGAGATAATTTATTATCCTTCTTAGCTTGCTTGAGAGACATTTGTTTGTATGGTTGTAGCTGTAAAAATACCCAGTGTCCTACATCAAAACTTCTCTTGCTGCGATGTTGGTCTACCTATTGTTTCATTCGATTTTGTGCCAAATTTAGGTTATCCTCTAAGAGTTGGAGAACTTGTTGTTGATGGTCGATGTGATCTTCCACTGCTTGAACCTTAGCCAAATTTAGGTTATCCTCTAAGGGTTGGAGAACTTGTTGTTTATGGTCGATGTGATCTTCCACTGCTTGAACCTTAGAATTTTCTCTTAAAGATGATGTGATGGACGGTGGATGATATCCATAAAGTGCCATAAATGGGGTCATTTTTGCTGTAGTATGGAAGGAAGTGTTATACCACCATTCAGCTAGAGGTGACCACTTGACCCATTGTGTTCGTTTATTAGATACAAAACAACGAAGATATCCTTCCAAACATTTATTCACTATCTCAGTTTTCCCATTGGATTGAGGATGATATGATGAGCTATGAGCTAATTGAGTACCCAAACAAGAAAATAATTCCATTAAAAAAATTTCAGTAAAAATGGGATCTCTATCGCTTACAATAATCTTTGGGTTTCCATGTAGCTTTTGAATTGTTTCCATAAATGTAGTAGCAATTGTACTTGCTTTAAATGTATGAGATAATGCACAAAAGTGTGCATACTTGGTAAGTCTATCAACTACCACCATGATGACACTCTTTCCATCGGACTTAGGTAAACCTGTGATAAAATCCATTGAAATCTTCTCCCAACGTTGACTTGGAATGGATAAAGTTTGTAGAAGACCCGGGGTCTTAATTGTCTCCACTTTATTTTGCTAGCAAACCAAACATTCTGCCACAAACTTTTGAATATCAGATTTAAAGCCATCCCAAAATAATTCTTTCTTCACCATGTGGTAAGCTTTTAAAAATCTCGAGTGTCTCCCTAAGGGAGAAGTGTGCAATTCCAAAAGAATCTTTTGTTTTAGTTGGGAATTCTTACAAAGATATAAGCGATCTTTGTACCATAAGGAATCATTTTTTTAACTAAATGCATCAGATGTACTAGGATCTTGCTGCACTTCTTTGTCCTTCTTCCATTCATCCCATGCTTCAGTTATCCAATCTGGTTGGATAATAGAAATGGCACAAAACAATGCTTCCACCTTTTCATCCTTTCTTGAGAGTGCATCTGCAACAACATTTAGCTTCCCTTTTTTGTAAATTATTTCAAAGTCATAACCCAACATTTTTGTGACCCATTTTTGCTGCTCTTTTGAAGATAGTCTTTGTTCCAAAAAGTATTTAAGACTATCATGATCAGTTTTTACCTTGAAGTGTCTTCCAATTAGATAAGGTCGCCATTTCTTTAGTGCATGTAGTATTGCCAACATTTCCTTCTCATAAATAGCTTTTTGTAAATACTTTCCTTTGATTGGACGACTTTCAAAATCAATGGGTTTTCCTTCTTGCATTAAAACAATACCAATTCCATTTCCTGAGGCATCACATTCCACAATAAAGGTTTTTGTGAAGTTTGGTGTAGCTAAGACTCGTGCTAAGCACATTGCCTTTTTAAGATGTTCAAAGGTCTTAGTTGCTTCAGGAGTCATGAAAATGCATCTTTCTTCAATAATGTTGTTAGAGGTGTTGTTATTCTCCCATAATTCTTAACAAACTTGCGATAATACCTTGTTAATCGGAGAAATCCTCGCAACTGCTTTATGGTTGTGGGGACTTTTTATTCCTTAATGGCTTTAATTTTGTTAGGGTCTACCTTAACACCCTCATGAGATACAATATGACCCAAATATTCCACCTCTTGTACTCCAAAGAAACATTTGGAGGTTTTTGCATATAATTGTTTCTCCTTCAATAGTTTGAGCACTCTATCAACATGTTGAACATGATCCTTCCAAGACCTGCTGTAGATTAGTATATCATCAAAAAATACTAACACAAATTTTCTAAGGAAGGGTTTGAAAATGGAATTCATCAACCCTTGAAATGTAGAAGGTGCATTGGTAAGGCCAAAAGGCACGACCAAAAATTCATAATGACCCTCATGAGTTCGAAATGCTGTTTTCGGAATATCTTCAATCTTCATTCTAATTTGATGATATTCTGAACGAAGATCCAACTTGGTAAAATAAATTGCTCCATGTAATTCATCCGATAATTCATCAATCACAGGAATGAAAAATTTATCTTTAATAGTGAGCTTATTGAGCTCCCTATAATCCGGACACTTGTGCCATGATCAATCCTTCTTGTGCACCAATACTACTAGAGCAGAGAAAGAACTTTGACTAGGTTGAATTATACCAGCCTCTGACATTTCTGCAATCATACGTTCAATTTCACTCTTTTGGACATAAGGATATCTGTAAAGCTTGATGTTTGGAGGAACACTTCCTGGAATCAAATGAATAGCATGATCATGACACGAATAGGTGGGAGTCCTTTGGGAGTTTCAAACACCTTGGAATGATTGTCCAAGACTTTTTGGAGATCTGGAGAAATAGATGTTTTTGATGTTGGAACTTTTAGTGAGCATAATTGTGCAATTACGCATCGTTGTTCTTTCTTCAGAAGCTTTGTCATAACATTAGAGCTTATTATCTTTCCCGGCTTTCCTGCAATACCTCGTAATTCAATTTCTTTTCCTTTCGAAAAAAAATTCAAGAAAAGTTCTTGAAAATTAAAGCTACCGCCCCCAAAGATTGTAACCATTGTACTCCTAGTACAACATCAACACCTCCCATTGGAATGGAAAGCATTGGACTATTCAATACATATTCCCCCATGCTTAGCTTGATGTTATGGAATTTTCCAAGCAATTTATAGTTCCTCCATTTGCAACCATCACTTGACATTCTGGTGCTGGGTATAGGAAGCAATTCAATTCCTTGTCTACCTTACAATGAATAAAATTATGGGTACTACCTGAATCAATCAACACTATTACCTTTTTCTTCTTGATATGTCCTTTTATCTTGAGAGTTTGAGTAGTGGTAATTCATGCCAATGTATTACACGATATGATCGAACTCATTTCTTCATTCTCTAGGGTTGGTTCTTGGTGTATATCCTCTTCTTTTGAAGTTTCTTGTTCATTTTCTTCCTCCTCTTTACAATCTATGTAAAATAATTTCTTCTCATCACACTTATGACCTTTAGTGTATTTGCTATCACAATTGTAGCAAAGCCATTTTTCTCTTTTTTCTTCCAATTGTTCTGGTGTCAACCTTGTAGGTTGTGGAAGTCTAGGAGTAGCAACACTTCCATCTTTATAGATGTGAGTGGTAGGCTTCCTTGTCGCCATAATTTTACATTCAATTTTTCTTGCCAACCTGAATGCCTTCTCCAATGAATTAGGTTCCCAAAGGCAAACCTCATGTTGGATGTTATCCTTTAAAGTCCCTATGAAGACATCAATCCTGTGTTCCTTTGGAATATCAGTTATCCTTATATTCAATATTTGGAAGTCCTCATTGTGCTCCACCACCGAACCCTTTTGTTTGAGATTTATCAATTGGCTAAAGAAGGTGTTGCTCTTTGTATCCTCATAATGTGCTATAATTTTCTCCGTAAAAATTGAACAAGTGACAATTTTTTTACGGGAGCAAAGCCATCGGTACCATACAAATGTATTTTGTTCTAAATGTAAAGTTGCAATGCACACTTTTTGTGTGTTTTGCACATTATTGTGATCAAAATATTGCTTCATCTGTAGTATCCATGTTACGAGATCCTTGCCATCAAACTTCCTCATATCCATCTTTGGAATATGCTGGTTCTTCCATCCAACATTATAGTTTATGAAATCACGATTAATATTTATTTTTTTATCATCTGAGTTTTTTGTACTACTTTTTCACCATTAGGAATAATTTCTTGTATCAACTTTGTCAAACCTTCTTTCAAACCTTCTATGTCTGCTTTTGAATCATTCTTCATGTCTCCCATGTTAGCTTCCATGTCATCCATCTTTGCTTCCATGTCATTCTTCAAACCATCCATCTTAGCTTCCACGCCTTTCTTCAAACCACCCATATTAGCTTCCAAGCCCTTCTTCAATCCATCCATATTAGCTTCCACGCCTTTCATCAAACCATCCATCTTAGCTTCCATAGATCATATCTCTGAAAATATTGTGAACGAAGATTTGAAATTTTTACACAAAGTTCCTCAAGATTTCGGCTTCGCGTGATAAAAATTTCAGCTTCTAAACTTTCGTAGAAAAAAATTTATAGCGAAAATGCCACGATGACCTGTTTGGAGCAGCGAAACCCTAGAATCCAAAGCTCTGATATCGAATGTTATGAAACCAACTCAAAAAATAGAAGAAAAGAGAGATCAACGCCTTAGAAATAAGCCACTTCAAGGGGGTAACCTCCTTTACATTACATAAATGAACAATTCTTGGATGATACAAATGACAAAACCTCCTTTCTATATATATGAATCCATGGGGTCACAATATAATCCTAGCTGACCTAACAATAATAATGTAAGGGCACAATAATAACAATATGGGGGTTACAGGAGTACAACAATAACAACGAGGGGGCTACACTAACAATAATAAGGGACTACACTTAATAATATAGGGACCTAACAAATCCTCCCCCAAAGATTCAAAGAAGTGTTGATAGAATTCAACTGTCCACCCATCTGGCCCAGGGCTTTTATCCTTTGGCATTACCTTGAGTACTCCTTCCACCTCCTTTGACACCGGGCATGTCAGCATCTCATTTTCCTCTTCCTCGACATATTTGGGAAAATGTTGGGCTACCTTCACCACCTCAGCTATGGTAACTTTCGTAGGGGCTTTAAAAACATTGCAGAAGTGGTCCTTCCCCATGGCTGCTAATTCAGTAAAAGACTTTGCCATCCTATCATCCTCTGTCGTCATCCCCCAGATGGTGTTTGAGTTTTTCCTCCCTTTAGCGTAGTTATGGAAAAACTTTGTGTTTTTGTCTCCCACTGACAACCATATGGCTCTGGTCTTCAGTCTCCATTGTTCCTCCCTTTCCAGTAATATATTCCTTCTTTCCTCCAAGTTTTTGATTAGTTCATTTTTTTCCACCGTTTCATTACCATCTGCTTCTGGGCTTTCCATTCTCCCCAGCTCTTCTCCTAACCATTTTAACTTCTCCTCCTGAGCTTCTTTCCTTTTTTTTTCCCATTCTATGGTAGCTTTTTTCATCCTTTTAAGGTTATCCCATAGATGTGCAACTCTGCTAGGAACTTCCTCTGCACCCTGGGGTCTCCAGACCTCCCTGAAGAGGGAGTTATAGGAATCCCCCTTAAGCCATCCAAGATTAAATTTGAATGGCGATCCAGGTTTGTCAAAACAACTTTTAAGCTCCAGAAGGATTGGGTGGTGATCCGAGTCCCCTCCTTCACCAATCCATTGCCTAAGAACAAGAATTCGGTCCACTAGATCCTCTTGAAGCAAAAATATGTCTAGTCTCATGGCCACTCTAGCTTCCCCAGTTCTCCTGTTGCTCCATGTTGGCTTCAACTTAACAAGGTTAATATCGATAAGATGACCATCTTTTATTTTAGAAGAGGAAAAATCTGACAAAGGGTCAGAGTGGGCGGTTGGCCCCCAAGACTCTGCCTGCCCGATAGAGAAGTTGAGGTCTCCCACAACAATTAGATTGGGATTGTTCATAAAAGATCTAACCCAAAGGTTGTTCCAAAAATCTTCCCTATCTTGGCATGGTCCATATATATTCAAGATCAATAAAGCTGAGCAGAGGTCTAAGGAGTAGACTTCAAATGCCAGAGACTGTTCCTTGCCCCAAGAGCTGACCAATATGTATTTCCCTTCTTTAAACTCTAGAGCTAGACCACTTGACCTTCCTTTGGCATCCAGGCACTGAAAACACCAACCTAGACAAAGTTTTGAGAGAGCTGAGTTAACATCATCCCTAGACCCCAGAGTTTCTTGGAGCATAATTATGTTTGGCCCATAATTTGAGATTAGGGCCTTTAGGGCTAGTTTTTTGGGCTTACTAGCTAAACCCCTATAGTTTAGGGATAGAATAATCATTTGTGCACCATACCCGGGGTGTGCACTGCTCTAAGTACCCATGATAAAGACCTCTGTTTTCCATCAACAATATCCAGTTTGGCTTTGAACTGTGCTTTAGACAAATTTGATTTCCTGCCCCTCTGCTTGGGCCCCGAAGAGGAGTCTAGAAGATTCCCCAAACCCCCAACAACTTCCAGCGAGTTTTCCTTCATGTCTCTCGGTCTAAGGTTATATGTTCTACGCACACCTTTAGATGGAGGAGGATCATCCGATCCAGAAGGAGGCGGGGGGCGAAAATCGATAAACAGATCAGGAATGGAGGTGATAACGCTATCCAATGAATCAACTACTGGATCTGTTTTAACTGTGAGCAAAGGATGGGTGTCCGACCTGGAAGGACCAGGCCCCGCATGCATAGGAGACAATTCCAAAACAGAAAAAGAAAGAGAGGAGGAAGTGTCAAGAGCAGTACCCTCCATCGACGCAACTTTGGTATCCATGTCTGTCTCCATGGTTGTTGTTTGAGTATGGTCCTCTTCCCTTCGCGTAGCTGGAACCTCCGCCTCTTGCCGAGAGTCCTTGTGGCCTTGATCTGATCCCGACTCCTTGGTGAGTTTTTCCCCTGCTGGCTTCCCTTCCCGTGGTACCTTATCTTTCCCCTTTTTGTGTTTTCTCCTCCTCAAAATGCTCAAAGGGCAAGCTTTGGCCAAGTGTCCATATTGGTGACACCTGCGACATCTAAACGACAATTGCTCATAGTCCAGTGCTTGAATGAATGACCATTCCCTATATTGTAGCTGAATAGCCTCCGCCAACCCCTCTCTGGGATTTAATCGGACCAAAATTCTATCAGTGCCTTGATCCCTTGTCTGCTTAAAGGACATGTCTGCCTCCAGGAATTGCCCAAGTTCATTCCTGATTTCCTTAAATACGTTTTCCGACCAGAGTGGGTGTGGGAGCCCTAGAAGCTTAACCCATATTTGAAAATCCATCACCTTCTCCCTTTGAGCGTCGAACAGAGGGCTCCATCTTTTAAATAAAATTGGGGCTCGACCAAAACCCCAGTTCCTCTCCAGAACCCACTAGACCATCTCCTTACTCTGGAACTTTACCATGAACCATCCATTTGTTAGATTTACAACCTCAAAACGTTGATCTGGAGCCGTCTGCCATGCCTTTGCTGCCCACTCCTTAAGGAAATTTGCCGAAATTTTCTTACCCTTTGCTCTCCCCACCAACGTAAGTTCAATTGTCTCCATGGCCTTGTCTACCGAGATGTTTATACCCAGCACCAGGCTAGGGATCTGATCCTTTCGCCTTACCACCTTTGCTTTCTTCCTAGTGTTTTCTGGGCTATCCAAAGCTCTATCTAAATCGTGGGCCGGATTCTCTTGCAGGTCGTAAGCCTGATCTTCTGCGCCCGCAATTGAGTCCAAACCCCCTTCCCTGATCCGAATGTCTCCACATTCCCAAGCCTGTTGGGTCGACCCTTCCTTAGCCAAACCCTCAACCAAAGCCCCCGAGGATTTTTTGCTACCTTCAATCAGGTACTGAGAGTGGGTGCTCCCCCTTCGATTCCTTGCTGTTGAAAACCCTACTTCCCTACTCTGGGTTGTTGCCCAACTCCTTCTGTCATTTTCTATGGCTTCTGCAATGCTCCGCAAACACTCCTCCCTCAAGTATCCTTGGAGCCTCTTCTCCCCTTCGCCTGGGTTCGTTGACGGCCTATGCGATCCCAGGGACTCCACCACCCCAATTTTCGATACAACAATCGAATTGGTTCGACCTCCTTCCAAGCAAGATCTCAGTCTCGACTTATTCAAAAACCTGCGGCTGGCTACGATGTCCTCCAACCCTCCTGTCCGATGGAAGGACCGTTCAAAATCCAGGGTCTTATCCTTTGCCGGCTGATCCCCTGCTTCAATCTCGGGTAAAATGGATGTCTCCAGACTATGCATAGAGAATCTTGTCGATTGCAGAGTCCCTTTCACCATATTGGTTAGGGTTTTTTCGGGTGAAAGCAGAAAAACCTCTTGCCTCCCCTCCTCTCCCGAACCTCCAGACTTCCCTCCACCTAGTCCAGCTGGCCCAATAAAACGCATCAAGTTCTGCTCTGTGACTTCCAAACCCCACATAGTGAGCATATCGCCCGGCTCGGGATCCACCTCCAACTTTTTCGAACCATTGACCATGGTTGCCTGGATCCTCTGTGTCGGCAGCGGCTGTTCTGTTCTCTCGATCCCTTCACACCGGGCGCGTGCACCCTCAAGTTGTAAACTGCTAGCCTCCAACCTTGCAGCGAAAATGGTAAAACTGAAAACCAAAACGATAATGCACAGTAAAAGCCTTTTTACCCTTTACCTCCCGTTTGCATGGGTACGATTCCCGATGTGCCTTGGTTTTTCTGCTAGCCATCGCCATCTGTAGGGTACCGCCTCCAACCGGCGGCTTCCTCCATGCCGCCTTCGAACCACTCAAGCCATGGCGCTGTTAGGGTTTCAGTGCTTCAGCCTTCTTCGTATCTAACCCTACTTACCCTAGTTTCATTTATGTCGATTCTAGATCCACTTTCCCCTACAAGAAATAATAATAAAAATGCATGAACAAATCAAATAATTCTGTCAAGAAGAGCATTCCTCATCTTTGGGAGCTTCATTGGCCTCTTAGAGTGTGCTTAATGCTTCCTTGAACAATGGTGTCCTCCATCTAAGATCTTCTCAAAGCTTGCCTTTTAAAATAGTTATGGAGCTCAAAATGAGGGGAACATTCCTCAAATAATCTCAACAAACGCCTTAAAAGGTGGCTCTCAATGTGGATGTGTGCCAAGTCAACATCTTTAAACCTTCCCTTAATCTAGGGTGCTCCTCGAATCAAGCTAGGAAAAATCCTTAAAAAGTGGATCTGGATACCAAATCAAGGGAGTGTTCAACAAGGTGTAGACTCATTGCTCCTTTGGATGGTGAAGGGAAGATGGATATTATATTATTAGATATCTCCCCTTAAGCTAGGGTCCTCCCCCCTAATTATTAATGCCATGAATACTTGCAAAAAGGTCCTCAATGTGCTGTAGTTAATGAATATAATACGTCTGAAGCATGTGCCCAGTCTGCTGTCTTTCAAAGAGCAGCCTTTTCTTGAGCTATTCCTGTTGTGTATGTCAATAGTGGGTTGTTTTCTGTGAATGAATCCTTAGATGCCACCACATAAGCAAGCAATGTTGCAAGCACATGGGTACTACTAAGGTTAGGCCTGCTAAATATCCTTGCACACTTGAAGGGAAGCTGCCTGCAGCAGCATGTGTATAAAAATTGCTGGAGAATGATGTTAGTTGCAATTCGATAATTTCTAATAGGTGTAAACCCATGATAACTGTATTCCAGGTGCAGCTGCTAGAAACCCATGTCCAATATGCCCATATGCATCTCCAGAAAATGATGCCACAATACCAAGAACAGTCAATGCGTTGCAAATTCCAGAAAAGGCTACTGAATCAACAACTACCTGTGAATGGCCTTTCCAGACCCAAAGGCCCCAGTTTAATCAAGGGTCAGTGACAATACACTAACTGTGCATGGAGACATACTTATCACCAGGTCTGCACCAAAAGCAATACCAACACTGGTTGGACTGAGAAGATAACTATATTTGAACAGCTTCATTTGCCTGCTGGCTAAATGTGTGCAAATTATTTCCTAGTGAATCTCCAATGGAAACCAAATCAGAAACAAGCTGATTGGAGCAGCTTCCACCTTGTCACTTGCCACCAAGTTCTTGCTGCAATCATGCCTCTAAACAAATGTCTTTAAGAATTTATCACCATCCACTCCACAAATCTTCTCATGCAAAGCTCTTAAATTTTGCGCAGAAATTGACCTTGTATTAATGTTGATTTCATGATGCTGCTATAGGTCTGAAAATAGCTAGACAAGGGGTGCCATTTCTGCCGTTGGATCAGCACCTAAACAAGTTTGAAAATAGGGTCAATCATGCCTTTAAATCTGCTATATGCTTCACAAAAGCAAATAAGAAACCACACATCAAAGTCGTTCTCTTCTTAGAAGCTCTTCCACCTTTCAAGTAGGTCACATGGCTTATACACTAAATTTTGTGATTATAAAACATGAGCACATGAGATTTTCAAAAAGGTCTGCTTTACCATAAATAGTCTCTGCTATTACTCTCTGTCTCTTTTTCTGAAACTTCTCCCCATGCATACTCCAGAAGTGAAATGTCCAACAGATCTTTGAGAAGGAAATCAGTTCTCTAAGCAGGCTGAAAATTTTCAGTGCCAGAGGCCCAGCTGCCACTTTCTAATTATTTACTGTGCTAAAGAGCTACCACATGTCTGAGATGAGCGAACGCCCTACTTGAAGTCATATGTGGCATCTGTATGAGAGGGCATTTCAGTGTAATTATTTCTTTGATCTGTATTTGACACAGCAATTGGTGTTCCAGTAGTAGAGTACCAAATCAAATGCATTTCCGAAATAACCTCTGTAGACTGAAATAAGCTTCCATGACTGACAGACTCTTTTGTGGACTAAGACATGTACTTATGTTACATGTTGCCTCAAAATCAATCACAATAAAGCACTGAAAATTCTTGGAGTCACAGTTACTGGATTGCTTCCCTTTTACTGGTAAGTTGCTGTTTCAATGTAACTGCTGGGTATGCATGAAAACTGAAAGTTTGTGGAACATACCCAGGGGCATGGTACAGCATCCGAATAAGGTATGCCACATCAAGAAATTCTTTTATTGCTGTGCAAACTCCAGCAGTGCCAATAAAGTTGAAACCTGAAATTTTATTTGATGATCACATTAAAAGAACCTCAATGTCTTTTCATCACCAACTTCTCAGTGTAACACTGCTGGAAAGAAAGCCTCTGAATATATCCACAAATGCAAATGCATTTTTGGTGGCAACAAGTCCTACCGCCCATCCCAATTTTCTTGTATGTTTTGGTTTCTCTTTCGCCCTTCTCTGCTATAATTGGTGACTGGAAATTGGGGATAAGGCATTCGGTTGTCTTTGGACGAGCAGGCATCAAAATTCAAATCTGAAGCTAATATGAAATAGTATAATTATTGATATTTCATTACCTACAACTGGGGTTTATCATTATGCATTATGTATTTTTCCATTGACAATTAATGCCAATTTAACTATGTTAGGACTTTGTATTGGAGTATTATGGGGATGTGTAATATTAATAAGGAAGTGACTAAATATATTGATGATCATGGTCACCTTGGAGGTTTATGTCATACTTATGGCTCGTAGATGATGCTAATAGTTGGGAACACTCTTTTGGTTTTTCACTTATATTTCACAATACATCGGGGTGTATAAAGGCTTAGCTTGGACTCCCTTATAATCACTTTGGCTTTAAATTTATAAGGTTTGCTTGAATGAGTGCCTGCAGACAAAGTTCTACTTCATTTTTTCTCACTTCTCACTTCTTGTCACTTCTAGTCTAGTTGTTTTGTATCATTAATTCTTTTTTGTTTTTACGTTTTTCATCTAATGTTGCTCATGATTTGTGTTTAATAATGTATTAATATTGATTATTCTGTTTTAAACCTCAGATTACCGTAGTCACTATATATGAATTTGAACTTAGATTTAGATCTGGATTCAGTGCGATAAAAAAACAATGGTATAGAAGAATCCAATTTAAAAAAAAATATGGCTGTGTACATCACTGTAATACGATAAACATTCAAATTATTCGAAATTTTGTAAAACAAAGAAAATTAATGGTACAACGCAACTGCACGAAAAGTACTTGAAAGTGGAGAGGAAATGATAAAGCAGAGCTTTGTCTGCAGGCTGGGCAACCTTGTAAATTTAAAGACAAAGTGATTATAAAGGAGACAAACTAAGTCTTTGTACCCTGATGTTATATGAACTCGAACCTGGATCGAGATTTGGATTCAGTATAATTTATAAAACATTCATATTAGAAAAATGCAATTCGGAAAAAAAATATGGCTGTGTACATCTCAACAATACAAAAAACATACAAATTATTGGAAATCTTAGAAAAGTTTGTGCCTCTTACCTGAAAGACACTTCTTTGTTGTATGGTCCCTAACGCATTTTGCAGTTTGTATTCGAATTGCATATATGACAGATTCTATTAGCAATTGTGAAGGAGAATACAAAATTTTAATTGGAACGACTTGTTTTTGGCGTGCTAGGGATTCCATGTGAATCAAATCCGAGTCTAGGAGTTCGAATCAGGGTTGTTGCAATATTTATTTTCAGAAAGGCTTGATTCTGCCAAATTCTGTTACTATAGATAATAGATTTATTTGTTTTAAATAGAAAAAAAACGTCTTTCATTATAAAAATCAAAAGATGTTACATTTGCCAGTCTTTAACGCCCATTATACTACCAAATGCGGCCACATCAAGGAACAAAAAGCATCTCAAGGCCAGAAAATGATGGCAGATCTCCCTATGGAGGATACAGAAACAACAGGGAGAGTCCTGAGCTAGTAAAAAAAGATAGGGCATTCAGAAGCCCAGTTCCAAAAACAGAGAAAACTGATAATACATGGACCCACAAACAAATACAACCACAGAGACCGACAGAAAGAACCAGAAAGGAAAAAATAGGCCTTCATGCGTAAACGAAGGCCCCGGAGCTGATGACAGTGCCCAAGTCCAGGCAAAGCAGAGATCCCGCGCTTGGAAATCAGATCAGCTAGAGCATTCTGCTCCCAAAAAATGTGGCCAAATGATATAGAGTTGAAGCATGCCTTCATGGATGAAATTTGCTCAATCCAGTGGGATAAAGACGTAACAGTGAGAGAGTGTTGTGCCATTGCCCATTCTATGACCACTTTTGAATCCCCGACAATTAAAATCTCATCCACTGCAAGCCATGAGGCACATCTTAAGACACCCCATAAAGCCAACACCTCAACTCTCATATTGGTGCCTAGGCCACCAGACCAAAAGAAGTGGAAACTCTGAGAAGGGCAAAGGGAGATAATGGCACCACATCCACACACACCACCCACAGAGGCGCCATCAAGAATCCAATAGGATATATATTGTCAAGGGTTTTATGGGTCCAACAACGCCTGGTGCTACTAGATTTCCAAGGGCCAATCTCCATAAAATAATCCACGATTATGAGAGTAGTTTCTCTCAAATCCGGGACATAATTCTCAAAGATACATGCATTCCAACAGCCCTAGATCCCCCAGAACATATGAAGAGGGATTGTTCTGTATTCTAGATGTTGAGAGGACCAACAACGAAGGCATGATAATAGAGAAGATCTGTCCAAATGTAGATTAATCTTGAGGAATAAAGATACTTCCTCCCAGATGGAGAGAGCAAAGGGGCAGGACAAAAATATGTGGGCGGAGTCCTCGCTTGCCGATCTATAGAGAGGGTAGAAGCCCGGACCCAGAAAGCCTCTCTTGGCAAGGTTGTCCCAGGTTAGGATATGGTTGTGGATGACGAGCCATGCAAAACATTTTAGCTTTGCAGTAGCCTTCCATGTCCACATGCGGGGAAGCCAAATGGTGGTAGGATCTTGCTGAGACCACACAAAGATGTAAGAATATGATGCCTTCGCAGAGATTTATCCACCCTAAGTGAGTCTGTCTTCCTTGCTAGATAGAATGATGCCAAACTGAAATAAATGTGTGCCGTAGGACTCTCATTCGAAGCAAAGATCCGGAGACAAATGGAGCTCGTCAGCAAGCATCCAATGAGTAGAGGGGAAACCCTTAGTCAAAGACTATTCGATGTGCAACAAAGAATAGATATCGCGACTGTTGAGGTTTGAATGATGGGAAATGAGAGGGAGTGGCTCCCCTCCATCCCAACAATAGCATCAAGGCCGATGAGGATTTTGCTTCCCTTGCTAACAACCCCTTTGAGCTTACTTCGTAGCCAGAGTCTTGCTTTCATCGTGTTGCGCCACACTAAGGAGGCCTTTTTCTTCATCGATGCTCCAACCAGGATCCATTCTTCCAAATTGGCGTGGTCAAGATATTTCTCCCTGATAATACTTTGCCAGAGACCTTGCCCCATGAAAGCCCTCCAAAGATTCTTGGCGAGCAACGTGCAATTGAAGTTTTTTGTGTCCTTAATGCCCCAACCACCATTTTTAGGAGGTCAGAAATCTATGGGTAGCTAGATTAGTTGATTTATCTTAATCTGATAACTGTTTGTGATGTATTTTTACTTAACTTGGTTAGCTTCTTCCACTTTATTATTATTATGTTCTTATCTTCAAACAACTACCAAATATGAAGATCAAATAGACAAGAGGACACAAAATGTAGGTTGCAAGCTAGGGCGAAAACCTCTCCTCTTGAGAGGAAAACCTACAAGAATTCTTCTCTTCTTATAGAGTGTTCAAATGACGAATTCCAAGACCTAAGACCCTTGTCAAAGACCCCTCTAATTCCAAGACCTAAGACCCTTTTCAAAGACCCCTCTAAGACCAAGTCAACTTTCACAACTTCCAACAACTTCAACCTCAACAACTTTTCTAGCAACTTTGACCTCAACAACTTCTCCAACAACTTTGACCCGAACAACTTTTCTAGCAATTTTGACCCCAACAACTTCTTCACTGCAATTTTCGGCTACTGCAAGAACCCTAGCTCTTGCATGTGTGGAAAAGATGGTGATTTCTTCCTTCTCCTTTGCTTGACTTGGTTCTTACTTCTTTGGAACTTGACTTGCAAAGTAGACCTTTTGGTGCCCTAACTCAACTCTTTTCTGCAATTCAATCTTGATGTAGTGATGTAGCCCTAATCTTCGCATGTGTGAGGAGATGATAGCCCCAAAAAAACTTTCAAAGACTTTGTTCCTTTCCTTCTTCTAGTCCTCCTCTTCTTCGCTCTTTTTAGGTCTCTTTTTATTCCTTGATCGAACTTCTTCTGAGTTGGATGGATACCTTCAAGTGAGGTCGATGTTTATTATATATAGGCTTCTTAGGAGGTTGAATTATTGTCCATGAGGCCGACTTGGTCCTTCTTGTAGGCAGACTTGTTTGATAAGGTTTCATAGGGTCTTTATAACACTTTGACTTTACAAAAAATTTCTTTACAAGATACAACAAGCCCAAAGGGGTCTTACATGTATGACAATGACTCTTTTGACATCATAATTCTATGGCAAACCTAGAAGCACTCAATAGGTGCTTGAGCTATAAATAATTTATCTTGAGCATGAATGAAAATAATGAATTTCTTCTCTTTAATATCAAATATATAAAATCATGATTACAATAGACATTATGAAGACCAAACCTAGTTACATATTTAAATACTCCCTCTTAACTAGGGAGGTATTTATAATCCATACATGGTACTTGGACATTCTCATACTGAAGAATTCTCATAAGAAGAGTCAGATTGGTAAGCCATCTCATGAGCTATCTTCTCAGCTTATATCAGTGCATCTCAAACATATCAACCAACATTGTCACATAGAAAGGCCTTAACTAACAACTCTATCTCTCCACGAGATTAGAGCACAATGCTGGAGAGACCAATGATTCATAGACACCTTCATCATTGTCTCTCAACGCACATACCCCATCTGAATGTTCACAAGGTATGTCCTTTTAGGACGATTCCTGACTTGGAATAACCCATCCTCAAGGAATTTCCTCTTCGACTACTCTTGCCTATCAAATGCCCTACCACATCCTCAAACAATATCAGAATCAATCTTAAATGCTTACCCAATCCCCCATTCTTTCTTCATAACATGAAAACAAGAATGATGTGTCTATTTCTTACTCTCAACTAGGGAGGATCTACACATTCCTATAAAAGGAATATTCCCAGGCTCCCTTTTAACAAGGGACTTGCCCAAGCTCCCTCTCAACTATGGACTTGTTTCCAACAACGACTATCTGCTCTTTGGTGGAGATCATGGTCCTATTAGCTGCTTGTAGGGCTCCTCATTCTGCATCATGTCATGAACTTCATCTTCTTCATTGTGGGACCTTCTTCATCATCACTTTATCATAGGGCATCGACCATCTTCTCTGTCACTTTCCCTTCAACGAACCATAGTGTTGAATCAATAGTCATGTCATCTTTCTCTTTATCGGAAAGTGATCTTCTAGTCCACATTTGGCTTTTCTTCATACAACTACCTCTTCCAAGTCATGTTTCTTTTAGAATCTTCCATCCAATCTCATGAGCACTAATTGTAGGTGACATCTACAACTCTCTTTCGGTAGTCTTGTTTCAACCCAACCAGATGATCAATAATCAAAATGGACAATATATCAAAGTTACCTTTTTATCATCGCCTTTCGTCATGACATCTACTTCTAACATCAACATCCTACACATGTATGAATCCATCTCTAAGGCACATATTACCAAGGTTTTCCCTTTTCAACATACCTATCAAGGTCTTCATACCTTCTTTATGGAGATGTCAGAATTAATCCTTCTTGTTTTCAGATGTTGATCACTTATCTTATCTTATGTGACTGTATATACATCTTTCACGAACTCTTCTTTCACCTTCTCTTCAAATATTGCTTCCACAAGATTGTCTATACATAGTTCCTCCATCATAGGAACTATGAATGGCAACCACCTCATATTCTCCATGAGGTCATATCATGTTAACATGTAGAAGAGTTCAAGGAATTTTACCTACATGCCTTCATGTTATTTCTAAAGGAAGAGTTTCTTCTTCTTTTATCATGTTCAAGAGTTAGAGCATTCTACCCATTCTATCTGCAACCATATGATGACACAACTTTATCTATCAAATATATACATGCCTCTTCCTTAATGTGGCCATCTAGACTTCCTTTAGACAACTTCCTTTCCTTGCTTAAAGATGAAAGTACTTCAACCAAATTGTCATGTTGCACATCTTTGCCATCCTTTTAACTTGTAGATCCCACATAATGTGGAATGTAGACCATTTGCGAGACACTTGCTTCTTCTTAAGTAGAGGCGAATCTTCTAACAAAGATTCCAATGGAGGATCTTAATGATCCTTATTCTGCAAATGCTCCTTTCTAATGACAATGGTGTATGATGATCTCTTTATCTTATATCTTGCTAGATGAATTTATCCAACCATATAGATTGCTACTTCAATTGTCCTTATATGCTTTCAATGGAGATGCCATGAGCTACTTCCTTTCTATCAGGATGATTGCTACAACCATGTAGATTTTCTACTTCAGCTATCCTTCCATGCTTCTATGATGGTGTCATCTCTATCTTGCTATAATGCATCCTATCATACTTGTGATGCTTTCTATAACTGAAAAGAGCTAAGTGAAGGAGATTATCTGTCATAGTAGAGATCTTTCACTTCCTCCTTTGATTTCTTCTTTTCTGATTCTTCCACTTTTTCGATACCATGGAATTCATTTATTTTCTCTCTTCTTGTTGTCCTTCTTGAGTTTGGGACAATTCCTCTTAAAGTGCCCATTTTCATTACACTCAAAGCATTGTATTTTTGACATATTGATCTTCTTCTTTTTTCTGAGGATCAAACTTTCCAAACTTTCCTTTTCTCCTGGCCATGACAACATATGCTTGAACTTGTTCATTTGATCCAACACTGCTCTTTGCCTTCAACCTAGTCTCTTCAATCTTATATAATGATCAAAGATCACTGAATGAAGTGGCTTCCTTCTTTCCATAGATACTTGATACAAAGTTGCCCCATTCATTAGGTAGTGCATTGAGCACAACGATGGTAATCTCTTTATCAAACATTATTTCTCCTAGTTCTTGTAGTTGATCAGTTATTTGAGATACCCTCATAAGGTATGAGGCCACTCCTTCATCCTTAGATACCTTGATTTTGCATAATTCGGTTCTCAATGATATAACTTCTCTTGCAGTGCTTACATAAAACAATTCTACCAACTTTTCATAAATTTCTTTCAATGTCTCCATCTTTTCTACATAAGGGATGGGCGAATCCTTGATTGATTCTATGAAGATTCTTTGAGCCCTTATCTCTCCTTTCATTAATTTTGATAGTGCTTGAGATTGAACCCTTAACATATTCGATAACTTCATTCTCTATGAGGATCAAATCTATCCTCTTTTTCCATGCAAGGAAATTCGATGACCCAACCACTTTGTTGCTCTCCTTGCGGAATGAAGACATTTTGATAGTAGATTCAGACATAAGTATAAAGATACTTACTTGTCAAGTGAAGTTGCTCCTTGATGATGATATTTTCAACTTGATGCCTTCTTCATGATGTTGATAATAGAAGATGCCTTCTTGATGAAGATGTCTTCCTTCAAGTATGCTTGAAATGTGATCCTTTCTTCAATGAGAGGGAGATCACCTTGATTTCTTTGAAGACAATGGCAATGCTTCTTCTTGCTTCCTTTAGATGTAGAATGTAGAGGCTTCAAAATGCTTCAAAAGTGTTGTCCTCCTTTCTTTGAGTGGAGGTAGGGTCCTTGAGTTCTTCTCCTCCTTGTGGTGATGTGATCTTTGAGACGAGTACTCCTCCTTCGTGATCTTTGTGCTTGGCCCTTGTGTGTCCTTCAATTGGATGATCTTTAAGTTGCCTTTCCTCATTGTTGTCAGCTTAGCTCGGATACCATGTTGAGAAATCTAGGGGCAATTAGATTAGGTGATTTCTTTTAATTTGATAATTGTTTGTGATGTATTTTTACTTAACTCTACTAACTTCTTCTTCCACTTGATTATTATTTTGTTCTTATCATCAACAACTACCAAACTATGAAGATCAAATAGAGAAGAGGATCTAAAATGTAAGCTGCAAGCCAGGGCCAAAACCTCTCCTCTTGAGAGGAAAATCCAGGGGACTACATGGGCACAACAATAACAATAAGTGGGCTACCCTAACAATAACAATAAGTGGGCTACCTTAAAAATGACAATAAGTGGATACACTAGTATTATAGGAACCTAACATGCATTCGCCTTCTTTCCTACTCTCCATCTAGTATCTACATCTGTTTTGTTTTTATATGATTTTTTTGGCTTCGGTCTCCATTTGCTTTGTCTCCTGTTTCTCCTTTTAGTTTTGTATGTATTTATTTTGTGTTTTCTTAATAATACCTTGTGTGAAAAAGTGCATGGCTCAAAAGGGACTTTGTTGTGGAGTAAAAGAGAAGTGTGAAAACTACAATGCTTGGATTTCTATAGTTCTCCTTCTTTATTTGGGAAATTCCATAGGTTGAGCTAATTCAAGATGGAAAATATGATTCATCCAAGAGGATAACCTCGTGGCAACCTATTAGATCCATGCCTATTCTAATGTCTAAACCAGTGTTGTGAACATCTCGATAACATCCCGATTTTATCTTGAAATCACGATTTTTTGACCTAGCCGATGTTTGTTGATTTTTAAAGATATTTTTATGGTATTTTAATTTTTTCGATATTTGTTGACTTTTACCAATATTTTCTTTATTTTTACGATTTTTTTGGTTTTTCGGACACTTGTCGATTTTATCCTGATGCCGATGTTCGCAACATTGGTCTAAACTACTCAACTTGGTGTAAATATACTTGTGTGTTAACACTTGTTTAATTTAGTAGAGAAAGGATAAGGGGAAAATCTAAAGTGAGTAAATCAATATTAGATGTCTTAAAATAATTATCTGAAGGAGCAACCTCTCATTCTCTCAATAATTTGGGATCCTCCTTCCACCTATTTAAGATAATAAGTGTTGATGCATAGTTCTATTAAATAAATAAATAAAGGGTGAAAGAAGAAAAATACTTCCTACGCAGGGAGTTGAAGCAAGTGACCTCGTCGAGGTATTTTCCAGGCTTGCTAAGAGTGAAGAAACATTTGTGTTCTTGAAGTGACTCTATCGGGGCTCTGTCCTGGCCTTTTAGCAATGGAGCAACACCGGAGATGAAAACTTATACTCTTAATATCAGAAAATCGCTGCACACATTACCCTTCCATGTATTGAAACAATTGTGATAGGGTGTATCTTTTATGTTTGTTCAACCAAGTAGAGAAAAGTGAGATGTTATGTATAAAGTCAGGTTGAAAAGGAAAATTGAGGCAATCAATACTTCCTCAAGTTATGACCCTTAACCAAAATCTATTCCTAGACAGAGAAGCTGAAGTTCGCTTAGTCTGTCGCCAACTGTTGTCGCTGCTATAACACCCTCCAAATTTTCACTACATACAAATTTTAGAGCCTACTATCACTGTATCTAGTGTTTCCTTGATCACCAAGTGTTTCCTCATGTTATTATATGAGTTTCAAGTGTCCTTGAATGATCTCAAGTTTTGTCACATTGATTAGAACAACTTTAGGTGCATTTCATGGTCATAACATCTTTTTTTTGTTGTAAAACAACATTTTTGGGTCGGAGTTGCACACACTTCACTCGTGGTACTTCGGAAATGTGTACAAAGTGGAGTATTTGATGTATATTTATCATTTTTCAAGCTTGTCAAATTTTTCTCGATGAGTCGATATGAGTCGCTCATGGTTTTACATCTAAATTGATCATGTTTTCCCCTTGCCTTATCACCCATACTTGGACAAATTTCGGTTGCTAAACGAGCTCATTAAGGCTAAGAGAGCATGAGTGCACTCTAAAGCCTTGATGGGAGACCCTTCGTTGTTCAGAAGTTCACCTTGCACCCTCCTTTAGAGATGGGTCCACTCCCAAAGCACGAATCCCCTTCCTTGTTCCACACTACGCCCTACAAAATCACTAATTCTTCCGTGAGCGTACTCCTTCGACCTGAAGGAATGCACCCTTCTTGAGAGCACTCCTTCGACTTGAAGGAATGTGCCCTCCTTGAGAGCACTCCTTCAACCTAAAGGAATGTGCCCTCCCTGAGAGCACTCCTTTGACCTGAAGGAATGCACCCTCTTTCTCTCCCTTGAGGGCACAATGCACTTGGTAATTTTGAAGCCTTCCCCTTTGTCCTTTGACCCTACCTTGACTGCCTTATTTCCTTGAGCGCACGAGCACATGAAGCCTAGAAGCTTCCCTTCTTCAACCCTTCAGACTTTCAAAGTGTGCCCATGCACCTAGAAGCACCTTTGACCCTTTTGAGTGAACTGAAAAGACATAAACATGACATATGCATACAAGATGGTAGAATAGGAGATTTTTCGGCTGACAGGTTCTCATCATGGCTGATTGTAGAAGCGGGTATTCCAGGGTCCTCATGGAAATAACACACAAGGAAGATTGGGAAAAGAGGATAAAAAAAGGAAGCATGGAAAGAACCAAGAACACACTTGAAACTTGATGATCGAAGCACCCCAAATAATCCAATATTGAAGACCCTTTGGGGGGTGAAAAAACCACTCTCAGAAGACAAAAAAAGAGCAAAGAAAAAGTGTCAACAATGTTACCACTGGAGAAAATCCATGTCATTAGTCACTACCATTCCTAGTCATCAAAGATAGTGACATGTCAAGTCTCATCATATGATGATGTGGAAGTCATGATGTAGTATTGTAATCATTGTAAAAAAAAAAGTAAGTGGAAGCCCAAGAGTCATGTATGAACTAAAGAGTCATGGAAGTCGAAAAGACATGTAATATCAAAAGTTAAATGTAATTCCAAAAGTCATTTGGAATCCCAAAGGTTGTAGAAGTCCAAAGGTCACTAGAAATTAGAAAGTCGAGAGTCATGAGGATGTGAAAGGTAATTCCTCAAGTTATAAATAGATCCTCATTTCTCATGTAAATGAATTTTAACATTGGATTCTCCCACAAGGCATTAGAAAGATAGAGTTAGTATTTTTGGTGAGCAAGTAGTGGCTCTAATGCTCCACAATTGGAGCTATTGGTGTTTATTTCATTTATGTATCTTGGGACTTCTGCTTAATATTGAAGCCTTCGAGGGCTAGCATGTTCTCACACATGGATTGTGAATATTTCTAAGACTTCATTGGATTTTTATGGTTCATGCTTGTTTTCATTAGGTACTAAATTAATTGAACTGTTTCGGTTACTTATCTCTTGAGAGGCTCACTTAATTCCCCCTGCAATAGAATAAACTGGATACATCGATAATCGAACATTCACAAGGCACACTCGCTTGCTCATTTGGAAGGACATTTTCACTTCTCCCTCATGCTGACAGTTAAATACAAGGCTGCATATATTTAAGTAAACAATGGCCAGGCCATATACCGGATAGGGATCCTACTCCAAACGATGTGAGGTGTAATTGGGACTTCACATTGGAGAGACCCCTTATAAGTTGGTGGTATCCAACACCATAAACATTTTGGCAATAGAAGGGGGGCTAGATGACAAGTTGTGCCCATTGTTTTTAATCTCTTATCTTAAATGGCTCTTTTGCAAATCATAATCATGGGATGTTTTTCTAAGGAGCTTGATTTTACAATCCATACATAAATCATTCATGACTTGTTTCAATTTAAGTTTAATGGCAACAATGAACTAACTTTCCTCAAATACTTATTTCAATTTATGCATTTTTGTCTCTCTAATGGAAGACATTGTAAATATGTCATGTCCAGTTTATTCACCCTCACTTTTGAAGGTCGAGTAAATAAATGGTGTCATACATTACATGCTACTTCTATCCTTTCATTTGAACAACTTGTTAAGGAGCTTCGTGAATCTTTCGACATGTATGATTATCAAGATGTATGGGATAGAATTTATTTACTTGGAATGGAACCTAGTGAATCTATCGAGGACTTTCTTAATCAGTGTCTTCAACTTTGTTGTGAATTTCCTGAGGGAGTTATTGATTCATATTTCATTATGAAAAAATTTAGAATTTGATTCTCCTCTCTTTGAGATATTTTGAATCTTAACCCCCAGATGATTCTCTCCCCCCAACATTTGCAAACCACGAGATACCTCAATCTTCTGAGGAGGAACCTATTATTCATTTTGTTCCTTGTCCTCCTCCTTTTTCCAGTACCAATTCAGGTGCCCCTTGATGATGATGTTAAAGTTGTGAAATATGAAAATCAAATTGTTGATCTATCCGTTCAATCTACATCTAATTCTTATGATCAAAATCCTATTGGGAATAACTTGGAATGGTTCAGTAATTGCATGGAACACAAAGTGAAAGTTCATCCCTCAAGTGTTTAGGATTATATTAGCATACATAAGTCTAATATCGAATATGATCCAAATGAAAACCCAATTGTATTTGAGGATACTTTGAAACCTCTACCACCTGTCTTTCATGTTTCCTTGATTCATGATCCACTGGTTTCACCTAATTCAACTTTTAATGATGTTCAATATGTTGTTTCAAGAGGTAATCGAGAACAAGGTGGTAGTATTTCACATGCAAAGGAGCAAAGTGTTGAATATTTGTCTTATCTTTCCTCGCTCTTTCAAGATGATAATATTGTCTTCTCAGCTAATCTCCAATCGTTTAATCTTGATAACCTGTCAAATGACTCTGAGCCCTACATCCTTGTTTCCATCAACACATATGGTGGTAAATATCCAATTATATTGGGTAATACCTTCTCTTCTTCCAAGGGTTTGGATTTGCAAGGTATTGATTTAGAATATGTTTCTCATAGTTTACAATCTCCATTTGTGAAATGGGATGCTCTTTTAATTCAAAATGATCTTGAATCCTCTTTAATTCATACATCTTTGGATGCCAAATATGAAGTGGTAAGTTGTCAGATTCTTGAATTTTTGGAAGATTTTGGTCAATTTAAGTGTCATATTGGTATGCATATCTTTGACCATTATATTGATGACAATGAAATTGATCCATTGTTCTTACAAGTTCAATCTGATTCAAGTACAATTGTTGCTCCTCATCCTAAGCCTTTTTATCTTTCTTCATCTTTATAACACTATTATTGTACCATATATGTTTGATAAGTTTATCACACTAGCAGCTCCACTAAATCCTTTCGATATTTATCCGATTGATCATGGTTTCAATCAAGTACATGATGGTGTAATACTACCATTGGAGGATGAAAAGTTTGAATCTATTATTCATGATCTATTCACTCTAAAACGTTCGTAAGTTATAAGGAGGATGTTCCAATCGTGAATGATCGAGGGATTTTTCCAATTGATCTATCTCAATGTTTAATCCATCAAGAATATGATATGCTCAATCTTAAATCTAATCAAATTAGTGGGATTATCAGTGTTTTCATTGATACATATGTTGATAGTGGTGCATGCCCGCATATGGATTTTTCTAAACCACCCAAATTTGATGATCCACCATTAGAAATTTTTGAGACATGTCAAGAAGTTTAGGCACATCATCTCCTGATGGTTATGTAAAGTTATCACGATTCTATTGATATCTCCAAACTAAGTTGGATCCATATTTTAATGCATATTTCTTTCCTTAATATTCATCCGTCGATTATGAGTTCATTCTTAAATAACTTTCGATATTTTCAAGTGGACCTTCAAGACATGATTACTAATCAGATGAAAGGTTCTTATTTGGTTAGTCCCTTTTCATTTCAATCGCTTCATGTAGAGCGAGAGTTGGAAATCCCATATTTCACGGATCCTTGTAGTTTCAAGGCTTGTCGCTTTGATGGTTAAGATAAAGGAAATTTTGGGTTGAAGGATCTTTCTATGTTAAACTCTTATGAATCTAATCATCTTATTTTATCTTTTGTGCATATCGTGAAGCTAATCATTTCCATGGCACATTTCCTTTTTCTGGATTAATTATAATTTCTTTGACCATTCAACCAACCTTTCCATGGCACATTTCCTGTTCTGGATTAATTGTAATTTCTTTGACCATTCAACCAACCAAAACACTCGTGTTAGCACTGAGTTTGATTTTTCATGTGTTTCTAATCTCTTGTCAACTCAATATCTTGATTGCTTTCCTAGTTCTATGATGTCAACAACTGTTTTTAATGCTCCTAGCCTTCATATTTTTGGAATCGCATGTGATCACATACAAAGGGAACCAATAGAGAATCGAGAACCTTTTATGTTAATCGACCAATATGATTATAATATCAAAGATTATCGTTATGATTTGAATAAATTAATTGAAAATTCATTTTCTCATAAGTCCCAAGGTCTTCAAATTGGTTGTCTTGAGTATCAAGATCCAATCGCTAAATGGTTAGAAATATATTGCCGAGCAAGCCTCGATGCAAATAACAAGTTTCAATATATTTTGATGTTCACAAGAACTGAAAACACATGTGAATGTTAAGTTTTGTTGTACGCGCTGTGCAGATGATCAAAGGGGCTTTGGGGCAATTCAAAGTCCCTTAATTATTGTAAAGGGTTAAAGGGAAAAACCATAGAGTCTAAAACCATGATTTGAGACCATGGTATGTGTGCGTTTTTGATAATATAAATATGTAAGAATCGAGCGAGGAAAAACGAAGATGGATGAATGAAATCTTGAATCGGTTTTATGTGTCTTTGTTAGTTTTGGTTTTCGTCTAGGTAGAAAGACTCCTGCTAGTTGTGTGCGCGAAGACCTAAGTCCATAGATGTGTGCGGACTCTGCTTCTATGTGCGCAGAAAGATAGATTGTACTGAATTGCAAATCTCTTAATAAAGAAGGCATTTTTGGCAAAATCAGAATCCTATGTGATTTACTGTCTTAGATTATATGTTATATGTTGTAGATCTGGATTTGTTCTGTTGTTGCATATTTACTTCTGTAAATGGTTAATTGCATCTATGCTTGAGTATTAGTCTATGTTAGATAAGTGGATTTGAATGAAGTACAATTAGCTAATGTGCGTGAACTATATCGAAGTATTCTGTGACAATCTGTGAAATGGTTAGATTTGTTTACCGTTCACTGTGTGTCCGCAAATACGTTATATTATCTGCAGCAAGTCTGATTATATCTACTACATCAAAATCTCCCTCAGGGTGCGGAAACCTGGTTCCTACACCCCCCCATACTGCTTCGGGTGAGACTTTGGTCTGCGCAAGCATATCACTGTCGAAAAGGCTAACAGTTGGAGGGTTTGTTGGTTTGTACAAATACTTTGAACCTGGATCAGGACCCCTGAAACCAACAAATGGTTCTGTTGCCGGGATCAGGATCACATTGAGGGAGATTTGATGTATTGGCACCCGACAAAGAATGAATTGCAAGATTAGCTTGACAAGAAGATACATGAATTTGCAATCCAAGAAAACAAAAGCTCTGAATTGTTTGCTGGAGATTGGGCACAAAGGTCTATCTATAAAGAGGTCCACGAAATTTTCTTTTCTTTTTTTGCAATCGATTTGCACGAGTGGTTGTCTCGGCTTACTGAATTCCAAACCTGCGCAAAGGACGATGTGATCACTCAGTGGACCTCGGAGTTGGTACAACAACTAGAGAAATCTAGCAAGAAGATCACCCGCGCGGTAGATCACTGGATCGATAGTGTTCTGGGAGGATTTGTGACTGAATTCATTATTGATAAATTTGTATCGCCTTCTGAAGCTGAACAAAGATTTTTTAAGGGCCCTAGAGGTAAGTTCCTACACTCTCTTAAACTGTGGATTAAAATGCTATTGTGTGAACAAAGCACTCTGTGCAGCCATATTGAGTGAATGTCCCGTAGAGGCCCGACTATGTGCAGTGGAAAAACTTAGAGAGTAGATCTAGAAGAAGGTTTTGTTTATAGCCCTCTAAAAGGTAAATCTGACAGTGGCGAGGAGTTTGAAATCAATTGCTCTGGTGAATCTGCGCACTCGGAAAGACAGGAATTACAATATTAGGCTAGTCTTGGGTCATTGGCTATAGTTCAGATCCCATCCACTCCTCTCCCAAACTCATCTCACTCTAACAAGCCATCTACTCCACCTCCACCTCCACCACCACCACCAGACGCTGATATGGCCACTTCGTTGAAGGTACCTAATTTCCGTTGTATCGAGAACGAAGACGTAAACCAATTCTAGTTTGTTACAAATGTTGTATGGACAACGCAACAGATTAATAATGAGGATGTTAAGAAAACATAGTTGACCACTAATTTTCAAGATCGCGCGCTAGATTGGTACATAAGGTATGTGGCAAAAAACCCTAATGCAACTATTGATAATATGAAGGCCGCATTGAAGGAACATTTCAAAAAGCCGAAATCATTTGCTCAATGTGTTAGTGAGTTGAAGGAGATTCGCCAAGAATTAAACGACTTCGTATGGGAAGCGGATCAATGGCTGAAGCGCACCATCGTATATGGAGGATTTATTATTTATGACACACAACAGAAAGAGTGGTTCATTGCCATGTTGCTACCGCATTGACGCCAGCCCCTAAGTCAGAAGAAGATTGCGACACAGGTTGAAGCTGTTGAGATTGCAATGAAACTAGAATCCTCATTGGTGCCAGCTACACAGATCAGGTCCCGACAAATCCAAATCCAGTTAGAGGCAATGCACTTATAAATACGGAGTCTGTGCAAGGATAAAGGAAAGGAGGTATGTGCAAATGCATGGTGTATACGCTGCAAGGTTATCGGGCATCACAAGGATTAGTGCCTCATATTCAATGACTATCTATTAGCCAGAGGACCAAGTGGAACTCCTACGTTATGGTGCATGATTTGTCAAGCACTGGGTATGTACACGACAAAATTCTGCCCGAGAATTGGTAAATATATCCCTGAGCTTAAGCAACCTTTCTACAAATTTTTCTCATCGGTGGGACATGACGAGTAGCACTGTCATAGCTTCTATTTGATGATTGACCGAGCTGACCTATATAGGTTGCACGTTGACCAACCTCACCAGCATCCCTGTCTGGGCGTGGTGGATTGCAAAGTAGAGGACAAGTAAGAGGAGGAGGAGCTGGTCAAGGAAGGGGGCAGCGCATTTGCTATAATTGTGGAAACATGGGTCATTATGCGCGCGAATGTTTGAACCCAACACAACAGTCTTGCAGGTACTGTAGACAATTTGATCATGTTATTGAATATTGGCCTATTTTTATTGCAAAAATGTAGGAAAAGAAACAACACCCCCCCTCAAAATATTCAAATGGTAATAGCTGAGCTGCGCGAAGAAGAACCAAGTTTGAATATCGTCACTAAGAGTGGTGCAGTCATTGGTGAAGACAAAGGGACAAAGCCTGATATTGATCTCTACATATGAAAAGAAGTTGAAAAAAAGGAAGGATTCAACTTACAGAGAGAAAAGGAAACCTTTGTTGAAGCGAAGAAGGGTTTCACAGAAGTGGGCACTTCAACATCTAAAGCATCAAGAAAACCTATGGACATGGCTGAAGGAGTTGAAGAGATAAAGCCCTTCCTAAAGGCTTGTATTAAATTTTTGCGCAATAAGAAGGTAGTCGAGAACCTCCAACCGTTAATAGACAATTGCGCAGAGAAAGAACAACCCCAGATGGAGCAGAATGTTGTTAATAAGATCTATAAGAATAAAAGAAGAACTGGACGAGAAATGCGCTTGACTGCTCAGATTGGTGCACATGAGATGGATCGGGTCATTTTGGATCTAGGATTTGATGCGACTGTTTTACCAAAGAAGACTTGGCAACGAATGGGAGAACCTAAATTTGAGTGGTCCACTATCCAGTTGCGCATGGAAAATCAACAAAAGATTATCTCATTAAGAAGGCTCTCGCAAGTAGTAGTGGATATCGAAGGAGTAAGGGTACTTGCAGACTTTGAAGTTATACAGATTGTTGATGATATTGATCCCTATCCTGCGCTTCTGGGTTTGGATTGGGCTATCGATATGGGTACCATCATCAAACTTAAGCACACAAGTATGATATTTGAAAGTAATGGAACCGGGGTTGTGGTCCCTCTAGACTCTGCAGAAGGAGAAATATACACTGATTCGGTGCGCGCAAATGACGATGTCGATCACATCTATAATTTGATTGCATGATATGAAGACTGGATCAACCTGACAGCGAATGAAAGACTTAATTGGGAGAAGGATAGGTCATGCTTTTCATATTTAGATGAGGAACTAGAGAACTGGCAGAACCGACTGCATGAAGTCTCTGCGCTGCGTTGTAATCAGGTGACAAAATCTCTTCGGTGCATATCCTCAAAGGTACAAGATTTGCCTTATTATGATGGTCTGAGTAATGTTAATCTATTTTTATAAGAACTTGAAAAGATTGTCCCAAAAGCACAACGGTTCCATGCACTTGATATAGCATTGTGCTCAACCCCAGCACGCTGGTGGGAGATGCACAAGGGAAACTTGGCTAATTGGGGAGAATGCACCTGCATGATGCATCTGCGATTTGAGCATGCAAATACCAGAATGGGAGAGGCCTATTCTGGAGAAGGCGATCCGCGCAAACATTTGGCTAGATGGAATGAAGCTTGGGGCAAAGAACCAAAGCCAGAATGAGTGCATATATTCATCCACACTTTGGGGAAGGTCCCTACGGACTAGTACCTCGAAACTGAATGGCAACGAGGAACTACTGAATGGAATGCATTGACAAAAAGTTTTATCCTGACCTTTAGTTTTGAAAGTGGGTTCGAATGCCTAGATGAGGAATTGTAGGATATTCAAGAAGTCGTCTTTGACACCACAAAACCGACGGTTGAGCACGAATTTCTAGCATGGGACGCACAGATGAAGGACATCATTAATTGCCGAAATTTGTCAATTGAAGATAATGAGGAAGACCCAATGAACATTACGATCCCTAAGTCTGAAGGACAACACACAGTTTTTGGGCCTACGATTGAGTCACTAAATGTAGCCAAGTTGCTGAAGATTCGGTAAGTCAATATTGGCTCAAAGGAACAACGGAAATTAGCAAAGATAGGGGAATACTGGGATGATGATACGGTGGGTAAGGTCGCTGAGCTATTGGCTGAATATCTAGAGTTGTTTCCTATGAAATTTTCTGAGCTGTAGGGGATTGTAGGAGATCTCAGGATAATGAAGATCACCTTGAAACGAGATGTGCGACCTGTGAAGCAGCGTTCGTATAAGCTGAATCCTAAATACAAGCATAAGGTCAAAGAGGAATTGGAGAAAATGGTTGATGTAGAGATCATAGAACTAGTGGAAGAGTTAGATTGGGTAAGCCCTATGGTGGTGCAGGACAAGAAAACCAAGGGAGAAATAAGGATTTGTGTTGATCTGCACAAATTGAATGATGCTTGTGTACATGACCCATTCTCGACCCCATTTTATGATGAAATACTAGACAATGTGGGAGGGCATGAGGTCTATTCATTTACAGATGGTTTCTCAGGATATCACCAGATAAGAATCACGTCGGAAGACAGAAGCAAAACAACCTTTGCGACAGAGTGGGGATCCTTTTAGTACATTGTCATTCCATTCGGTCTGAAGAATGCGTCAACTATCTTCTCACGCGTGGTGGTTGTTGCATTCAAAGAATACATCCATAAATTCTTAGAAGTATACTTTGATGACTGGACTATCTTCAGATTATTGAAGAATCATGTGTCGAGTCTACACCTCATGTTGGATACTTGCCGAAAGTATCAGATCTCGCTCAATATGAAAAAGTGTATATTTTGCATCCCATTCAAGATCTTGTTAGGTCATATTGTTTGTCAGTAGGGATTGATAATGGATCCAACAAAGATCGGTGCTATTGTTAACCGAGAAGTTCTTGCAAATTTAAAACAGTTGCTCTCAATTTTGGGGCATACAGGGTATTATCGGAAGTTTATTCAAGGCCACACGTTGATCGTTGCACCCATGAAGAAGTTGTTGAAGAAGGATGCCTCATTTTGCTAGGACGCGGACTGCCAGAAGAAATTTGTATTACTTAAGGCAAATATGGTCATTACACTCATATTGGTCTTTCCAGACTGGAAAAAGGAATTCCATGTACATGTTGATGCCTCCTGCATCGCGTTAGGAATTGTCTTAGCACAACCAGGATCTGGGGAGATTGACCACCCTATTGCATTTGCAAGTAGGAAGTTGTCAAGTGCAGAGCATAACTAATCGACCATGGAGACGGAAGGATTAGCTATGGTCTACGCGCTGTCGAAGTTCTGCCACTATCTATTGGGAGGCCATTTTAAGATGTGTACTCACCATTCTGCCCTGAAATACCTGGTCAACAAGCCTGTGTTGGGGGGGGGGGGGGGAAGATCTGCAGATGGTTGTTATTTTAGGAATATGACTTTGAAGTAATTGTGAAACCTGGGAGACTGAATGCTGGGCCAGACCATTTGTCGCACATTGGAAGTGGAGAAGAGCCAAATAGCTTGGAAAATGGCTTACCAGACGCACAACTATTTGCCATCAAAGTAGTCGATGATCACTTTGCAGATATTATTCATTTTTGACCACTGGAAGTGCACCCACAAAATATATGTTGAAACAGAAGAAAGAGATGGTCACACGAACAAATGACTTTACTGTGATTACTAGCCATCTGTACAAAATGGGTGCAGATGAAGTCCTAAGAAGGTATGTGTTGGAATTCGTAAGACGGGATATATTAGCCGAGGATTATGGAGGAGTTGCAGGAGGTCACTATGCAGGGAAAGAAACTGTGCATAATATTTTACGGGTTGGGTTGTGGTGGCCACGGTGCATAGTGAAACACACGAGTATTGTCATGCTTGTGATGTATGTCAAAGGATGGGGAGACTGTCCCGTAGGGATGAATTGCCCCTGCACACACAAGTGACTTTGCAAGCTTTTGATAAATCGGCCATTGATTTTGTTGGACCCATCAACCCTCCAGGAAAAAAGACAGGTGCGTGCTACATAATCACTACAACAGATTATGTAAGCAGATGGGATAAATCTAAGTCTGTGAAGGATTATAGTGTAGAAACAACTACACACTTCATTTTTTAGAACATCTTGACTTGGTTTGGGTGCCCTAAGATTTGGATGAGCAATCAGGGTACACACTTTATGAGTTAATCTATTCAAGCTCTGACTGAAGAATTTCATATTCATCATCAGAAGATTACTCCATATCATCCACAGGTAAATGGTGTGGTGGAAGCTTTGCAATGATAATTGAAATGATTGGGATGTGCGCATACCTACGGTTCTGTGGGCATACAGAACCACGTGTAAGAAGTTGACAGGGAAGAAACATTTTAGAATGGTGTATGGGCAGGAAGATTTTATTCCTATGGAGTATATTATCCCAAGTTTGCGCATTTCAGCGGTCACTAATATGGTTGAACATTATATTATGAAAGAAGGATTGTCACAATTGATCACACTGGAAGAGGACCGCTTCATTGCAGGATTCCACCAGCAGGTGCAAAAGGCACGCGAAATGGCTTGGCATGATAGGCACATTAAACATAAGGTATTTAAAGAAGAGGATATGGTTTTTTTATATGACAGAAAATTTGCACGCCACCTAGGGAAGTTCAAAATGCATTGGCTCTGACCATATATTGTCAAGGAAATCACAGATGGAGGTGCAATATGCCTGCCACATTAAGCGAAGAAGACCTTCCTGGGTATATCAATGGAAGTCTATTTAAACCGTACAAGGATGACCCTCTTCTTGCACGCACCATATGACTATATGGCTAGAAGTATGGGTCTACGCAACGAGAATGGAATATGCGCAGACAGGTGCGACGATCGTGCAGCAGCTGCGCTAGAAGGTTGAATCAGTTGCAGAGGTGTCAGAATATAACCGTTGGAACAATAAATATGGACAAGACAACATTCTCACTGTTTGGAGGAGCAGATAAACTACATTTAATGAGGGGATTATGCCAGATTTGGAGTTGTTTTAGCATTTATGGAACTACATTGATGAGCAAAAGATCGTTTAAGATGTTCCTATGCTATAAATATGATCGGAAGGGTCCCATTAGTTCCCTTTTCTTTCCATGTGATTTGTGCTCTCTTCTCCCTGTGTGTTGTCTGAAGCTTATTTCTGGACTTGATCCGATCTTTGAGGAGGCGCTTCACCGTTGAGGGTTGAGTCATCCCATTCCGCCAAGTATGACTGCCACTAAGCCCACACCTTCTGCGACATTGGTTGAGGAGACCCCTGTGCAAGCCACTGAAACCCCTGCACTGGTCCCTCTACAAAAATCTAAGAAGGGGAAGTCCTCGGGGTCCCGAAAGTCACCATGCTAGAAACCCCCAAAGCCTCGATCAATCACTGCGGAGCGCCAAAAGAGATCTATGGCTGAATTACCTGAAACAATTATGGAATCGGATGTTGTGGAGGTGGTCGATCCCATCTTGCGGCTGCCCGTGTATGTAGAACAACACAAATCCTTGGTAAAGGTCCCAAAGGATTTAGACAAGGTGTGTTCATATATCAACACGTCGCTGATCTCGGAAGATGTGCCCGTCGAAGGAGATATGTTCGCAAAAATTTCTAGATCCCATATGACGGTGGGGTGGTAAGGGTTGAACCAAAGTCCTGGGTGCTGGGCCTGCAGGATTTGGGTTGCTAAAACTCTTGCACATTCCTCACTTTGGGCGCAACCCTATCAACAACATATGTGTGCACCAACTGCTTGCCCTAGTGCACGACAAATGCCTATGGCTAGGAGGGTTGATTCCAATTCATGTTACGCTAATCCATCGTATCACCAACCTGCAAGACCAGGGGGAGGACCCTGCGATGACTTTTGGAGGAAAAAGCCAAGAGCGCAAAGTTGTTGAGGATGTTAAGGAGAACTTCAAGGTCTCGCGCAATACTCGGGGTTTCCTGGTCCATGAGATCAATGAACCAATAGTTAAAATTGGTACATCGATCCTCGCGTGCAAGATGATGCGGAAGTTTCGACCGAAGGAAGTTTCGGCCCATGTAATTGCATTAGCCGGGAAGTGCGAGAAAGGCATGCAATTCAACTGGTCCAAATACCTATGCACTAAATTTTTTGCCAATGTTCGAGAAGTACAGGAGGAAGGAAAGAATTTCTATTATGATTGGTTGTTGCTCCTCATTGCGCTGGTTGGGTGGAAGACATTGCAGGATACCCAATTCCCTGACATTGAGTCGGACCTGTGCGAAGTCGCGCGCTACACCACCATATGGAATTCTAAGATTACCTCCAGAATCACGGAGAATAAGATTTTTTGGGTGTTGTTCGACTCTACCTTATTTTAGGGGATCCAGTCAAAGCTGTGGTTATCGCCAACCCTCTATGAACAATACAAGCATGTTGCAGATTTTAAAGCCATGTTTCAGAACATGTAAATCCGTGCGAAGGGCACTGTGGAAGGAGTATGGTACGAATTGCCATACCTGGTCACGAAGGACGACCTGGTAGCAGAATAGCCACCTACATGGTTAGAGTCACGCACCACTAGGGGTGCCTCTTCCTCTGTGCTGAAACTCCTACCAAGCCGCGCACGACCAAGGATACTTAGCAGAAATGCAAGGACACAGAGACAGATCCAGAGCCTACCACGACGGGGGAAACTATTGATATGAGAAGGAGGCAAAGGAGAAAGATAGTGACGGTACCGAGGCACCTACAACGCAGACAACCAAAGGAACTAAGAGAGGTTCTCAAGCCTCCCCGGGCCTGCTCAAAAAGAGGAAGGGTTCCAAGCAGGTAGGAACATAGGACCTCACCCTCACAGAAGATGACCTCAACAAGATTGAGAAAACGGTCAAGACTTCCACCGAGGACCTCTGGAATGATATGGAAACACAATATAAAACATTTTTCGAGGGTGTACAGTCGGGTCTTCAGGAGATGAAAATGCAAGCGAGCGTGATTCAAGAGAGCGTGAAGCAAGCGAGCGTGCCGACATCCAGCCTTGGACAAACAAGTGCGCAACCCCTCTGCACGGTGCAACTCTCTCCCATGGACACTCGAATGATTTAGATTTCGGGGCCTGTCGTGACAGTAGAATCGCCTGCCTTGCGCGCTAATGTGCAAGCCTGTGTAGAGGTTGGCATTGATTTGGCGATGCTACCTGGCGGAAAAATCCATGTTATACACACCATGATTGTGGACAAGTTGCAATACTAAGAGGCCCATGCCTTCCAAGTGGCCACCGAGTCTCAGCGACAAGAAGCAATGATGCCAAAGGAGAAACGGAACGCAGAGGAGGCGCGTCGAGCAGTCGAGGATCGACGCGTTGCGCTAGAAGCCATGATTGATCACTTGTGCGGTGACCTGCCAGAAGTCATTGTCCTTGCCTTAGCTGCGCCAACAAAAAAGTTAGAAATCCTGGCCGCCGCGCTCAAAGCATCGCACACAGAGATCGAGACCGTCCACGCAGAGTTTGAGCAGCGGATTTCTGAGCTGCAAATGAAGCTCCTACCAGAGACACCGCTGGAGGTCTGAGCATAATGCGTGGCCGAAGTAAAGGCAAAAACTAACAACATAGAAGCAACAGTTGCAAAATGTGGTACACTTTTGGATGAGGCCATGGGTGTTTGGAATTCTGTTCAAAAGGACCTAATGGTCCAATAATTAAGGAATGAACTCAGGGTTAAAGAGAAGCAATTTACAGAGATCATAATGGCGGCGCCAACCTTGGTGATAGCACAGAGGCTTTCCATACTACATGAAGGCAAGGCCATTCCAACAGAGATTGAGGACTTGCACCGCCGTGAGCAGCTACTTGAGACTTGGATACAACCTTGGACCGAGGAAGTCATTCAGCGGTCACAGAACCTCGACAACACTCTCAAAAGCCTATAGAAAACTAAGCGTAGCATCAACCTGGTAGCTAAGGGGCCTACAATAGCCAATTTGGTGGATGAAGCACAAAGTACCACCATGCAGAGCATTGAAGTCATCGTGCCACTCAAGAGCTCTATGGAAGCATTGAAGGAAAATATGAAGGCGACCGCCCTGCAGTGACTCGGGACGAGTCATGAGATTGTGTTGGGGGCATGTTGGAGCACGACCCCATAGGGTACTTTTTTTGGGATAATTTTGCTAAGTTTTTTTGTATGCGCTATGTGCAGATGATCAAAGGGGTTTTGGGGCGAGTTAAATTCCCTTAATTATTGTAAAGGGTTAAAGGGAAAAACCATGAGTCTCAAACCATGGTTTGAGACCATGGTATGTGCGCATTTTTGATAATATAAATATGTAAGAATCGAATGAGGAAAAAGGGATATGGATGAATGAAATCTTGAATCGGTTTGATGTATATTTGTTAGTCTGGTTTTTCGTCTGGGTAGAAAGGCTCCTGCTGGTTGTGTGCGCGGATACCTAAGTCATAAGCTGTGTGCGCAGAAAGATAGATTGTACTGAATTGAAAATCTCTTAATAAAGAAGAAATTTTTGGCGAATGCAAAATCTTATGTGATTTACTGTCTTATATTTTTGGCGAACTCACAATCTTATGTGAACCTTGTTCCAACACCCCCCCATACTGCTTCGGGTGAAAGTTTGGTCTGCGCAAGCATATATTTTCCGAAAGGGCCAGTAGTTGGAGGGTTTTGCTGATTGTGCAAAACTCTGAACCTAGGTCAGGACCCTTGAAGCCAACAATGTGTATTTGCAAGGAGCCTGCAAGGTTTGTATGATCGATATTTCAATCAACAAGGTAAAGCTGAAAACAAGTTAAAATTGTTCCGTATAGAAAATTATTTTGGTTATAAGAAGTACCTTCAATTTATTGTGAAAGTTTTCAAAGTTCTTATATTTTCTATTGCACATTATTTTATATTTATTTTAATTGCTTATATCTTTGTGGTTGCAGGTCAGGTACGACAATGGTTACATTGGAAATATCATTACACTTAGCCCTGAAATTCTAGTTGATTAAGTAATGAGTAGGCTTATTTTTGTTTAGTTCCTCTTGCATTTCATCCACCTGATTTCCTACTCTCCATCTAGTCTTTGAATTATTTTTTTTGTATGATGTTTTTAGCTTCAGTCTCCATTTTCTTTGTCTCTTGTTTCTGCTTTTGGTTTTGTGTGTCTTTCTTTCATGTTTGCTTAATAAGACCTTGTGTGAAAAAGTGCATGGCTCAAAAGGTACTTTTTATTGGAATAAAAGAGAAGTGTGACACCCACAACAATTGGCTTTCTCTTGTTCTCCTTCTTTGTTTGGGAAATTTTATAGGCTTTTTGTTGTTCTCCTTAATTTTTTGGGAAATGCCATAGGTTGAGCTAAGTCCAGATGGAAAATATGATTCTTCTAAGAGGAGAACCTCGAGGGAACCTTTTAGATCCCTCAACTACTCAAATTGCTGTAAATATACCTATGTGTTAATGCTTGTCCAATCTGGTATAGAAATGATAAGGGGAAATCTAAATCGAGCAAATAAATATCCGAGCTATTAAAATAATTCTCTGAAGGAGAAACCTCCTCTACCCTCAATAAGTCGGGATCCCCCTTCCACCCGTTGAAAATAATAAGTGTCGATGCAATGCTCTATTAAATAAATAAATAAATGGTGAAAGAAGAGAAAGGCTTCCTACGTATGTAAGTGAAGCAAGTGAATTCACCATGATATTGTCCAGGCTCGCTAGCAGCAAAGCAACGTTTGTGCTCTTGAAGTGACTCCATCAAGGTAATGTTTAGGTATGTTGGTAGCAGAGCAACACCAGAGATGAAAACTTATACTTTGAATATCATAAACTCATTGCGCACATTACCCTTTTCTAGTATTGAAACAATTTTGATAAGGTGTATATTTTATGTGTGTTAAACCAAGTAGAGAAAAGTGAGATGTTATGTATAAAATTAGGTCAAAAAGGGGAAATCGAGGTAATAAATACTTCCTGAAGGTTTGATCCTTAATTAAAATCTATTCCTGGACAATTAAGTTGAAGTCTGCCAAGTGTGTCTCCAAGTTTTGTCGCTACTACAACACCTTCCAAAATTTCACTATATACAAATTTTGGACCCTACTATCACAGTCGTACCTAGTGTTTACTTGATCACCAAGTGTCACCTCATGTTATTATATGAGTTTCAAGTGTCATTGAATGATATCAAGTGTCATCACATTGATTATAACATCTTTAGGTGCATTTCATGGTCATAACATCTTTGTTGTTGTAAAACGACACTTTTGGGTCGCAGTCGTACACACTTCACTAGTGGTACTTGGGGAATGTGTACAAAGTGGAATTTTGATGTATATTTATCATTGTTCAAGATTATCTAATTTTTCTCTATGATTTGGTATGATTCACACATGGTTTGAAATCTAAACTCATCTTGTTTTTCCCTTTCCTTATCACCCAAAATTAGACAAAACGAGATCATTAAGGCTAAGAGTGCATGAGTGCACTATGAAGCCTTGATGGGAGACCCTTCATTGTTCAGAATTGCACCCTACACCCTCCTTGAGAGCTAGGCGCACTCCCAAAGCATAAATCCCCTTCCTTGTTCAGAATTGTGCCCTCCAAAATGACTAATTCTTTCGTGAGCGCACTCCTTGGACTTGAAGAAGTGCGACCTCCATGAGCACATTGGTGCACCCTGAAGACTCGAAGCTCAATCCTTCAACCTTCCCTGATGCGCCATGCGCTCTCAATACCTTTGAGCATATGATCACACTCTGAAGGCACAAAGCTCTTCTCTTCAGCCTTCAGACTTGTGCCATGCGCCCTCTTTGGTCTCTTGAGCGCATGGCACTTCGAAGGCATAAAGACTCACCCCTCAACCCTTGGACTTGTCCCATGCATCTATTTGGTCTCCTTTATCACACTCCTTTTCAACCTGAAGGAATGCACCCTCATTGAGAGAACTCCTTAGACTTGAAGGGATGCACCCTCCTTGTGAGTACTCCTTTGATATGAAATAATGTGCCCTCCCTGAGAGCACTCCTTCGATTTGAAGGAATGCACCCTCCTTGAGAGCACCCCTTTGACCTGAATTAATGTGTCCTCCTTGAGAGCACCCCTTTGACCTGAATTAATGTGTCCTCCTTGAGAGCACTCCTTTGACCTAAAGGAATGCACCCTCCTTGAGAGAACTCCTTTGACCTGAAGGAATGTGCCCACCTTGAGAGCACTCCTTCGACCTGAAGGAATGTGCCCCCTTTCTCTCCCTTGAGCACACAACGCACTTGGGAAGCTCAAAGTCTTCCCCTTAGTCCTTCATACTTGTGACATGTGCCCTACCTTGACTACCTTATTCCCTTGAGCGCATGAGTGCATGACGAAGCCTCGAAGCTTCCCTTTTTCAGCCCTTCAACCTTTCAAAGTGCACCCATGCGCATAGAGGCACCTTTGACCCTTTTGAGCGCATCGAAAAGGCATAAACATAAAATATGCATAAAACATGGTATATTAGGTGATTTTTAAGCTGATAATTGCTTGTCATGGTTTATTGCAGAAGTAGGTATTCCAGGGACCTCATGGAAAGAAAACACCTTCCAAGATTGAATACCCTTTGGAGGATGAAAGTGCCACGATCAAAAGATAAACAAAGAGTAAGGACAGAGTTGCAGTCATGTCACCATTGGATAAATTCCATGCCATTAGTCACTATCATTCCCAGTCATCAAATATAGTCACATGTCAAGTCTCGTCATATTATGATGTGGAAGTCATGATGTAGTATTGTAATCATTGTAAAAGAAAAATAAGTGGAAGCCCAAGAGCCATGTATGAAATAAAGAGTCATGGAATTCAAAAATACATGTAATATCAAAAGTCATATGTAATTCAGACTACCAGAAGGCCTTAACGGGAGGCCCTTGGTTCTGGGGTTCGGCTGGACTTTTCCTCACCCCCTGGTTTCCAGATTTCGACCCTTCAACAGCTGTCATCACCAAGCTTCCCATTTGGGTTAGGCTCCCGAATCTTCCAGCACATCTGTGGCATACCTCGGTCTTCATAGCCATTGGAGATACTTTAGGACGCTATCTGGCTTCCGACATCTAAAGAAAGGAAAATGGGCTCTTCACCTATGGCAGAATATGTGCAGAAATAGATATCAGTAAAGGTCTGCCGGAGCAGATCAACCTCAAGATTGGAGATTTCCACTGGACACAAACCTTGGATTACGAAAACACAGCCTTTCGTTGCCGACACTGTCATCAAACTGGGCACCTCTAGAGTACTTGTTCCCAGGTCCTCGACAAAAAGAAGAATCTGAATCGCAAACCTAAATCCAAAAGCTGGAATTCATGTATTCCCCCTATGGAAGATACAGACTCCTCTAGTTCGGATGAGGAGGAAATTGAAGCAGATGAACAAACAGTTGAGATTCCGCAGGACATTCCCTCGGTCAGTCCGGCAATGCCCTCAGCCCAGCCGGTTTCCCAGAAACGCTCTCATGAATCTTCGTCTTCAGATTCTGATAAAGATTTTCCACCGCCAGCGCAGAATAATCAACAACTTGTTATAGCTCATCCAAACCCCACTGGCTGGGTCAAAGTAAGCAAGAAAAAAGGCAAAAAAAGTCGTTTGGCAGCATCCACCCACTCTGGGTTGGCTCCTTAGCTCCAAACCTGTTTTTGTTTTCCTGTGTTCTCTTTGCTCATACCATGTTCATCTATTAGGAGAGAGGTGGATAAAACTTTCACCTACTACTCCCTTGCTTCTCTGCTTCGCTTGCATGCAAGCTTGATTGTACTATACTGTTTTTACCTTAATAGAAGTAGTCTTATTCAGAAAAAAAAGAAAAAAAAGAAAAAAAAGAAAAAAAAAAGAAAAAAAGAAAAAAAAGAAAAAAGAAGTCATATGTAATTCCAAAAGTCATTTGGAATCCCAAAGTTTGTAGAAGTCCAAAGGTCACTAGAAGTTAGAAATTCAAGAGTCACGAGGATGTGAAAGGTCATTCCTCGAGTTATAAATAGATCCTAATTTCTCATGTAAAGGACTTTAAACCTTGGATTATCCCATAAGGCATTAGAGAGACATAGTTAGTACTTTTGGGGAGCAAGTACTGGCTCTAATGCTCCACTATTGGAGCTAGTGGTGTTCATTGCAATTAGTATCTTGGGACTTTTGCTTAATATTGAAGCCTTCCATGGCCAGGACATTTCAGACATGGATTGTGAATATTTCTAATATTATTCTTTGTATTTTTATGGTTCATGTTTGTTTTCATTAAGTACTAAATTAATTGAACTATTTTGGTTACTTCGTTGCTCCTTGTTGGAAATGTGTTGTTATGCTTATAATGATTGTTGCATCCTTGTGAACTATTTCGCTTGATGTTCGATGAGCCTTTCTCTCTCACTTGTGTTTCCATTAGGGTAGTACTATTACTTCTCTCTAGTACTTAATAACCCCACCCCCCCGCCCCCCATGTAGTAGAAGAACCTTGATACATCGACAATCAGAGATTCACAAGACACACTTGCTTACTCATTCGAAAGGAAATTTTAACTTCTCCCTCATGCTGATAGTTAAAGCCAATGCATATATTTAAGTAAAATGCATTTAGTTTGTATTTCAGATGGGGCTCCTACTCCAAATGGTGTGAGGTCTAATTGGGACTTCAAAACGGGGATACCCCTTATATGTTGGCAGTATCCAAAACCACCAAAAAAACTTAAATGTAAAACCTATAAGCAACGAACCATGCATCATGCAAAATGTACCATGTTTTATAATGTTGATTGTTGATTAAACTCACAAACTATAACTTGAAACGTTACATCAAACAAAGAGTTGGAAGTTAACTAGAACAACCAAGAAAAGTTTGATCAAATTCACAAACTATAACTTGAAACCTTACATCAAACAAAGAGTTGGAAGTTAACTAGAACAGCCAAGCAAATTTCGACCAATGAGGAATTTGGTGGGTAATAATGGCATCCAAAATGTGACATATATGTGACTACATTTATTCACAATTTTTATGCTTTCTACTTATCCACATTTTCACTATATGCATTCTACTTATAACTCGATGCATTCTACTTGACATTTAACTTGAAACATACATCACTTGAAAGTTGGTATGGGAAAACTGTAACTATTACAAAGGGTATCAAAACTTGGGTTCTAAAACTCTACATATATGAGCCATACAAAGTACCAACTATATGTAAATTTACTTTCATTGCTTCATATTCATGAACCTAAATGTAAAACATTTAAGCATCAAACCATGCATCATGAAAAATGTACCATGTTTTATAATGTTGATTTTTTATTAAACTCACAAAATATAACTTAAAACCTTACATCAAACAAAGAGTTGGAAATTAACTAGAACAACCAAGCAAAGGTTGATCAAATTCACAAACTATAACTTGAAACATTACATCAAACAAAGAGTTGGAAGTTAACTAGAACAACCAAGCAAATTTTGATCAATGAGTACTTTGGTGGGTAATAATGGCATCCAAAACGTGACTTATATGTGACTACATTTGTTCACAATTTTCATGCATTCTATTTATCCACGTTTTAACTATATGCATTCTACTTATCACTTGATGCATTCTACTTGTCATTTAATTTGAAACATATATCACTTGAAAAGTTGGTATGGGAAAACTGTAACTATTACAAAGGTTATCAAAAGTTGGGTTCTAAAACTCTACATATGTGAACCATACAAAGTACCAACTAAATGCAAATTTACTTTCATTTCTTCAAATTCATGAACTTAAATGTAAAACCTTTAAGCATCAAACCATGCATCATACAAAATGTACCATGTTTTATAATGGTGATTGTTGATTAAAACTCACAAACTATAACTTGAAACCTTACATCAAACAAAGAGTTGGAAGTTAACTAGAACAACCAAGGAAAGGTTTATCAATGAGAACTTTGGTGGGTAATAATGGCATCCAAAATGTGACTACATCTGTTCACAATTGTGATGCATTCTAATTATCCACATTTTAACTATATGCATTCCACTTACCACTTGATGGATTCTACTTGTCATTTAACTTGAAACATACATCCCTTGAAAAGTTGGAAGCGAAAATTGTAACTATTAGAAAGGGTATCAAAAGTTGGGTTCTAAAAATCTACATATGTGAGCCATACAACATACAAACTAAATGAAAATTTACTTCCAATGCTTCATATTAATGAACTTAAATGTAAAACCCTTAAGCATCAAACCATGCATCATTCAAAATGTACCATTTTTATAATGAAATTTTATAGTATGTTTGCTTTGAACAACCTTATATTAAAAGTTAAGTATCAACCCACATCCAAAGTAGCTCTTCTATACAATATGATGATATATTCATTAATGCAAAATGCATACCATGATTTCTCTATAATTCAATTTTGAGTTATGATTGTTTTAGACATCTACACCATGATAAGATTCATGAATGCAAAATGGGCCATGTTTTATAATTTTCAATTTTACTATTCATTAAACAACTTCACAAAACCTAAGAATAAACCCAAATCCATATTATATTCTACTAACATTACAAGAATCATCATGCAAAATTTATAAATTCCAAATTTTTCATATTAAAAATCAATTAATAATAGAGTTATATTTAAAATATGTCCAAAATTTATATCATGATAAAAGTAAATATAATAAAAATATTGTCAAATAAAAATATGCATCAAAGAGACCAATTCATAATAAATAGTTTTACTTAAAATATGTCCAAAATTTATATAATGATAAAAGTAAATATAATATAAATACTATCAAATAAAAGTATCCATCAAAGAGAATCTAGTTGCAATCTATGATCTATCATCATCCTCGTCCTATCATCATCCTCATCGGCATGGGTGCCTTGCACAACATTTGTAATATGCATATATACACAAGATTGTGTACTTTTAAAGTGAATTTTAATGTATTAAAATTAAATGAGAATTTAATCATCAAAACAAAATTATAAAATGTTTTAAATTCCATGCAATACTTCGTGTTGTTCCCCCACCATTGAGCCCTTGTCGAAGCCCTATACAACACATGTACATGTATATATTAAAATTTAAAAATTGCACATGATAATGTATGAACTCGTAATATTAAAAAAATTGTAACAACTTTTTCAAATTGTCTAGACGATCTAATCCCTATAGCTGACCCAGGTTTCAAAATCCATGCAATACCTCATGGTGTTCCCCTTGCATTTCACCCTCATGGATGCCTTGTAAAACACATGTACATGTACATATTAAAAAATTAAAATTTCACATGAAAATGCATAAAATCGTAATGTTAAAAAAATTGTAACAACTTTTTCAAATTGTCTAGACAATCCTATCCCCATGGCCGACTCCATTTCTAACGTCTTTGGAGAAGGGAAATTGTCTCCACAAACCTAAAATTCAAAAATTTGAAAATGGTACGATATATATCATTTTTAAACAAAATTTTCTTCAATTTATAACAAAACAAAATTGAAATATTCAATACTTGTGAAAATCCAATATTTGACGCATCTAATAGAGAGGGAGTCCTATTGTGTTGAGAATGTTGAATGGAATGGAAATTGTTAACATTTAATGCTGTAATTATTTCCTTAAAATAATTTCTTCACAATATAGATATTATAAAAGTGAATTAATAATATGAACATGTTATTAAAAAAAACTAACATCTCTCAACATATCTTCATTTGAAACTGAACGCAACAACATTATATTATCAAAATTTTCGTTCAACAAACGACTTAACTACAAATGGTTAACATATGATACACTAGTGTTAGAATATATCTGGAACATTTTACAAAATGTATGTGAATTAACATTAACACATACATTACACTAAAATATCAACCCTAAACATTAACACATATCGATCTCATGTCCTCTTCCTCATGACCAATTAGGGCTTTCAAGCCATCACGACAAGCCTTTCCATTCGCTCTAACCTCTTCAATATTCATATTATATATTTCCACATCTGATTTAAATACAAAATTATTACGTGCATCAACTCGTGCTCTTTGCCAATCTAGACCGACATCAATTCTAGTCAATGTAGTTTGTATGTAGTCTATAATGGCATCCCTCGCTTATCGACTAGATCTTTGACGACAAATTTATCAAACATGGAGATTGAGGTACCAAATGAGGCGATGAATAAGACAATTTAGTATCCCTTAATGCATCCTTATGTTCATATATTTGAAATTTCCCTGTACCATAAAACTTGTATGGAAAATCAATATAATTAGGTTTCATACCAAAAAAAAAAAAAAAACTTTGCATAAAATAATCAATCAAAATAATCTGGAACCTCTTCATTCCACAAAATATTGACATACACTGCAAGGAACCTATCATACAAATGGTGGGCTATTTCATATTGGTGCTGAAATATTACACCTTCAACATCTTTCTTTTCAGCACTACTTTGAAACTAAACATAGATTTGGCATGTGATTTTGTAACCCTCCTATTTACCTTGACCCATTTATCAGGACCCATAACTATTTCCTTTATACGCCTCATCATATCTATATATCCATTAGTTTTTGGCCCAAGGTTCTTGTAAATATCAAGAAATGTACTTAGAGGGTACAAAACTATTTCTATGATTTGTCAACTCTCTACTGGAAGCTCCAGCATCCCAAGATCATTATTCAATTTTGAATAATGATTTTTGCACCTCTCTAACGTACATCGTTGGATATTTGTTTCTCAAGGAAGATCATCAGGAATATTCGACGGATAGGTTTTAAATGGTGTATAGTATTTTTCTTGAATTTCTCTCTTTCACCTAGGTCGACTTTGGTCAACGTTTTCACCCCATACTTCAATATAACTACATAAATATTAAAACATTTTAATGCATTTATATACATGCAAACTAAACATACATGTATATGTAAATACAATTTATTTACGTACAAATTTGTTTTAACATATATATATATATATATATATATATATATATATATATATATATATAATTTACCAAATTGAGGATCATGATTTGATTGAAATTCATGACCACCCGAAAATGGTTGAGTACAATCACGCCCTTCTCGACCACCTGAAGATGGTTGAGAACCATCACGCCCAAGTACATGAGTTGATTGAGATTGTTGACCACGGGGAGAATGTTAAGCACCCTCATGTGACGACCTAGTGAGAGATGCTTCTAAAAAAAATAGAAATAATAAATTAAATAAGTTAAATTGAAAAAAATATTCAATATGTATGTACATATGATTTAGAACCAATTTATCATTTCAGTTTAAATGTACATGTGAACATAAAGATATACCATACTACAATGATGTGAACTGTTAGTGACCTATAATATAGGATTCATAATTTTGACTTGACTGTTGGTAATCTTGTAAATTTGTACATACTTTGCCTTTTGCAAGTTCTATTCACATATTTTGTAAAAAAAATCAAAAAGAGGGTAAAAATTCCTAAAAGAAAAAATCGAAGGACTTAGAAAAATTAAAAGACCCCAAAAGAAAAATGAATAAAACAGGAAAGTGTGCAAGCATAAATGCCACTACTTTACCTTTTGACTATGGCAGAGTTTCAATAAATGCCATATTCCATGATGAGTTAAACAGTTTAATCTTGACTTGTCCTGTTTCAATTTAACTTGTTGTAGATAGAGAATAAAGAGTTGTCATACAGTTTAATCATGAAAATTCAGTATTTGAGTAGAGAAATAAAATGAATCCAACAGTTTAATCTAGATTCATGGATGAAATAAGTGTAGAATTAGATAGTTTTATTTGCTTTCAGAAAAAATAAATGCTGTGAAGGTTGCTAGCTCAAATGCACCTTACTAAAAAGGAAGAAAAAATGTTAGCATGGTAAGTTGGGTAGGTAGAAGAAGGTGAGAAGTCTCAATGTAAATATCATTCCTCTGGGCTGCAAAATAACTAACTTCCCCTTCCCATAGTCATGAAACATTCTAAACTATCAGTCAGAAATACTCAAGGCATTTCCTTGACTTTTGTTGGGACCGGACCCAAGGCTCTATGACTAATCAGTTGAAAGTGTAAACTGTCTATATTAATCCCTTAAACTCACATCATTATTCAATTTCATGCATTCATCCCCCTAAATAATCCTAAGTAAAACCTCATTTTTACTTAAAGACATTATAATTCCCATTTGACTAATTTCTATCATCACACGAGAACATTAAACCCTCAAAATAACATTATATCATAAGTTAAAGTGATAATATTAATGCAAATTGTCTTTTAAATTTCACTTTAATTAGTTATTTTATGAATTTTGAGTATACCTTGTCCCATTTTCATATTAAATTTAACTTATATATTAACTCCCTATAGAAGTAACATTTTCCTATATTATATAACTCCCTTTTATATAATAGCCCCAAAAACCCATTTATTATAATTTTAGTCATAGTTATTAAATCCCCACATGTCTAAATAAAATACCCAAATTACAACCCCTTTGGCTAAAACATATCTTTATGTAAAATCCCGCCCCCTATGGTAAGTAAGTCACCTTGATTTAATTACTATATAATAAAATTATATACATAAAACCCTTAAACATGTTTTAATATATGTTTAAAACAAAAAAAATATTGGAAACCCGAAGTTTCGTTCAAACTAAACTTCATAACCCTGTCCCTTGTTTATTTTTGGTTCCTACCCCCTTAACCTAAGGTTAAAAAATATAACTTAACCTTTTCCCTGATGCCTATACCTTCACTGCAAACATTAACCTTGGTTAAAATCCTTTTCCCATCGAGCTCAATTCTAACCCTCCGGTCCCCAACCTACATTTGATCCAATGGTCATTAACAAACGCGATAACCTACTTCATTCCCATCCTCCCATCACGTTGAATGATAACCGTTAGATCTTTATTCACTTCAAGATCTAACAGCCCAAAATGAACCCGATGAAACCTTTTCCCCGCACCTTTGCTTTTAATCTGGACCCTTCGCTTTTGAAAGCCAAATCCGACGACCAATATCTCATATTGCGCACATAAAGTGATCGATCAAGTTTTTTGTAAAATCTATGCGATATGGGTGGTTTTTCCAAACCACCCCATATCAACGTGTCAATATTTGATTGACTAGCGTTCAAAAAGAGATTTACCACTTACCACTTCAGAGTCGCGTGATAAACCGCCCAGCCCAATCCAAAACCACTCCCTGCAATAAATTCCATTAAACCTTGATGCGACTAAGGGTTTAATGTATTAAAACATACGATTTTTCATTACTTTTCACCTATTCGCGCCTGTAAACCTGTGAAGAACCTTTGTCAAGCCTTTTTCATCATTTGCGAGCCTACCAGTGAACCAGTGATTATTTGAAAGACCATTTTCCTCTGCAATTCACTCACAAATAGCCACAATACCCTCTGACAGTCTAATTCAGTAGACATTGAAGACTTTGAAAGCACCTGCAACTTAATCGACTACAATTATACCTGTAAAGGTATTTTTTGTTAATCTTGTCCATAAAAAGCTTCAATTTCAGAGGAAAAACGCCAATTTATCAGCCATTTCCTGTAATTATCTTAATTGTCCATATAGAGAGTCCAAAAAACATTCAAAATACAGGGGAAACCCTGTCAAATTCTCCCCAGAATCCCTCATTTCTCTTTTAGCAAGTTTTATCCACTCCTTGATTATTTTTCACTGCTAAAATTGATCATAGCCTTCTTCTGAGCATTGAAAACCCTTTTTATCATCCAAAACCCTGCTCAGAATCCTATTCTCCTAGAAAAATCCTTCAAAATCCCCTTGTTTCCAAAAGAAGAACTTAGCAAACAGTTTAAGCTTGCTCTGTTCAGTTAAAAATGACGAAGAAACAAGTAACCCAAAATCCGGAGGCCCAAAACCTCAGAAGAAAGCCGCTGCTAAAATCCCTCAGCCTGAGCCTTCTAAACTTGATAAACCCACCCCTGCACTCACTGCTGAGTCCACTGAAGTTGTTAGGCCTGTCCAACCTCCAGTTACTTCACAAGAAAATAGTGCTCTTGTTGATCTTGATTATAGAATATTAGACCCTTCAGTTGAGTTCAATTTACTTGATATCTATAACTCGTGTTTTGGAAAATCTGTTGAGAAAAGTGATAAGGATATACCAGTATGGGATTCCAATCTACCAAATTATATTGTCCCCCTTACTCATTCAGCCCCTGATTTTGTCAGATTGTGTCAGTCATTCTATCTTCCAGACCAGATATGAATTGTCAATAAAGGTAAAGAGGTCATATTTTATATCAATGCAGAATCCATAAAATCCATGCTATAACTAAATCATGATCCCAATACTACCTGATTGTCAATAGAGGATTTAAATCAGCTTTACCTGGACTTGGATTTTTCTTCCAAATTCAAAATCTTCCGGTATTTTTTCCCTACATAGGTTGATATCCCTAAGGTCAATCCTCCATTTGACACCTTTGACTTTCCAAGTGAAACCAGACAGATTGTCTCTGTGCTATCATTCATACTAGGATATAACAGTGATGAGTTCACTGATGTTTCTATCTTGGGCTTTCTATCTACTTTGAGACTGGGCCTGCCTCCATCCATTATATACAACTTTTCCAAATTCATTGCAGAAAACATGCACTACCAATTGTCCAGATTATCAGAAGAAGGAGTCTTTAGATATACTTCATATCTGCTTCATCTCTTTTTGTATTACCAGGCAGACAAATTTCCGATTGAATTTCACAAGCTAGATCCAGAAGGGAATGTACTTTTAGTTGTGTTTTGGTCATCAATTTTGAGAAAATGGAACAGGGAATACACCTATGCACACTTCAATGACTTATTCATAGTACCTGCAATGAATTTATTGAATAAGGAACAAACCCTAGAATTAATGAGGAAACAAAGAGGATATTACAACTATCTGAGAGCTGTAAAACATGGGATTGGTACTTGTACAAGAACTACACAGAGATTAGAGTATATGGTGCAATCTTGGGCCCATATAAATTGCCTAAATTTGTTACTACAATAATTTTTTCTCTAGAATATTTGAGGCAACTTTTGAATGCAGATGAAGTCAATTCCATGGCCTCTAGAAAAAAGACTCAGTTCAAACTGAAAAATCAAGTTGGGCCATTCATTGTGAACAAAAGAGAAGCGACAAATGATATTAATGTTAAGTTGAAAGAATATAAATTCCCATACAACTTTATGTGGAATTATGATCCTCAAGGTGTTCTAAGCCAAATCAGATTGAAATGCAAGTTGTCTGCTTTCTTGCATGATTCCAAGCCCCATTTTGAAAAATATGCCAATAAGCTTGAGTGGGAGCCAAATACTTTATTTGATGATGACTCACAGGGCATGCAGGGAAACAGTGGAAATGATAAATAGGTAGATCAAACACAGGTTGTTACAGTAAACAAAGAAGTTGAAATTCTTCATAAAAGAAGTAGAGAAGAAGATAGTTTCACAGCTGAAACTATTCTTGATAAGAGATTCAGAATTCCCTATAGTAAGAAAAGTAAATTGACCGATGATGAAAGGAATAAAGCTATTAATGTTGATGATAACAATGGCCATCAAACTGATGATGAGGCCACTTTAATTGTAAATGAAACAATCAAAGAGCTTCAGGATGTCCAACTTGAAGCACAGCAAAAAGACACTGTCATGGTTGATAAACAAACAAATATTGATACTCCCTCTTCCTCCAAAGAACCTGACAACACAGAGTCAGATATTCAAATTAGGTTCAGAAAAATCAAAAAAAAGAATGAAGAAATCAAAAGTGAAGTATATTCCAAGTTCCTTAAAGAAAAGCCTGGAAATAAAGATAGACTCCTCTCAACTTTTGATTACACTTCAAACAAATTAGTGATGTCATTTCTCAAACCCACAGTGGCTGATCCAAAAACAATTGCAGATTCTTCAAAAACAGACCTGGAAGTTGATGCAGATGCTGTCCATGAATTGGACCAAATTGAATTTCATAGAAGCAACACAGAAATGCTTTATTCTAAAATAGTCAACAAGACTATGAATTCCATTAGACTTGAGAAAACACTGATAAACCTTCAAAATCAAATGAAATTGGATAAAGCCTCATTGTATGCCAATAGCTTAAGAATCAAAGCAGTGGAAGATATAGTAATTGAAGCAAGAGCTGACCCAGCAAACATTGAAGGGGAAAAGGCCATAATGAAACAGAAAAATGAAGACATAACTGCTCTTAGAAGGCAACTAAAATTGCCTCAAAGTGAAAATCCACAGGCAAAAGAAATCCTTCAACAAAAGACATAAAATGATGAACTAAAACAACTCGTTCTAAAGATTACAGCCCAAATAAAGGAAATGGAAAGCCAAATAGAAGCTTTCATGCAAGAAAATGAAAATTTGAAGAAAGGTCAGCAAGCTTCCATTCCTACAGTTATCCCAACTGTAAGCACAACTATCCCCTCAACATTGGCAGAACATTTGGCACTGCAAGGAGTATTGGAAACTGTAGTGTCAATTACTTCTAAAGATATCTCTGCCACTTCTTCATCGACATCACAGACAAACACATAAGGGAAACAACTGCAATAATCAAGGCTATGGAAGAAATTTCCTTAAAAGATCAAGAAATACTCAGTTTAAAAGGCACCATCAAAGATCTGGAAACATCCAAAAGAGATGCCTTAATCACTTCCAAAGGACATGAGCAGAGGGTTAATAGATTATAGGAGCAAGTGAAAATTCTTCAACAACAGGTAAATCTTACTGAACAGATTGCCTACATAAAAAATCATTTGTGGACCAAAATTACTGAAGGCATTAACTTACAATGGCCTTCTATTCAAATAATATATGAGCGAAAAGATCTGCTACAAGCTGCCTTAGCAGAAATTGATAAAACAAAGAAGGAAATTAACAACAAGCCCCCACAAGCAATTCAGCTCATATCATTCTTAAACAATAAAAACAGGGAGGAATTAGAAGATTTGAAGATTCCAGACAGGAAAGAGACTATTCTTGAGATCAGAAAAGTCCTAACAATGAGAAATATTATGAACAGTTTGGAAGAAAAATGTGACAATGTGAACATATAAATCAGTAAATTCAAGACCAAGTATGACTTGCTGCTAGATGCATGACTTCCAAATATTCATGCATTAAATGAAAAATTAATGCCAAAGAAGGACTATGATCAGAAAATTAGAGTCCATGCTAAAGAGCAGGCTAAAAAGCCTTTGCCACAAGGATCTCCAAGTGGCAAAGTAATTCTGCAATATTTTGAGAATTTATTCTTTTTGGAAAATGAAATTAAGCATATGTTCATAGTAAAGCCAAACTTTGCTAAGTACACAGAGGCTGACGAAAGGTATAGAAAATTGAAGAGTATAAAGATCCCCACAGCCCAACAATGGCAAGAATTCACAGATCTGATGTGAATTTGACAGGTAAAAGAGAAGGAAAATCACATGAAAAAATCACATTTTACTGTTACTTTAAAGTAAAAAATTAAGGGTCAAACTGTAGCAGGTGTAAAAAGTATCAGTAAATGCATATTTTATTGCTAGTCATTTTTCAAATTATAGCAGTAAAACAGTGAAAATCAGATGATAAAGAGTATCAGGGTTGAAAGTGAAAAGAAGGAGTGATCTAAAAGCTATCTTTCACGAGATAATGCATTCAATGCCAATAATTCTCACAACAAATCATGAAATCATTTTTATTACGATAATCAGTTCTATAATTCCTTGTAAAAGAGAACAGCTTGCAAATTCTTTTGCTGTTGTCCCTCTTCTTATGTTATATTTCCTATTTTTCCTTGAAACATTATCTCAAACTTTGAGATATTTTGTAAAGCAATTTATTTGTATAAATACTTCATCTTTCGAAGTATTCAGTGTGGAATAAAATTTATCAAGACTACTATAGTCATTTTGCTGGATATATTGAAGTTGGTGTGAGTCAATTAGCAAAGCGCCAGACTAGAATTGGGATTAAAGACATCATAACTCAGGATTCTTGTGCTGACCAGATAAGTCTAGTATTTTTCCTGTTTTCATTGTTTTTCTTTCAGAAAGTTTCCATACATTCATTTTAATGTGTTTCCATCTTTAATGATCAACTAGGAGAATTTAGATAGGATTAGTGATAAAAATCTCCCTGTTTTTTACTAGTTGGCATTGTTATGTTTTCTTCTTGATAACCAGACTATAGAATTCTTAAATGCTCTAGGTCCCTGTTTGATCCCCTCCTTCAATCCTCTTTTCTGTAACTTAAGGATTATTAAGTGCCCTTTTGTTCAGATTTAACCCATTCCATCAACAAAGACTATTCAAAGCCTTATAAGGTCATCTACCCTGCCCTTAGTACACTTGCATCTTTAAGTCTTATTTCTTAGCACTGCTTGCCTAGAAAGTTGACTCCATAGCCCAATGTTCTAGTAGATCCCTCTAGTTTACCTTGAAACACTTTTAATTCCCACCACTCTTTCAAAACAAGTCCCATTGTTCACTCATAGCTAGCCTAAAACCCAATTATAAAACAAAGATAAATCTTTTGGAGAGATCCCTCTCCGGAACTCAGGAAGGCTAGATCCTGAATTCTAAAAGAGGTTCTTGGTTACCCCTGGTTTTCTTAAATAAAAAAATCCTCATCCCACAACCTGAGAATTACTAGGGTGATAACATACTGGTGACCATACTGGGGACTAACCATTCTCCAGTTTTAAGTTTAATCTTGAAGGAATATTTTTAACCATATCTTTTCTACTTTAAGATTAATTTTAAAGGTTGTGGGTATTTACCCAATAAACATTCTGGCTCCCAAGAAAGTCTATTACACTAGATCCAATCTTGATCCTAATTATCCAGATATAGTAGACAATCCGGACCAGATAGGAAAAAAGAAAAAAGAAATTGTTAGTTCTGAAACTATGTTCCCCTGAAAAGAGCTGATTCTTTACCCAAAGAATTAGTAAGCTTATCAAACATTGAATTTGATTTAAAGTTTGAAAAATCTCTATTTAGAACAAAATCTGAATCTAATTTAAAGGAAATTGTTTTAGATCCAGTTTTTACTTCTTATGTGAGTGAAAAACACAAAATTATTTATGTTCCTACTAAATCAGACAAAACTGAAAGTCAAAGTCCAGTGAAAAGGGTAAATGTTACAAAAATTAAAGACATTGAAGAAGCTGTTAAGTTAGCTAATTTTTTGTCTCAATTCAAACCCCTAGTTTCCCAACTATATACCACAGTCTTTCCAGCATCAGATTCTACTCTGTATGCTACCACATCATTCACAGATTCTACTGTCAGTTCACCTCAAGAGCCCATAAGCCCTGAGTTGCCTTTGCACCATAGAATCATATATTCATCATATCCACAATCCACTACTAGTTCATCAACCGATCCATTTATCCCTGAGCTGCCTGAGCAGCCTAAAGTAATATATCCATCATTCACTCAGTCCATTACATCCACTACCATAAACACTAGCCATAATACTTCTTTTTCATCCCCTTTACCAAGCTCTTCAAGTACATCCACTGTTGTAACCAGCACTATGCCTTCCACCACTACTGTTCCTCCTAGTTCAGAAAAAATCCAAGCCATGGCAGCCAGATATACTCCCTTGGTTTTACCTCAAAATCTCCATGACATGCCCCAGAACTACCAAAAAGACATTCCACTGTTTGATAATTTTTCAGAGATCACAGCACAACAACATATAACTAGAATGAATGATTTATGGGAAACTTATGAAATAGATGAGTCTGATGTCAAAATAATATTATTTGCACAAAGCTTAACTGGAGAAGTCAAAACATGGTTTAGAAATTTAGGTGTTGGTAGCATAGCAGACCTAGCTGCATTCCATAGAGCCTTCCTAAATAAATGGGAGAAAAAGAAAAATCCTATGCAAATACTTTCTGAGTTTGATGCTGTCAAAAGAGCCCCAAATGATTCTGTCCAAGACTTTTGCACCCGATACAACAGTGTTTACAATGCCATTCCTGCAGACCTTAAACCCACTTCGTATTCTGTGCTACTCAAATTCCCTGATTGTTTTGATGTAGACATGGCTTACCAACTTAGAGAAACGGATGCAAATACTTTAGAACAAATGCAACAAAACGTTGTAGGTGTATAAATCAATATACTTGCCAAGAAAGCCAGACTGAGAAACAAAAGAAGGGTAACTATTAAAGAAGAAGCTTCTCACTTAGATGGTAAGTTTGATTTTATTACCAAAGCACTAGAAAAGGTAGTTGAGAAACTGGATCAAATTGAAATAAAACCACAATTGGAGAATCAATCCCAGATCCGGAATCCCAATTATAGAAAAAACAACAACCCAGGGAAAGGTAAGGAATCTTCCCTAGATCAAAACATAAGAACCCCATTCCAAGAAAACTTTGCAGAAAGTTCACAAAAAAATGTTGATGAGGAGGAAGGCATCAACATAGTTATGGGGATTGATGAAAACAATACCATTTTCCTCACTCAGGAGGACCAAGAACTCTTTGAGCTCCAACAGTTCAAAGCAGAATCTGGAGAATCCTTCGATTATAAACAATGTTATGATTTTGCAATAAATAAAATTCACAGTCAATACAACCTTAGGAGCAAGAAAACCAATGAGCCTACCATAAAGAACAATGCTCCGACCCAACAAGAACAAAACAAAAAGAAGACTGAGGCTCCTAAAACAAAATTTTTGCAGATTCTTCCTAGAGAGAATAAACAAAGTTCGAACCTGACCAGTCTTAAAAAGCAGCAAAGCCCAAAGATTGTAGATATTACTGATGAGGTGGCTCAATCCTCAAAATATGCCCCAAAGGATAATACTACAAAAGCCACCAATTCAGCAACAGTCAATGAGCCAAGAAAGAATCCAGCCAACCCAAATCCTAAATCTTCTGTTGAGAATCCTAAAACTGATAAAACTCTTGTTAATTCTCAAACTATTCTTGAGAAAATGATTAAATATAGCAGGAACCAAGAAACTCAGACATAAGACAGGAGAAAAACACAAAACAAAGGTAAAACTGTAGATACTCAAGAAAAGTCATCACAAACCACAGTTCCAAAAGACAAAGTAAGTCAAGCCATCAAATCTCAACCAACATTCAACATGCAATCTGAAATATCCAAGTTAAAGATAGTTGTTCCATTAGTTTAATTAGCTAAAAATGACTTGTATAGATCAATGATTTCTGAAGCATTAAATGTTAATGAAAATGAATATACAATTAACATGAGTGAAGATAGGCCTGAATTAATTTTTGGTCCCAATGTAGATGGAAAGCATTTAGATGGATCAGTGCCTCCATTTTATGTAAGTCTTACTGTACATTATCAAATACTGCACAATGCTATGCCAGATACTGGAGCTTCCCACAATTTAATGCCTAGAGCTATAATAGAAACCCTGAATCTAGACATAACCAGACCATATAAGGACCTATTTTCATTTGATTCATCCAAAGTCCAATGTATAGGTTTGATTAAAGATCTGTTTGTAAACCTAGTCCTATATCCTGGTAAAAGCATGATCATGGATGTTGTAGTAGCTGACATCCCGCCAAAGTATGGCATGCTTCTTTCTCGCTCATGGGGAGAAAAGTTGCAGGGATCTCTACAACTTGATATGAGTTATGCCACTATCTCAGTATTTGGACAGCCCAAAAAGCTTTACAGAGAAACCTTGATGAAGTTCATGATCAGTACCGCTGACAGGCCTACAAATTATCCAATCTATTTCACTCCTACTGATCTTGATTCCTTTATTCGTAGTAACTCTAATCAAAATGAAAATCCAACTGAACTTACTGATAAAAAACATAAAATAATGGATGATTATATTGGTCATGAAGCTTTATGGAATTTAGATTTTGATGGATCTGTAAATAAATTTGGAGCTGGAGCAGGCATATGGATTACTAATATTGAAACAAGCCATTCTGAAGGGCATGCCTTTAGATTGAACTTCGAATGCACCAATAACATGGCTGAGTACGAAGATTTAATCTTAGGTTTACAAATTATTAGAGAAATTGGAGGAAAAAGAATAATAGTCATGGGAGACTCTGAATTGGTTATCAAACAAATAAACGATGAATACTCTGTTCATAATCCCAGACTTGCAAGATACAGAGAAATAATATTAGATTTGCTTGATGATTTGTTAGAATCAAAGTTTGCTATCATCCCTAGAAAACAGAACATACAAGCCCATTGTTTAGCAACCTTTGCCAGCAGTTGTAAATTTCCTTTTTCACCATTACAAAAATATACTGCTGAGATCAAACACAGGCCTATTGTTCCAGGTAATGTGAAATATTGGAAAATATTTTCAGAGGATGAGCAAATTTATCACTTTTTGAATAATGAGCAAGAATTTCAAAATTGTCAAATCGATAACAACTGTAACATAGATTCACCTTGTGATATAGATTTAAATTTTTGTCAAATAGATGATTTAGATAATTTAGATGTACATAATTTTGATAAGCCTACTATTTTTACTCAAAGTGACATAGATGAAATGGAAAAGGTAGATATAGAGGAATTGATAGAAGATGAAATAGATTTGATTGATTTAAAGAATAATATTTTACCCAGAGGTTTAACTCCTCTAGAAGACTTATTTGACTCCAATGATGTGCCCAAAAGACCAAAAATGGAACCAGTTAAGTATGATATAGAAGAGTATAACTTAGGGATAGATGAAAAACCAAGAACAATCAAACTATCCAAATCCTTATCATCAAAAGAGAAGGTCAAATACATAGAACTTTTAAAAGAATACCAGGATGTCTTTGCATGGAGTTATGAAGACTTGAAAACTTACAACATAGACATAATCCAACATAAAATTTCTTTAAAAGAAAATCAAAAACCTTTTCAACAGAAACTCAGAAGGATTAATCCAGTTTTGTTACCTTTAATTGAAAAGGAAGTCAAAATAATGTTTGATGCACAGATAATTGCACCAGTCAGATATTCTGACTGGGTATCAAATTTAGTGCCAACCAGAAAGAAAACAGGGGAAATTCGATTATGCATAGACTTTAAAAATCTTAATAAAGCATCCTTGAAGGATAATTACCCCTTGCCAAAGATGGATCATATCTTGCAGAGGGTGGCAGGTTCTTCAAGAATTTCTTTACTAGATGGTTTCTCTGGTTACAATCAGATTCTAGTTCATAAAGATGATCAAACTAAAACTGCATTTACTACTCCATGGGGCACTTTCATGTACGTGAAAATGCCTTTTGGGTTAAAAAATGTAGGAGCTACATTTCAAAGGGCCATGGATATTGCCTTTGCCAAGGAGATCTATGAATTTTTAGTCATTTATCTTGATGATATTACTGTTTTTTCGAAAACAAATGATGAACACTTAGATCACTTGAGACAAGTTTTTATCAAATGTAGAAAATATGGTATATCTCTTAATCCTAAAAAGACTCTTTTTAGACTGGAAGAAGGCAAATTGTTAGGTCACATCATCTCAAAAGAAGGCATTAGAATAGACCCTGCAAGAATTGAAGCAATCCTAAACATTCAACCACCAAGGAACATAAAAGAACTCCAAGCATTCTTGGGAAAAATCAATTTTCTAAGAAGATTCATCTCTAATCTGGCTGAAATTATAAAAGATCTTAACAATATTCTAAAAAAGGACTCCTCAATAAAATGGACAATAAAGGCCAAATAATCTTTTGAATCTATTAAATAGGCCTTAACTAAAGCACCAGTCCTAATCAACCCAGATTACATAAAAGATTTCATAATATTTTCCTTTGCATCCGAACACACCATAGCTGCAGTTCTTCTACAGAAAAACAATCAAGGCTTTGAACAACCTATTGCATTTTTTAGTAAAGCTCTCAGAGATGCACCAATGAAATACAACATAATAGAAAAACAAGCTTTGGCTCTGGTTAAAGCTATCAAATATTTCAGAGTGTATGTACTTCATTCACACATCATTTCATATGTCCCTAATGCAGTAGTTAAAGACATTTTGACTCAAGATGGACTAGATAGTAGGAGAGGAAAGTGGATAGCCACAATCCTGGAATACGATCTGGAAATTAAACCAACTAAACTCATTAAAGGACAGGGTTTAGCCAGACTGATGGCTGAATCAAATTACAATGCTTTAGATATTAATTTCATTGCTCAAGTAGATGAACAGGAGGAGATGGCGACTTCATTGATCAGTGAGGTCTATCTAGACTCACCATGGTACTCTAATATAATCTTTGTACTAACAAATTTACAAGCTCCTCCTGGGCTGACAAAAACCAAGTCAAGATTCATCAAGCAGAAAGAAATGAGGTTCTGTATCTTAAATAATGCACTTTATTGGAAAGAAAGTACTGGGATTTTACTAAATTGTTTATTGAAATCTGAGGCTGACAAAATCCTTGAGGAATTTCATGCAGGTGACTGTGGAGGCCATCTATACTGGAAGAGTACAGCAGACAAAATACTAAGAGCTGGTTTTTACTGGCCATCTTTATTTTCTGATGTTAAAAAGTTTGTTACCTCTTGTCATAAATGCCAAATTTTCGAAGGAAAGAAGAAACTGTTACCTTTACCTCTGAAACCTATATCCACTGAAAAACCATTTCAACTATGGGGGTTAGACTTTATAGGTGAAATTCATCCTCCATCTTCAGGTCAACACAAATGGATTTTAATTGCTACTGATTACTTTACCAAGTGGATAGAAGCAATTCCGACTAGGTAAGCTACTGACTCAGTTATAATCTCATTCATAGAAAGTAATACTCTGTCTAGATTTGGATGCCCACATAAGGTTATTACTAATAATGCTGCTGCATTCAAATCCAAAAAAATGATTTATTTCTGCCATAAATACCACATTACCTTAGGTCATTCCACAGCATATTACCCCCAAGGTAATAGTTTGGCCGAATCCTCAAATAAAATTTTAATCAACATCATCAAAAAACTACTCCAAGACAATAAAAAGACATGGAAAAAGAAGCTAGTCTATGCCCTTTGGGCTAATAGACTTACTACAAAAAAAGTCTATAGGAACTTCACCCTATCAGATTGTTTATGGTATAGATGTAGTTCTCCCTTCTTCCTTGGGTGTCCCAGTCATGAAGATTATCTAGGAATCACAGGTGGAAACTAATGATATTCAAAGAAGAATTAATGAAACCATACACCTCCAACAAACCAGAGATGAAGTTTATGAAAAGTCACAAGTTTTATAGGACAAGATCAAAAAGATTTTTGATAAAAGGGTTAAGGAAATGATTTTTCATAGGAGATCAAGTTTTAAGATGGGATTCAAGAAGAGAGGATAAAGGTAAACATGGGAAGTTTGACTTTCTATGGCAAGGACCTTATGTGATATATGGTTACAGAGCTAATAAATCCTTTTTCATTAGAAATTTGGATGGAACTGAGCTTCAAGAAGGACCAGTGAATGGTAGGATGTTGAAACATTACTATTCCACAGAGTCACTTAACAGTTAGATTCATTTACATTATCATTGTAAATATTCATAGTCAGTGTGTAGATTGGATTGGATATTTTATCTACAAAGTTGAAGCCCGAAGAGAAGGACCTAAGCTTTGTAGTATAAGATGTCATAAATATGATTTGTTGTAGAAAAAATAAGACAATTACAGGATCATCAAGGTCAATGGATAAGGCTACTGATCTCATAGTTCTTGACCTTTCACAAGGAAATGCCATCCCCAAGTGAAGCCGATGTTAGTGACCTATAATATAGGATTCATAATTTTGACTTGGCTATTGGTAATCTTGTAAATCTGTACATACTTGCCTTCTACAAGTTGTATTCACATATTTTGTAAAAAAAATCAAAAAGAAGGTAAAACGTCCTAAAATAAAAAATCAAAGGACTTAGAAAAAATAAAATACCCCAAAAGAAAAATGAATAAAACAAGAAAGTGTGCAAGCATAAATGCCACTACTTTACCTTTTGACTATGGCAGAGTGTCAATAAATGCCATAGTCCATGATGAGTTAAACAGTTTAATCTTGACTTGTCATGTTTCAATTTCACTTGTTGTAGATAGAGAATAAAGAGTTGTCATACAGTTTAATCATGACAATTCAGTAGTTGAGTAGAGAAATAAAATGAATCCAACAGTTTAATCTGGATTCATGTATGAAATAAGTGTAGAATTAGATAGTTTTATTTGCTTTCAGAAAGAATAAATGCTGTGAAGGTTGCTAGCTCAAATGCACCTTACTAAAAAGGAAGAAAAAATGTTAACATGGTAAGTTGGGTAGGTAGAAGAAGGTGAGAAGTCTCAATGTAAATATCATTCACCTGGGCTGCAAAATAACTAACTTCCCCATCCCATAGTCATGAAACATTCTAAACAATCAGTCAAAAAGGCTCAAAGCATTTCCTTGACTTTTGTTGGGACCGGACCCAAGGCTCTATGATTGATCAGTTGAAAGTGTAAACTGTCTATATTAATCCCTTAAACTCACATCATTATTCCATTTCATGCATTCATCCCCCTGAATAATCCTAAGTAAATCCTCATTTTTACTTAAAGACACTATAATTCCCATTTGACTAATTTCCATCATCACATGAGAACATTAAACCCTCAAAATAACATTATATCATAAGTTAAAGTGATAAGATTAATGTAAATTGTCTTTTAAATTTCACTTTACTTGGTTATTTTATGAATTTTGAGTATACCTTCTCCCATTTTCATATTAAATTTAACTTATATATTAACTCCCTATAGAAGTAACATTTTCCTATATTATATAACTCCCTTTTATATAATAGCCCCAAAAACCCATTTATTATAATTTTAGCCAAAGTTATTAAATCGCCACATGTCTAAATAAAATACCCAAATTACAACCCCTTTGGCTAAAACATATCTTTATGTAAAATCCCGCCCCCTATGGCAAGTAAATCACCTTGATTTAATTACTATATAATAAAATTATATACATAAAACCCTTAAACATGTTTTAATATATGTTTAAAACAAAAAAAAATATTAGAAACCCGAAGTTTCGTTCAAACTAAACTTCATAACCCTATCCCTTGTTTATTTTCCGTTCCTACCCCCTTAACCTAAGGTTAAAAAATATAACTTAACATTTTCCTTGATGCCTATTCCTTCACTGCAAACATTAACCTTGGTTAAAATCCTTTTCCCATCGGGCTCAATTCTAACCCTCCGATCCCCAACCTACATTTGATCCAACGGTCATTAACAAACGAGATAACCTATTTCATTCCCACCCTCCCATCGCGTTGAATGATAACCGTCAGATCTTTATTCACTTCAAGATTCGACGGCCCAAAATGAACCCGATGAAGCCTTTTCCCCGCACCTTTGCTTTTAATCTGGACCCTTCGCTTTTGAAAGCCAAATCCGATGGCCGATATCTCATATCACGCACATAAAGTGATCTATCAATGTTTTGTAAAATCTACGCAATATGGGTTGTTTTTCCAAACCACCCCATATCGACATGTCAATATTTGATTGAATCGCATTCAAAAAGAGATTTACCACTTATTGCTTCAGAGCTGCGTGATAAACCGCCCAGCCCAATCCAAAATCGCTCCCTGCAATAAATGCCATTAAACCTTGATGCGACTAAGGGTCTAATGTATTAAAACTTACGATTTTTCATTACTTTTCACCTATTCGCACCTGTAAACCTGTGAAGAACCTTTGCCGAGCCTTTTTCATCATTTGTGAGCCTACCAGTGAACCAGTGATTATTTTAAAGATCATTTTCCTCTGAAATTCACTCACAAAGAGCCACCATACCCTCTGACAGTGTAATTCAACAGAAATTGAAGACTTTGAAAGCACCTGCAACTTAATCGACCGAAATTATACCTGTAAAGGTATTTTTCATCAATCTTGTCCATAAAAAGCTTCAATTTCAGAGGAAAAACACCAATTTATCAGCCATTTCCTGTAATTATCTTAATTGTCCATACAGAAAGTCAAAAAAACATCCAGAATACAGGGGAAACCCTATCAAATTTTCCCTAGAATCCCTGATTTCCATTTTAGCAAGTTTTATCCACTCCTTGATTATTTTTCACTGCTGAAATTGATCATAGCCTTCTTCTGAGCATTGAAAACCCTTTTTATCATCCAAAACCCTGCTCAGAATCCTATTCTCCCAGAAAAATCCTTCAAAATCCCCTTGTTTCCAAAATAAGAACTTAGCAAATAGTTTAATCTTGCTCTGTTCAGTTAAAAATGACGAAGAAACAAGTAACCCCCAAATCAGGAGGCCCAAAACCTCAGAAGAAAGCCCCTGCTAAAATCCCTCAGCTTGAGCCTTCTAAACTTGATAAACCCACCCCTGCACTCACTGCTGAGTCCACTGAAGTTGTTAGGCCTGTCCGACCTCCAGTTACTTCACAAGAAAATAGTGCTCTTGTTGATCTTGATTACAGAATATTAGACCCTTCAGTTGAGTTCAATTTACTTGATATCTATAACTCGTGTTTTGGCAAATCTGTTGAGAAAAGTGATAAGGATATACCACTATGGGATTTCAATCTGCCAAAGTATATTGTCCCCCTTACTCATTCAGCCCCTGATTTTTTCAGATTATGTCAGTCATTCTATCTTCCAGACCAGAGATGCATTGTCAATAAAGATAACGAGGTCATATTTTATATCAATGCAAAATCCATAAACTCCATGTTGCAACTAAATCATGATCCCAATACTGCCTCATTGTCAATAGAGGATTTAACTCAGCTTTACCTGGACTTGGATTTTGCTTCCAAATTCAAAATCTTCCAGTCTTTTTGCCCTACACAGGTTGATATCCCAAAGGTCAATCCTCCATTTGACACCTTTGACTTTCCAAGTGAAACCAGACAGATTGTCTCCATGCTATCATTCATATTGGGATATAACAGTGATGATTTCACTGATGTTTCTATCTTGGGTTTTCTGTCTACTTTGAGTCCGGGCCTACCTCCATCCATTATATACAACTTTGCCAAATTCATTGCAGAAAACATGCACTACCAATTGTCCAAATTATCAGAAGGAGTCTTTAGATATACTTCATATCTGCTTCATCTCTTTTTGTATTACCAGGCAGACAAATTTTCGAATGAATTTCAGAAGCTAGATCCAGAAGGGAATTTAATTTTAGTTGTGTTTTGGTCATCAATTTTGAGAAAATGGAACAGCGAATACACCTATGCAGACTTCAATGATTTATTCATAGTACCTGCAATGAATTTATTGAATAAGGAACAAACCACTATAATTAATGAGGAAACAAAGAGGATATTAAAGCTATCTAAGAGCTGTAAAATAGGGGATTGGTACTTGTACAAGAACTACACAGAGATTAGAGTATATGGTGCACTCTTGGCCCCATATAAATTGCCTAAATTTGTTACTACAAGAATTTTTGCTCTAGAATATTTGAGGCAACTTTTGAATGCAGATGAAGTCAATTTCATGGCCTCTAGAAAAAAGACTCAGTTCAAACTGAAAAATAAAGTTAGGCCATTCATTGTGAACAACAGAGAAGCGGAAAATGAGATTAATGTCAAGTTGAAAGAATATAAATTCCCATACAGCTTTATGTGGAATTATGATCCTCAGGGTGTTCTAAGCCAAATCAGATTGAAATGCAAGTTGTCTGCTTTCTTGCATGATTCCAAGCCCCATATTGAAAAATATGCCAATAAGCTTGAGTGGGAGCCAAATACTTTATTTGATGATGACTCACAAGGCATGCAGGGAAACAGTGGAAAGGATAAACAGGTAGATCCAACATAGGTTGTTACAGTAAACAAAAAAGCTGAAATACTTCATAAAATAAGCAGAGAAGAAGATAGTTTCACAGCTAAAACTATTCTTGATAAGAGATTCAGAATTCCCTATAGTAAGAAAAGTAAATTGATTGATGATGAAAGTAATAAAGCTATTAATGTTGATGATAACAATGGCCATCAAACTGATGATGAGGCCACTTTAATTGTAAATGAAACACTCAAAGAGCTTCAAGATGTCCAACTTGAAGCACAGCAAAAAGACACTGTCATGGTTGATAAACAAACAAATATTGATACTCCCTCTTCCTCCAAAGAACCTAACAACACAGAGTTAGAGATTCAAATCAGGTTTAGACAAATCAGAGAAAAGAATGAAGTAATCAAAAGTGAATTATAATCCAATTTCCTTAAAGAAAAGTCTGGAAATAAAGATAGACTCCTCTCAGCTTTTGATTACACTTCAAACAAATTAGTGATGTCATTTCTCAAGCCCACAGTGGTTGATCCAAAAAAAATTGCAGATTATTCAAAAACAGACCTGGAAGTTGATGCAGATGTTGTCCATGAATTGGACCAAATTGAATTTCACAGAAGCAACACAGAAATGTTGTATTCTAAAATAGTCATCAAGACTATGAATTCCATTAGACTTGAGAAAACAATGATAAACCTTTAGAATCAAATGAAATTGGATAAAGCCTCATTGTATGCCAATAACTTAAGAATCAAAGCATTGGAAGATATAGTAATTGAAGCAGGAGCTGACCTAGCAAACATTGAAGGGGAAAAGGCCATAATTAAACAGAAAAATGAAGACATAATTGTTCTTAGAAGGCAACTGAAATTGCCTCAAAGTGAAAATCCACAGGAAAAATAAATCCTTCAACAAAGATAGAAAATGATGAACTAAAACAACTCGTTCTAAAGATGACAGCCCAAATAAAGGAAATGTAAAGCCAAATAGAAGTTTTCGTGCAAGAAAATGAGAATTTGAAGAAAGGTGAGCAAGCTTCCATTCCTACAGTTATCCCAACTGTAAGCACAACTATCCCCTCAACATTGGCAGAACATTTGGCACCGCAAGGAGTATTGGCAATTGCAGTGTCAATTACTTCTAAAAATATCTCTGCCACTTCTTCATCGACATCAGGGACAAACACAGTAGGGGAAACAGCTGCAATAATCAAGGCTATGGAAGACATGTCCTTAAAAGATCAAGAAATACTCAGTTTAAAAGGCACCATCAAAGATCTGGAAACATCCAAAAGAGATGCCTTAATCACTTCCAAAGGACATGAGCAGACGGTTGACAGATTACAGGAGCAAGTGAAAATTCTTCAACAACAGGTAAATCTTACTAAACATATTGCCTACATAAAAAATCATTTGTGGACCAAAATTACTGAAGGCATTCACTTACAATGGCCTTCTATTCAAATAATATATGAGAAAAAAGATTTGCTACAAGCTACCTTAGCATAAATTGATAAAACAAAGAAGGAAATTGACAACAAGCCCCCACAAGCAATTCAGCTCATATCATTCTTAAACAGTAAAAACAGGGAGGAATTAGAAGATTTGAAGATTCCAAATAGGACAGAGGCTATTCTTGAGATCAGAAAAGTCCTAACAAAGAGAAATATTATGAACAATTTGGAAGAAAAATGTGACAATATGAACATATCAATCAGTAAATTCAAGACCAAGTATGACTTGCTGCTAGAAGCAGGACTTCCAGATATTCATGCATTAAATGAAAAATTAATGCCACGGAAGGACTATGATCAGAAAATTAGAGTCAATTCTAAGGAGCAGGCTAAAAAGCCTTTGCCACAAGGATCTCCAAGTGGCAAAGTAATTCTGCAATATTTTGAGAATTTATTCTTTTTGGAAAATGAAATTAAGCATATGTTCATAGTAAAGCAAAACTTTGCTAAGTACACAGATGCTGACGAAAGCTACAGAAAATTGAAGAGTATAAAGATCCCCACAACCCAAAAATGGCAAGAATTCACAGATCTGATGTGAATTTGACAGGTAAAAGAGTAGGAAAATCACATGAAAAAATCACATTTTACTGTTACTTTAAAGTAAAAAATTCAGGGTCAAAGTGTAGCAGGTGTAAAGAGTATCATTAAATGCATATTTTACTGCTAGTCATTTTCAAAGTATAGCAGTAAAACAGTGAAAATCAGATGATAAAGAGTATCAGGATTGAAAGTGAAAATAAGGAGTGATCTACAAGCTATATTCCACGAGATAATGCATCCAATGCCACCAATGCTCACAGCAAATCATGAAATCATTTTTATTAGGATAATCAGTTCTATATTTCCTTGTAAAAGAGAACAACTTGCAAACTGTTTTGCTGTTGTCCCTCTTCTTATGTTATATTTCCTATTTTTCCTTGAAACATTATATCAAACTTTGAGATATTTTGTAAAGCAATTTATTTGTATAAATACTTCATCTTTCGAAGTATTCAATGTGGAATAAAATTTATCAAGACTACTATAGTCATTTTGCTAGATATATTGAAGTTGGTGTGAGTCAATTAGCAAAGCAGCAGACTGGAATTGGGATTAAAGACATCATAACTCAAAATTCTTGTGCTGACCAGATAAGTCTAGTCTTTTTCCTGTTTTCATTTTTTTTCTTTCAGAAAGTTTCCATACATTCATTTTAATGTGTTTGCATCTTTAATGATCAACTAGGAGAATTTAGACAGGATTAGTGATAAAAAGCTACCTGTTTTTTACTAGTTGGCATTGTTATGTTTTATGCTTGATAACCAGACTATATAATTCTTAAATGCTCTAGGTCCCTGTTTGATCCCCTATTTCAATCCTCTTTTCTGTAACTTAAGGATTCTTAGGTGCCCTTTTGTTCAGATTTCACCCATTCCATCAACAAAGCCTATTCAAAGCCTTAGAAGGTCATCTACCCTGCCCTTAGTACATTTTCATCTTTAAGTCTTATTTCTTAGCACTTCTTGCCTAGAAAGTTGACTCCATAGCCCAATGTTCTGGTAGATCCCTCTGGTTTACCTTGAAACACTTTTTATTCCCATGACTCTTTCAAAACAAGTCCCACTGTTCACTCATAGCTAGCCTAAAACCCAATTATAAAACAAAGTTAAATATTTTAGAGAGATCCCTCTCTAGAACTCAGGAAGGCTAGATCCTGAATTCTAAAAGAGGTTCTTGGTTACCCCTAGTTTTCTTAACTACAAAAATCCTCATCCCACAACCTGAGAATTACTAGGGTGATAACAACTCATTCAACAATTTCAACGTGTTAGCAACAACTTTCTTAACACACTTGCAGTTTCTAGCTCGTTATGACAATGGCACGGAACTCTTAACTTAATTAAAACAATATACATCTACACACATTTCAGATCACATACATGAATGGAGACGTAGACGACGTTTAGTGAAATTTTTCATTCCGGATCAAATCTTGGCAGAATGGTTTATCAAATCATTACTTCCAAAGATCATTGAAGACGTGGCTAAGGGAGTTGTTGTTACGGAAGAACAAGTCATAGCTCAAGCACAATACTTAGACCTTGTATATACACAATCTCGTACTTTATACAAAAAAATTTCTGACTTACCACGTCCAGGCCAAATAACTGCAACTCCTTCTGGTTCTGATGTTGTAGACAGTGTAATTGGTTCAGTTAGCGTTAACAAGAGTAAGAAGAAGTCATCCAAAACTACTTCTCCCATTATAACTTTACCAGATTCACCGAAATGAGATTCTTCCCTTGAAACTTCTGCCGAAATTCATGTTGTAGACTCATCCATAGCTAAATCTAAAACCGGTAATAAGAAGAAAGGAAAGAATAAAAACAAACTACATCTCTGTAAGAGAAAATCGAAAATAACCATTAGGGGAATTTTGAGGTCTAAATTGGGCCTCCTAAGAAAAATGTACAACAAAAATAAACTTTATAAGAACCAATAGGATTCAATATGATGATGTAAACCATAGGGGATGTTCACCATTTTTTAAGTAAAAGGGTAAAAATATCAAAAAATATTAAAATAATAAAACTACTTTTTCAACTCGTATTTTCAACTTATCTCCCAAATTTTCTACTCAAATTTCGAGTGGGAGTATTCATTGGATGGAAATTTTAATTCCTCATCCAATGAGTACCTGTGTTGCATACTTTCAATGGACCCTCCTACACGAAAAATGAGAAATACATAAAAAACATGATTGCAATCACGTTTTTCATGTATTTATAATTTTTCATGTAGTAGGACCCATCAAAAGTATGCAACATGGGTACTCCTTGGATTAAGAATTAAATTTTTCATCCAACGAGTACTCGTGCTCAAAATTTGAGTAAAACCTTTAGGAGATAAGATGAAAATATGAGTTGAAAAAATAGTTTTTTCTTTTTTCCCTCTAAAATTTGATGATGTAATCAAATCTTATTTTATTATTTCCAATATTATTTTATGATTTCCTTAGGAGGCCCATTTTAGACCTCAAAATTCCCCTAATGGAACTAGCTGATGAAAAATAGAAACATCGTTATCCTTGTCTTATCTGTGACGAGGAACACTATACCAAAGAGTGTCCACATCGGTTCGAGGTCTCTAAATTTATCAAAGGTTCACCCACACTCACTATCTTGAAGGATCCTTTTCTCACTCAAGATAGTAAAATGATAGGATCTTCTTCAAATTCATCAGCAGATATTTTAATGATGTCTCAGGTCATGGTTGTGACACAATCTCAAGACTATGGAACTAAAAATCCTGTAACTGGTAAAGAGACAGAAAATTCTAGTCAAACACCAGCTATACCTCCTTTAGTTTCTGAACCACTCCAAAACAAGAAACCTAATCCTGATCTAGTGATTAGACCACCTACTAAAGGTGTACTTTTAAAGTCAGCTTTCAATCCACATGCTAGAGCTGCTCAGAATTACAACATTTTTGAAGATTTGGAAATATCCCCTTCAGCAATGTTAGCCTTAGAAGTGCTACAATCATGTCCACCACAAAGGAAATTACTATTATCAGCTATCGAAGATATTGATCCTCGGGATTCGAACCTCATGGTCTTTGACCTCGAAAATTTTACACCTAGACTCCCTCATCAGATGGCTTTACAGATTCCAGTATTAGTCAAATCCAGACGAGTTTTTCATACTGTAATTGATGAGGGGGAATCTACGTGTATAATGTCGTTAAACTGTTGGAAAAATATTGGTTCTCTGACACTCAAACAATCACCAGTGATCCTTAAAGCCTTTGACAGAAGAGGATTTCATCCATAAGGAATACTCCAGGATCTACCTATAGAAGTAGAAGGTAAAACCGTTAATCTAGATGTGGAAGTGGTTGATGCCCCTCTTGATTACAACCTTCTTTTGTGTCGTAGTTGGTCTTATGCCATGACTGTAGTCATTTCATCATTCTTTCGCGTAATCATGTTTCCTCATAAAGGAAAGATTGTGAAAATTGAACAGTTGTCATATTATTTATCAGACCCTGCTTCTATCGATAGCATCCAACATGTTGGAAAAACGACTATCCCATACGAAGATGTTGGTGTAGCACTAGTGAAGGATTCCGCTCTCATGGGAGCTTTCTCCATACAGCCAACCAATGTACCACGCACAATTGCTAACATCAATATGATTTCATCAAGCACTATACCATTTGATGACACCTGGGTAGTGCCTTCAGAATCAGATTTGGAATCTTTCAATGGAGAGATGCCCTTGAGTCCTTTTGAAATGGCATATGTAGCAGTGCAGTCGTATTCTGACACACTTTCAACTACTCCTAATCAAATGAATGTGATCAATGAAGAATCCTCTTATCTATCAAGCTTAGCCTTGACATCATTTTTCGATCCCTTTCAACATGTATTTCACACTGATGAAAGTATTCGAGAAATTTTGTCATCAGATGAATACCCTGGGATGATCTACATCGTAGATCTTCATTTTTACCTGATCTTGATAAGTTTGAAAACAAATTTTCATCTATCTTTACGATTGATTATTTCAAGGAACCACAGAATCCCATATCGATTACACATTCGAATTATGAGACTAATTTGGGAAATATTTCTACAACAATTCCTATTGACATATCAATTAAACCTGGAATTATTGAAAACATTCAAATAGGTTCTTCTTGTACGATGGAAGAGATTAACACTTACAAATCCCTATTTCAAGAATTCCGAGACATTTTTGCCTAGTCTTATGAAGAGATGCCAGGAATCGATCCTAAGATTTTCATTCATGAAATTAAGACATACCCGGATGCCATGCCTATTAGACAAAGATTACGTCCAATACATCCGCGAAAAGTTGTAGCTATCAAAGCTGAAGTTGAGAAGCCATTACGAGCAGTATTTATTTATCTAATTCCATTGATATATTGGGTATCTAATATAGTTCCCATTACGAAGAAACAAGGGACTATACGAGTATGCGTCGATTATAGGGACATTAATAAAGCATGTCCAAAAGACAATTATCCTACACCTTATATCGACCAAATTATCGATGATTGTTTCGGAAATGAAATTTTCTTATTTATGGATGGATTTTTTGGCTATAATCAAATCAACATACTCCCTGCCGATCAACTGAAAACATCGTTTATATCTCCTTGGGTGACATTTTCTTATTGCAAATTACCTTTAGGACTAAAAAATGCTGGTGCAACTTTTCAAAGATCCATGTATTATGCTTTTCATGATATCAAACGTATTGTACAACCTTATCTGGATGATTTACCTTCTCACTCTCTATGTAGAAATGATCATCCTACACACTTACGAGCTATTTTCATGAAATGTAGGCATTACAAGATTCGTTTGAACCCGCAAAAATGTGTTTTTTGTATGCAATCAGAACGATTACTTCAATTCATCATTTTGAAAGATGGAATTCGTGTCGACCCCTCGAAGGTTGAGGCCATCATCAGCTTACCTCCTCCTTCGACACTTCGCCAACTCTAGAGTTTGCAAGGGAAAGAAAAGTTTTTATGTAGGTTTATCCCGAACTATGCTGAGTTAAAAAAAGGTTTTACCCAGTTTTTGAAACAAAGTGTTCCTTTTGTTTGGGATGAGATTGTTGATAAATATTTTAATGCACTAAAACATGCGTTGACCCATGTACCATTATTTCATCCACCCAATTACCACCAGGACTACTTTTTATACTTAACTACCTCTGATTCCACCATTGAAATGGTTTTGGTTCAGGAGGATGAATATCACAATGAACATGTGATCTATTATCTAAGTTGGAATCTCAATCCAACGGAAATAAAATATTTGCATGTGGAGAAATTGGCCTTGGCAGCAGTTCAAGTTATCCAACGATTTTGTCACTACATACTGTTATGTAAAACAACTGTGATATCTAATTGCAACCTGATGATGTATATCTTGACAAAACAATTACTCTGAGAAAATACTCCAAATGGATTTTCATCCTACAAGAGTTTGATTTGGGATTCGAGAAATCTAAATCAAAGAAATCACTAGTATTTGTTGAGCTTATGTGTGACTTTCCCAATACTAAGACAGAAACCATGGTAGAGACTCCCATCGCAGATGAATCTTTGTTTCTCATCAGTATGTTAGATCCATGGTGTGGATATATCATTATATATCTTCAAACCCAAACCTTTCACCCAGAGCTTTCACGTTTCAATCGACGGAGAATCCGATATCAATCCCACCAATACAATATTGTTGGGGACACTCTTTATCGTCATGGTGCGGATTTTGTTTTTAGATGTTGTATAACTCACGAAGAGGCTGAAAGGGTTTTGAATTATTTCCACTCTGGAGCATGTGGTGGTCATATGTTGGGGTTTGCCACAACCCAATATATATTGTGTGCTGGTTATTTTTGGCTGTCTTTATTCAAAGATTGGATCATTACGGTCCGAAAATGCCATAACTACCAAATTTTTGATCGAAATATGTGCGCACCTCAAGCTCATCTTTACCTAATAATTGTTCTCAATCCTTTTGCGAAATAGGGCATTGATTTCTTTACATGTAACCCTCACTCGGCTAGGTGGCATGGATATATTATTCTCGTCGTAGATTACTTTACCAAATGGGCCGAGACGATGCCTACATTCATGGATGATGACAAAATTGCAGCTACTTTCATATTCAATCATGTGATTTCTCGCTTTGGCATGCCTCAAGCTATTATCACAGATCATGGGAGTCATTTTCAAAATATTATGATGACCGAACTTTCCGATCAATTTTTCCTACGCCATGATAATTCTACTCCGTATTACCCACAGGCTAATGGTCAAGTTGAAGCCGTCAACAAGGTTTTAACCACCATGATTAAACGTATTATTGGAACTCACAAATCAAATTAGCACACCATGCTTTTTTCAGCACTATGGACATACCGTACCTCTGCAAAAACTGCTATAGGGTTCTCTCCTTTTCAACTTGTCTATGGTTTAGAAGTTGTGTTACCCATTGAATGCAAAATACCATCACTCAAATTAGCCATTGAGTTGTTGCTAGCTACCTTTGAAGAGGGAAAAAGCTTTCTATACTTAGCACAATTAGATGAGACTCGGTGCACTACTTCATTTGCTACCGAAGCTCATAAGAAACGTGTGAAAGCTCAGTATGATCAAAGTGTTAACCCTCGTGTTTATTCAGAAGGTGACCTATATTTTTATATGATCAAGCTAACAATAAGCTAGGCACTGGAAAATTCGAACCGATGTGGCATGTTCCCTATATTGTCAAGTGTATGCTTGCAAAAGGGGTCTATCAATTAATTGATTATGACGGGGTCTCTTTAGATAAGCCTAGAAATGGTCTTTATCCTAAGAGATATTATGCTTGAATTTCGTGTGAAGATATTTCTTGTACAATAGTTACTTTTTAGAATAGTGTGCCTTAGATTAGACAAGTGGGCCTAGATTAGTTTTGTTGTTACTACTATCGTTAATTATCTTGATTATCCTTGATATTGCATATGTCGAAATCCCTTCAAACATACATTGGTTTTGATGATGGTGCCTGTCGTAGTACACGAAATATCTCTTTCACGGCTTCGGTTATCTATTCACCCACTGATGAGTTATTTTCTATTCATAGGATATGCCTTGGTCAAACAACGAATAATATTGCAGAATATAGCGCATTCATTGAGTTATTATCTGATGCCATTTCATTTTTTATTCAACGTTTGGTCATTAGGTTGGATTCAAAACTCATTGTATTACATTTAAACATAGTATATGCAATTAGAAATCTAGTGTTATTGACATTATTTTTGAAGGTTCATCTCTTGGAACGAAAATTTGATTATATTGAATATCAACATATTTCAAGAAATTTAAACACATTGGCCGATGATTAGCTAATCATGTTCTAAATAGAAATTTTCAACATTAACAGAGTAAACCAAAACAACATTCAATCCATGTTGAACAAGATAATCAGAGAACGAAAGTAGTAATATCATTAGGATACATTTAATTTTTTTTTTCAAAAAAGAGTTACATCGTCTGTGATCATAGGTTCAAAACACCTTATGATCTAATATATACTGATACAAAAAAAAAAAAAAAAATCGATCTACAGTGATCATCCATTATCCGTGATGATGATCATGGTGATAGAATATAGCACACGCCACCTTGCGCAAAAATCTCCTAAATGGACCTGGAACACCTGTCACGTGTCTCTGAAGCCTAAGAGGGATATCATCTGTTCCTATTTCAGGAATTTCTATGGTCAACCTCTCAAGGTTGTGCTCCATGTCTGCTAGGATCTCTGCTATCTGGTCCTGTGGAGGTGCTACAGGCTGTGCTTCCTGCCTATCAAAGCGGCAAAGTGTTGTTGGTCATTGTGGACTGACATATATATATATATATATTTATTTATTTATTTTCAGTATTGGACGATAAAAATAAAATAAAAATTAGATTAAAAAACATCAAAATGATTTGCTTATCTGTCTCATCCCACTGTGCCCCTGGAGGCAAAGATGTTTCAGGATCACCCCTGTAATCCATTCCTGCATAAGGAAAGTCTTTGATGGTGAAGACTTGGTTCCTAAGCCACATGAAGTATTTCAGAGTAAACCAAAGTACTTAGCCACCTTCGCCACCATCGCAAGCCATTAGTGCCACCCATCGCACCATCTGAAGTTCCTGAGGAGACCCACGATCTACTGGAATCAACTTCGGAGTGAGAAGTGGAATCCTCTCAAAAGAAAATGAAATGAGAACAGTGCCATATCCGAAGTTTTTCAACTTCGCATTCTTCGCTCAAGTCAATTAGCCTTTCATGTTGGCCAATACTCCTTCGCACCAGTTAAATATGGTTCCTCCAAGACAATCAACTGTTGTTTGCATATGTGACTTAGTTTCTACATGCAGAGCTGCACTCTCGTACAATCTGGTTACTGTAAATGCTATCAATTTGAGATCCAATTGCAAGATAGTTTTAATATCTATGCGACCATCCTTCAAATCTGCCTCATTGCTACAATATTTTTCTTTGTAACTGGCAGTGGGAAGACCTCCCTATCTAGCCCCAAATAAGGATATGATTCTTCCTCTCTGGGAAAATCCGGTAAGGAAATAAATGTCCTCTAGCTCAATTTCGAGCCAGTGGTCATAGATAATGAAGCATTGGTCTTGAACATCCCACGTATTTACAAGCCAAACCATTAACTCCACTTGTGTCTTCATCCCTTGGATAGCCCAGAATTTGTATAAGCCACAATTCTTCAACGCACACATAGTTGTATTGTCATCCATGGCTTCATTTTCTATGACCTTGTGTTCGTGTTCTCGCCACTCCAACATGGTGGAAAAACCTACAAATCAACACATTTAACTGTTAAAACCATTTGGAAGAGAATTTGAACCATATTTTAAGAGAAATTTGGATTTTTAAAACGTTCAAATCGCCTCCGCAGGATCTGTGTGCAGACAGTGCGGACGTCTGCATGCATTCCACACAGAACCCGCGGTAGCCGCATAATTTTTTCTTTTAAAAATTATCGGGGTCCATGGTTATCGCATGCATTTCCGGCGGATCCCCGAGGGACCATTTTAAAACATTAATCCTCCTAAAAAATAAAATAAATGCTAAAAATGAAAAATGAAATGGATAGAAATGAAGATAAGGATGATGTGGATTACCTGGTTCTGACGATTCGAGAAATGGACGGTCGATTCTCTCGATATCTGCTCCGAATTTTTTTTAACCAAAAGCTCTTTATACACTGCTCTAAACACAAAAGGTGAAAATGATTTGTTTTAATTCCTTTTTATAGTTTTCAAATGAATAAAATATTATTTTATTTATTTTTCACATTAAAAGGTCATTTTTAAATATTTTTTACTTTTTGGAAACATGTTTGTGTAATCTTTTGAGTTTTTGTGCAGGATACATGATTTTTTGGTGAAAATAATTATTTCAAAATTTAGTATACTTTTATCACTTTTTCGGGCTCTGTAAAATTACGAAAAATTGAAACCTTGGAGTTCTCTTTTAATCCCTTTTCAAACTCTCAAAATATGAAAAGGCCGATGAGTACTTGACTATTCGAACTCGTTAAAGTAAATGAACAGTCGTCCCTTCAGTATAAGTTTACCCCTTTTCCGGATTGAAATGGACTAATTATGGAAAATGTATACGTTGACCAATCATGGTCAATTGAGTTCTCTCCTACATTATTTTATCCTTTTTCATGCCTGGGAGACTAAATTTATGAAAAATAACAACCATGGAGTTTACGGATGTTTTTCCTCTGACTCCCTAAAACTGAAAAATGTCTAGACTCGTTAAAATTTAACAGTAAAGGACATGTCGATTACAAACAGGACCAAACCACTCCTTCTTAGGGTTCAATTTTAATACTAATATGGACTCATCCGAAGGATGATCTTACACAAACAAGTAAATGTTATCCTCGTCAAGCTTGTCAAAAATAAAGAGGTACTTGCCAATAATGGTGGGGGAAAAAGAGAGAAAAAGAATCCAATTTTCACCCTTGTTTAAAAAGAAGCATGCCACTCTTGAACAAGACAGTTTGTCACACTTGTACCTGGGTGGGAAATTCTTTGTCCAAAAGTTAATTGAACCACATTGAAAGTCTCCAGCGGGTTTCTGGGTTATAGATTTAGGTCAAATGCTGCCAAGCCATCTATAATGTCGTTATGTGTTCAAGAGAGAGTTCAAATAAACCATTCATTGAAAACATTTGTCTCCATTCACATTGACCATCCCTGCGTCAATCCTCGCAAATATTTCTTCAAAACTTGATTTAATGGTTTCGTGTCGTGGGCTTTCCTACGACGGGTCACTTTCAATCGATGTCATCTCATCATCTAGAAAGTTGATCTAGAATCATATTAGTACCTTGGGATCTGCATGCCCTAATGGAAGGTTTCTCGCCTTCGATGACATGTTGCATCATTGACCTTCGATCAAACGATTCTATGAGTATTCAACTACGAATAATTTATTCACACTTCATGGATTGTATTGGAGTACTTTGAGAGCCATTTTCATTATTGATGGGTTCTCTCACACTTGTTAACAATTCACGTCATTGACCAGTAATCAAGTGGTTTCTACCATGTTCGACTTCGACACAATTAATCGCATGGATAGATTCATACTAGTTCGGGAAGCGGAAATCAAGACCCTGGATCTAGTTTCCACCATCCACGTTGTGAGGAGTTTTATTATTGATAATACAATAGACTACACATGACAGATGGTTGCGCCCATACTGTGTCTACTTTTTATGTAATATTAAAACCATATTTGTACTAGAACAATTAGTTAGTTTTGATTTGAGTATGGGAATGCCTACCTCAGCGATAATATATATATATATATATATATATATATATGTTTGCATTGAGTGTTTTTATAGGTTTTTGACCGGTGTCTCCAATCCAATCCTTGGAATGATAAAGAACTTCACTCTTCAGAATAACCTCATACTTCACACTTTGGGGGGCAATTTGTTACACATCATTTTGTCACCAAGAAATTGACTGTTCATATGGGTCTATCACCACCTATATCATGTTCCCTTAGAAGTCAAAAACCTTAATGTTCCTGAATCAAGTCTTTGAATTGGAGAAAAGCTCTTTAGAACCCTTAAAAGTCTACCCACATGGTTTTTATATCCTTTCCCTACGCATGTGTTGTTGTTTGGTCAATAAACTGTGGCAACCCCCGCACTTTTTGCTACTATTACCTGCTTACCCCCGCGAAAGGAAAATTAAAAGAAAAAGTAAATTCTAGAAGCTTAGCTGGTCAAATATTCTCCCAAATGGAAGCTTCTAGAGTCGTGATCAGTTCGAGATTTATCCCTCCACTCATGGAGCTTATCCCTTGGTCCATGGAGCTCAAATCCCTTCATGTGAGGAATCCATTTGTAATATTCCTAATTAGCAGTGGCTAATTAGAATATTCGATTTTGCTCAATTTTTCTGTCTATAGTTTATTAATAAATAAAAAGGTGGGTGGAGAGGGTCTAACTCACCTAGTGGAATAAAACACACTCCCTAGTAGCACAACGTTGTGACTTAAAGGGAGCCAAGGGGGGCCAAGCACCACATAGAGAGGGGGCCCACGTATGCTCTAGAAGAGACTGCGCAGATGAGGATGAGGACGTGGCAAGAGAGAGGCTACGTTGAGAAGACAGGCCTTAGGGTTTTGGAGGAAGGCCAACGTTATAAAAGAGGGAGGAGCCTCATCATTTCATTCATTCATGGTTGATGATATTGAGCTGGTCGTTTTGACTTCTTGAGCACACTGACTGTTTAGCCTGTCTGCATCACTGTTTAGTGCGTTAAGTGTCTCCGATCGGAGATCTCGCCCTTAGCCCCGGGGGACTTCGAGTGCCTACTCGGGCAAGGTATTTTCTTCAGCATTTTACAGGAGGTTTGGTGTTTGGGTTTTGTTACGGAGCTGAGCATTCAGAAAGACTGCGCAGTCACTGAGAGGGAGGACGCAATCCATCTAGGAGGAGCTCTAGATTGGGATTTTTGCAGGGGTTTTGAGCCAGGAGACTGAGCAGGGGATCAGCCTTTGCATTTGGGAGAATTTTGGTGGAGTTTGAGGCCGCATTTCATTCATTCCTATTCAGCCTCTGCGCAGAGCCTTGGAGGCCAGGGTAATTCCCCAAGGGGGTGTTTTTCGGGGGTTGGCTATTTCTAATATGGTTTCTGGGTTTTGCCAAGATTGGTGAGTAGAGGAGGTTTCTATATTTTCAGCTCATTTAGGCAAGGGGAACAGCCCCTAGTCTTCAGTTCATTCCAGCAGTAGCAGCTACACGGAAGTTTTCCAGCAGCTGGGATGCAGTTCAGAGAGCAGCCATTTCCTGTGTATTCTGAGAGTATTTCTTCACTTGCCTTGAGAAAGTTTAGGTGCCATCACTCTGATCACCTATTGTACTTCATTATATTTCTCAGTTTAATAAAATGGCTTAGCATTCTCTCTCTATATTTCTGGATGATTTTTTGTATATTCTTTCTATGTTATTGTATGTCTGCTGCACTGTTATCTATATATATTTCCGGGCATTCTAGTTCTATACCACTTGTTGTGTTTATCTCTCACTCTTAGACAGAGTCTGGAAAGGGCCAGGTAGCCTCCAGATTTCGTCCTCTTTCCAGAGGCGGCATATTCAGTAAATGCCCTCCCAGTCCATCTTTGGTTGGAGTTTGCCGTGTTTTAGAGATATCCCCGAAATGGGATATTACAGTGGTATCAGAGCATAGTTCTGGCTCAGCCTGTGGAGCTCGTTGTCTATGACACTAGGGAAGAGGCCATATATTTGTTACAGAGGCAGGAAGTACAGAGATCGTGAGTGTAGGTTGGAGAACACCTACGGATAGGGAGACTGTGTTCGGGTGGTGGACACAGACGCAGAGTAGGAGGATCCTCTGTTCGATTCAGAGCAGAGAGAGCCGATGGCAGACGACACTGAGGCCAAACAGTTTGGGGAGGCACTCCTCAAATCGGTGCAAGATTTAGCGAGGCAGATTGAGGTGATGGGTCAGAGGTTCACCGCTGTAGAGGCTAGACAGTGTGAGACCCCATGGGTATTCCAGGTAGGTGAGGGATCAGGTACATCCCACCATTTTCCGGAGCATGGAGCTGCGCAGTGTGATACTACTCAGCCGATGGCTTCACATGCACCTACACGCTCTACCATGCCCACTTTCTTGGGAGCAGACACAGGGGCAGGAGCCCAGCAGGAGGCAGAGCCCGGACACATGGGCGAATATTTTGCAGAGTATCAGGCCTATGGGCAGGAGTTCAGGGATGCTCTCTCGTTTCGAGATTTTGTTCAGCTCCAGTGGGATAGTAGACCCCGCGACCATCATAGAGGGCACTGACATTATCATGATGGAGATACCCACCGCACATCTAGCAGATTCCATCTGCCCATGTTTGATGGTTCATCAAACAGTTCGGCAAAGTATTGGGTGGAGAAGCTGGACATCTATTTACAGCTTAACCAAATGTCGGAGATGGAGGCCATCAAGGTGGCGACATTACATTTGGATGGTGAGGCCCAGGACTGGTGGTTCCATGGGATGGTTACACTCAGACATTATACAGTGACGACATATGCTGAGTTTACCAGGAGGTTGATGGAGCGATTTGACCGGAGGGATCTGGAACAACACTTTGTTGAGCTGACGAGGCTCAAGCAGACTGGGATCCCAGAGACATACATTGCAGATTTCTTGAGGGTTTTATTGATGGTGCTAGATCTATCTGCGACACGGATGATCTATATGTTTGTGGAGGGGTTAGTAGAGCCACTTCGGGGTCTAGTCAGATCTACTAGACCAGCTACACTCCAGGATGCTATTAGCAGGACCAGGGATTTACAGGATGCATTGCCCAGGACTCGGACACCTTACCCCTAGAGACAGGGTTTCCAGCCCAAGGGGAAGGATGTGAGGATTCCGCCTCCCAAGGGGAATCCAAGATGGGCCCAGACAGATGATGATGCTAGGAGGGAGCTGAAGAAGAAGCGGTTGTGCTTTACTTGTCAGGAGCCGTGGGCACTAGGGCATAGGTGTGTTGCTCGCAAAGCACACTTCATTGAGGTCTTCTCCGAGGATAACGAAGAAGAGGATGAGGAGGATGACGAGGAGGCAGAAGATATTCATACAGCCCAGGATCAGTTGCCACCTCCACCTCCAAGTACAGGAGGTGCAGATTTTGCACCCACGGGAGGGACCCTTGTAGCATTGCGAGGAGTTCCCAAGTACTTGACGCTGCGCGTACGAGGGACAGTACGTGGCCAGCGAGTGTCAGTTTTGGTTGACGGTGGGGCAACCCACAACTTCATTGATGCACAAATGGTCGAGCGGAGAGGTATACCAACCGAGAGATTTGACGGTCAGTTTTGGTCCCAGGAGCCCAAACGATGCAGTGCGCCTGGTATGTTCTAGTGTTGGCAGTGACGATGGGTACCTACACCGTTACCGATCACTTTTTCATGGTTAACATACCGAATACCAATGTGGTATTAGGTGTTCAGTGGTTGATTACTCTGGGGAAGGTCACCACAGATTGGGAGGCCTTAGATATGGAGTGGGATGATAAGAAGACCGGGAAGCACGAGAAGATCCGCGGGATGCAAACTTACCCACCTCAGAAATTTTTGGCACACTAGATGGAGGCAGATTTACGGAAGGGAGACATAGAGTGGGCGGTTGAGTTGCGGGCATCAAAGGCAGGGACTACTGGTCACGCAGTTCATCTTGATTTACAGGCCATCCTTGACAGGTATGATGCAGTGTTTGGGGATATACCACCAGGTCGACCACCAGATCGAGGATTCGAGCGCACCATTGAGCTTGAGCAGGGCATTCAGGCAGTGATTACTACCCCCTATAAGCATCCCAAAGCCTATCGGGATGAGATTGAGCAGGCCATCCAAGAGTTTCTGGCTCTTGGGCACATCAGACCGAGCACGACTCTGTTTGCTTCTTCCATGGTGTTGGTGAAGAAAAGGACCTCACCTTGAGGATCTGTATTGACTACAGGGCCCTGAACAAGAAGACCCTAAAGAACAGGTATCCTATACCCAGGATCGATGAGTTGATGGATGAACTGAGAGGAGCCAAGTTCTTCTCAAAGATTGATTTGAGATCAGGGTACCATCAGATTCGCGTGAGGGAATAGGACATTCCCAAGACTGCCTTCAGGTGTCATTATGGGCATTTCGAGTTTCTGGTTATGCCCTTCAGGCTAACCAATGCCCCAGCTACTTTTCAGTCTTGCATGAACCATATCTTCCATAGTCATCTGTGGAAGTTTGTATTGGTATTTTTCGATGACATACTCATATATAGTAGGACTTGGGAGGAGCATCTCCAGCATATAGAGGTAGTATTACATATCTTGGAAGAGCAACATTTCTATGCTAAGCTCTCCAAGTGTGAGTTTGGGATGAGGGAGATGTTGTATTTGGGTCACATTATTGTACTGGACGGAGTCAGAGTCCATGAGGAGAAGATCAGGGCCATCAGAGATTGGCTGGAGCCAAGGAACGTGACGGAACTTTGAGGATTCATTGGCATATGTACTTATTACGGGAAGTTCGTCAAGATTTTCTCACAACTAGCTGCACCCTTTACATATTTGACGAAGAAGGGGCATTCAGTTGGTTGGATACATCGCAACGAGCCTTTGACAGGCTCAAGGAGGTGATGAGTAGCTGCCCAGTGCTTGCATTGACATATTTTACATAGCCATTTGTTTTGGAGTGTGATGCATCGGGAGAGGGGATCGACGTAGTGTTGATGCAGGAAGGACACCCTATAGCCTTTGAGAGCCGGAACCTCCTTCCGCACGAGAGGTTGTATTCTATATACGACAAGGATATGTTGGCCATTATGCATGCATTGGCCAAATTCTAGCAGTATTTGGTAAGGAACAGGTTCAGGGTAAGGACTGATCACAACAGACTCAGGTTCTTTTTGGAGCAGAAGCAGCTACAGGAGGGGCAGCAGAAGTGAATCAGTAAGATCTAAGCATATGAATTTGACATTGAGTATGTCAAGGGTAAGAATAACGTGGTAGCAGATGCCCTTTCACGTAGACCAGCCACGTTATCTCTTATGAGCTTGGATACAGATTGGAGGGCTCAAATTTTAGTGGAGTACTCCAAGGACAGATTTGCATGTGAGGTTCTGGATGGACAGGTGGCGGATGATAGGTACAAGGTGGTCGATGAGATCATCTACTATAGGGACAGGATCTTCTTGACTGAGGGATCTCAGCTCAAGAAGAAGATACTCCAGGCATCACATGATTCACCATTGGTAAGCCATCAGGGGTTTAGCAAAACCTACAGGGCGATTAGAGAGAGGTTCTCATGGAAGGGCCTCAAGGAGGACGTACTCCAACACATCAGGGAGTGCGATTTTTGCTAGAGGAACAAGGGGGAGATGAGCCATCCCGCAGGATTATTGCAGCCTCTTCCCATTCCGGAGGGGAAATGGGAGATTATCTCGATGGAATTCATCACAGGGTTGCCCATGGTGCAGGGCAAGGATTAAATCTTTGTCATTATTGATCGAATGACAAAGTATGCACATTTTTTCGCCATATCCGTACACTACACAGCAACACAGGTGGCTAAGTTTTTCTTCAGGGAGGTTTTCAGGCTACATGGTCTTCCTAAGACCATCATCAGTGACAGGGACAACCATTTCATGGGCAGATTTTGGCAGGAGCTTTTCCGGTTATTGGGGATGGAGTTGACACCGAGTACCAGTTATCACCCATAGACAAATGGACAGACAGAGATAGTTAACAAGTGGTTGGAGGGCTACTTGCGTAACTATGTCAGTGGGCAGCAGCGAGCATGGTTGAAGTGGTTGTATCTGGGGGAGTACTGCTATAACACAACACATCAGATGTCCATTGGTATGTCACCATTTTATGCTTTGTATGGGTATCATTCTTTATCTTTTGCTGATGTGATGTTCGGTGCTAGCAAGGCTCCTAGAGCCAAGATTTGGATCCAAGAGAGTCAGGACATTCTCCGAGCTCTCAAGGATAATATGGCTACAACACAAAACCAACAGAAGTTGTATGCTGATAGAGGTCGGGTGGAGAGACAGTTTCAGGTAGGGGACTTGTTCTACCTACGATTACAGCCATACCGACAGTCGTCACTGAAGCAGAAGGGAGCTGAAAATCTCAAGCCCCGCTTTTACGGGCCATACAGGGTGATACACAAGATTGGACAGGTTGCGTATGAGTTGGAGCTGCCCCAAGGTAGAAAGATCCATAACTTTTTTCATGTATCATGCCTGAAGAAGGCACTGGGGCAGCAGGTGACAATGACAGATGAGCTACCACCCACGGATGATAAGGGGCATTTGGTGTTGCAGCCAGAGGCTATTATTGATACCAGGGAGAGGCAGCTACGGAGCAGGACAGTTCGAGAATTCTTGGTGAGGTGGAAGAATTTTCCGGATGAGGATGCCACTTGGGAGAGTGAGAAGATTTTGCAACATCCATCACTTCAGTTGCTTGAGGACAAGCAACATTTTTCCTGGGGAGACTGTAATATTCCTAATTAGCAGTGGCTAATAGGAATATTCGATTTATGCTCAATTTTGTCGTCTATAGCTTATTAATAAATAAAAAGGTGAGTGGAGAGGGTCTAACTCACTTAGTGGAATAAAACTCACTCCCTAGTAGCACAATGTTGTGACTTAAAGGGAGCCAATGGGGGCCAAGCACCACGTAGAGAGGGGGCCCACGTATGCTCTAGAAGAGACTGCGCAGATGAGGATGAGGATGTTACAAGAGGGAGGCTACGTTGAGGAGATAGGCCTTAGGGTTTTGGAGGAAGGCCAACGTTATAAAAAAGGGAGGAGCCTCCTCATTTCATTCATTCATGGTTGATGATATTGAGCTGGTCGTTTTGACTTCTTGAGCACGCTGGCTGTTTAGCCTGTCTGCAGCACTGTTTAGTGCGTTGAGTGTCTCTAGTCGGAGATCTCACCATTAGCCCTAGGAGACTTAGAGTGCCTACTCAGGCAAGGTATTTTATTTAGAATTTTGTAGGAGGTTTGGTGTTTGGGTTTCGTTGCGGAGCCGAGAATTCAGAGATATTGTGCAGTCACTGAGAGGGAGGACGCAGTACATCTAGGAGGAGCTCCGGATTGGGATTTTTGCAGGGGTTTTGAGCCGGGAGACTGAGCAGAGAATCAACCTTTTCATTTGGGAGGATTTTTGTGGAGTTTGAGGCCGCATTTCATTCATTCCTATTCAGCCTCTGCGCAGAGCCTTGGAGGCCAACGTAATTCCCCAAGGGGGTGTTTTTCGGGGGTCGGCTATTTCTGTTATGGTTTCTGCGTTTTGCCGAGATTTGTGAGTAGAGGAGGTTTCCATATTTTCAGCTCATTCCAGCAAGGGGAACAGCCCCTAGTATTCAGTTCATTCCAGCATTAGCAGCTACACGGTATTTTTCCAGCAGCTGGGACGCAGTTTAGAGAGCAACCATTTCCTGTGTATTCTAAGAGTATTTCTTCACTTTCCTTGAGAAAGTTTAGGTGCCATCACTCTGATCACCTATTGTACTTCATTATATTTCTCAGTTTAATAAAATGGCTTAGCATTCTCTCTCTATATTTCTGGATGATTTTTCGTATATTCTTTCTATGCTATTGTATGTCTGTTGCACTGTTATCTATATATATTTCTGGGAATTCTAGTTCTATACCACTTGGTGTGCTTATCTCTCACTCTTAGACAGAGTCTGGAAAGGGCCAGGTAGCCTCCAGATTTCATCCTCTTTCCAGATGCGGCATATCCGGTAAATTCCCTCCCATTCCATCTCTGGTTGGAGTTTGCTATGTTTTAGAGATATCCCCGAAATGGGATATTACACCATTTTCCTCTTCATGGAACTGAAACTACCTCCATTTCCCTATAAATTGAGCTCAAGTTTCAGGTTGAAGGGCAAATCCAAGATTGTAAATGTGTTGCTGAAGAAAATTCCCATGAGTACATACTTTTTACACTAGTGAGTTGGCGTTGGCATGAGAATTATCACACCCTTGAGTCCATAACTCCATGTTGGTAGTCAGAGAGGAAGGCTTATCAAACTCAAGGAGGAATGATTATTCAGGACCTCGGGAGAAATTTTTACGACATCAAGGCATCAGGTTGTAAGATTAGTCTTTTTATTGAAGATAATACATATGGATCTCTTTTTCTCATTGAATTGTTCTTATGCTTATTCAAATAACATCAATACTTAGACTCCTTGATCACTAGGTTGGGTTAGCTTTTCTTGATTATTATATGTTGCATGTGCTTTGATTATTTTGTCTCGTCTTTGATTGCAGGTTCTACTTATTGAAGAAGCCACTTTGGAGCGACAAGATAAAATAATACATCAAACATTTTGATTTAAAGGTAGGGGCATGTCCTCTTTACTTTGTTATAATAATTCTAAAATTTAATTAATCTAGAGAAAAATGTTTTTAAATGGATGTTTATTTCTAGCTACTCCCTGAGTACTAGGGAGATCACTCTTGTCAGCAAGAGGGATTAATCCACATAACAGAGACTCACAACTCATCATCCAAGCAGCCACTCACAACATCCTTGGCACTTCTTCCACAAAGGTCTCTACCAGCTAGAGGATAGCCAACCGTCTCAATTACCTAGAATAGTTTTTGTAGCATCACAGGGCGATTACATTCCACCATGTGCGCAGAAAGGAAAACACCGTCGCAGATCTTTTGGCCAACAAAAGAGTGGATAGCCACTCAAAGCTCTATCACTCTAATGTTTCTCATATTCAAGATGAAATCCTGCGTGAGAACTGCCACACTATCCTCTAAAAGGATAAAATTCCCTTGGATGCGAGTGACATTCCCCGATTGCGCGAAGAAATTTCTTCCCATGCTCAGGCTGACGACGCCCTGCAACGTCGACTTTAACTTGATGCGAAAACTCAATTCATCAATCATTTATAATGGTTCTCTGCTGCACTTGATCTCTTGCCATACTTTGAATAACATGCAGACTCACTTGGACCGTCCCTCATCGCATCTGCGAGCGTGCCACAACCCCTCACCACATCTGCGCTTGTGAAGCAGGTCTTCAAAAGGCACTGAAACTCCTCATTCCGCCATTTCTCTTATGCTCTAGCCGGTCCCTAGAGCCATTTTTGTTATTCTGTTAGGTCCCTATATTACTAGTATATTCCATTATTGTTGTTAGTGTAACCCCCTTATTGTTATTATTGTACCCTTGTAACCCCCATATTGTTATTATTGTGCCCTTAAATTATTATTGTTAGTCAGCTAGGATTACATTGTGGCCCCACTAGGATTACATTTTGGCCCCATGGACTCCTATATATAGAAAGGAGGTTTTGTGATTTGAATCATCCAAGAATTGTTCATTCATGTAATGTATTGGAGGTTTCCCCCTCGAAGTGGCTTATTTATAAGGCGTTGATATCTCTTTTCTTCTCTTTTTGGAGCTGGTTTCACAACATTTGGTATTAGAGCTTTTAGATTCTAGGGTTTCAATGCTCCAAACAGGTCATCGTGGAATTTTCGCTATAAATGTTTTTCTACGAAGGTTTAGAATCTGAAATTTTTAGAGTGCGAAGCCAAAATCTTGAGGAACATCATCACAAAATTTCAGAGCTTGGTTCACAAAATTTTCGGAGATATGAACTGTGCAAGTTAGGTCATTTTGCAGGCTCCTAAATTTAACCTAAACAGTTCATTGTGGTATTTTCGTAATAAATTTTTTTCTATGAAGGTTCAAAAGCAGAAATTTTTAGAGTGCGAAGTTGCAATCTTGAGGAACATTGTCACAAAATTTTAGATATTGGTTCGCAACATTTTCGTAGATATGATCTGTGGAAGTTAGGGCTTTTTGAGGCTTCTGAATTTCATCTCAAATAGGTGATCGTGGGAAAATATTCATAGCTCTCTCTCTGAGCATTGGATTGGAATGCTGTAAAAATTGGCCACAATTAAAAGGACTGTAGTTTTCGGCCTATCAAGTTCAAAGCCAAAGGAGGAAACAGTGATACGTGGAAAGTCGTACAAGTTCGCTCTACTGAACCAGTCCAAAATTGGGTCATTGTGGGAGATTGGACATAACTTTGCCTTGAAGAATCCAAATCAGATCAGACCTGTGGCATTTGAAAAAGGCTTCAGAGGGCTACTACAAGGCTAAATTTCAGATATTGAGGATCCAAAATTATAGAGATAATTCAATTTCAATATCGAGCTCCTCAAAAGCAAGTAAAAGGTGTGTATTATTTTTATTTTTATTTTTATTTTTTATTTTTATTTATTTTTAATTTATTTATTTTTCCGAATTGCATAAGTCTTGTTTGAAGAATCAAGTTGAATTGATTCCAAGGGCATATTGTAGAATAGATATTAGTATTGGATTCTAAAATGACCCCTAAAAATAATTCAACACCCATTAAGCCTTTAGAAAGCTCTACTATTACTCATGAAGACGAAGAATGGCAACATGACATATCAAAATTACAAGAGAAAGTGCAACAAATTTCGCTCTTGAAAAGAGAAACAAAAAATGAAATGGAAGTTTTGAAGAAATGTGTGGAAACTAAGATGGATGGTTTGAAGAAAGGCGTGGAATCTAAGATGGATGGTTTGAAGAATGGCATGGAATCTAAGATAGATGGCGTGGAATCTAAGATGGATGGTTTGAAGAATGGCATGGAATCTAATATAGATGGCATGGAAGCTGGCATGGAATCTAAGATGGATGACATGGAAGCTAAGATCGATGAGAAAATGGAAAACATGAAGAATGATCTAAAAGCAGACATGGAAGGTTTGACAAAGTTGATACAAGAAATATTTCCTAATGGTGAAAAGATAATAGAGGAAACGCATGATGAGAACAAAATAAATGTTAATCGTGATTTCATAAAATCTAATGTTGGTAGGAAGAACCACCATATTCCAAAAATGGATATGAGGAAGTTTGATGGAAAGGATCCTGTAACATGGATACTACAGATGGAGCAATATTTTGATCTCCATAACGTACAAAACACACAAAAGGTACGCATTGCAACTTTACATTTAGAACAAAATACATTTGTATGGTATCAATGGATTTGCTCCCGTAAAAAAATTGTCACTTGGTCAATTTTTACGGAGGAAATGATAGCACATTATGAGGATATGAAGAGCAACACCTTCTTTAGCCAATTGATAAATCTCAAACAAAAGGCTTTAATGGGGGAGCACATTGAGGACTTCCAAAAATTGAATATAAGGGTAATTGATATTCCAGAGGAACACAGGATTTATCTCTTCATAGGTACTTTAAAGGATAACATCCAACATGAAGTTCACGTTTTGGAACCAGATTCATTGGAGAAGGCATTCAGGTTCACAAGAATGGACAAATTATGGTGACAAGGAAACTCACTCTTCTGAGGAAGTGTTTCTGCTCCTAGATTTCCTTCCTGCAAGGTTAGCTACCACATAATTGGAAAAAAAGTTCTTTGCTACAGTTGTGATATAAATACACTAAAGGTCATAAGTGTGCTGAGAAGAAATTATTTTACATAGATTGTGAAGAGGAAGAATAAAATGAACAAGAAGAGGATATACACTAGCAACCAACCCAAGAAGTGGAAGAAATGAGTCTGACCATATCGTGTAATGCATTGACAAGAATTACCACTCCTCAAACTCTCAAGGTAGAAGGACATATCAAGGAGAAAAAGGTAATAGTGTTGATTGATTCAGGTAGTACCCATAATTTTATTCATTGTAAGGTAGCCAAGGAATTGAATTGTTTCTTATACCCAACACCAGAATGTCAAGTGATGGTTGCAAATGGAGGAACTATAAATTTCTCTGGAAAATGCCATAATATCAAGCTAACCATGGGGGAACATGTATTGAATATTCCAATGCTTTCCATTCCTATGGGAGGTGGTGATGTTGCACTAGGAGTACAATGGTTACAATCTTTGGGGACGGTAGCTTTTAATTTTCAAGAACTTTTCTCGAAATTTTTTTTAGAAGGAAAGGAAGTCAAATTACGGGGTATTGCAGGGAAGTCGGGAAAGATAATAAGCTCTAATGTCATGACAAAGCTTCTAAAGAAAGAACAATGAGGCATAATTGCACAGTTATGCTCACTAGAAGTTCCAACAACAAAATCATCTATTTCTGTAGATCTCCAAAATGTCTTGGACAATCATTCCAAGGTTTTTGAAACTCCAAAAGGACTCCCACCTATTCGTGATCATGATCATGTTATTCATTTGATTCTAGGAAGTGTTTCTCCAAACATCAGGTCTTATAGATATCCTTATGTCCAAAAGAGAGAAATTGAATGTATGATTGCAAAAATATTAGAGGCAGGTATAATTCAACCTAGTCAAAGTTCTTTCTCTGCTCCTGTAGTATTGGTACACAAGAAGAATGGATCATGGCGCATGTGTCCGAATTATAGGGAGCTCAATAAGCTCACCATTAAATATAAATTTCCCATTCCTGTGATTGATGAATTATTGGATGAATTACATGGAGCAATTTATTTTACCAAATTGGATCTTCATTTAGGGTATCATCAAATTAGAATGAAGACTGAAGATATTCCGAAAACAACATTTCGAACTCATGAGGGTCATTATGAATTTTTGGTCATGACTTTTGGCCTTACCAATGCACCTTCTCCATTTCAAGGGTTGATGAATTCCATTTTCAAACCGTTCCTTAGAAAAGTTTTGCTAGTATTTTTTGATGATATACTAATCTATAGCAGGTCTTGGAAGGATCATGTTCAACATGTTGACAGGGTGTTCAAACTATTACAGGAGAAATGGTGGGGAAAAATGGAACCACCATCATTGTCATGTCGGCAGTATGTCGCTCTTGAACATGGCACTTGTCTGCATTCGTGTCGGGTTGGGGATATCTCATCTCGTTTTCCACTTGCCTCCGTGGGTTTGGGTGATCCCTTTTGACCTCTCATCTGCTCTTTGCCTCGTAACTATGACCTCTGATCTTTTGATGTCAAATACTGCCAAATCCATTGTCGTGGCATCAATATGTTCAAGAGAAGTTGACCTCTGCACATATCAACCTTCCTCTGATTCTCACCGATCACGTTCACAAAAACATCCTCCTCCTTTGTCTAGTGTAGATGATGTGAAGCAGTATAGCCCACCTTGATGAGTCCTTCTGTCGACTTCAGCTCATTATCCGTTGTATGATCAAGACTACGCCTGGTACCTTGGAGCTGCCATGCCTCAATGGCGGAGTTGTGTCAGCAGAGGTTTTCATCATTGCTCGTCACTTATCATTTTTACGGGTGTTCGACGTCAACTCATTTATTCGCATGCCATAGATTGTACCTTAGTACCTTGAGGACCATTGTCATTATTGATGGTTTCTCTCGCGTCTATTAACAGCTTTCATCATTGGCTGGTAATCAGACGATGTTCTTGCATGTTCGACTTCAGCTCACATATTCGCATGCTTGAACTTGTACTCTGTTTGGGTCGAGATGGAGCGCAAGACCCTGGATTGTGTCTGTTGTAATCCAGGCTGCGATTGTGGATTATTATCATTATGTGCATGACTCACTGATTAGATGGCTGCGACCATACCTGAGTCTATCTATTTGATCCTTGCTAGATGGCTGCGCCCATACCTTGGATCCGGATTATAGCATACTCTGTTTCGGATGGCTGTGCCCATACCACATATACATCATGTACTTGAGATATCAGTTGTATTTTTCTGCGCAGGTTTTCCGACGGCGGGCCTTCAGTTGAACATGTTCTCGTAAAGCATTTCACTCCTCTCTCTCTCGGGCCTCATACTTTAGGGGGCATCTATTACACAGTAATTTGTCACCGTCCCTACCATTCCCCGTCCCACACAATGGAGGACCCATTTTGTGACCTGTGAACATTTTCATGCCTTGAAAACATCATCAATGCATTCCTCTAAGCATGAGCTTCATTTGACCTTAAGACATCTCCTTGCAAAAATCATGAAAAACATCCCTTTTTGCATTGGCGCGGGTAGACAGTTCATCACTCGTGCCAATGGGGAAAATCCTGCAAAGAGGCCGCGCCAACTGGCGCTCTGTCCTAGGGCAGTAGTCGCGCCAGCCAATTTAAGGAATGTTTTTTAAATAAAGATGGCGGAAGTTGTGTTTCAACAAACTCAGAAACCATTGCCTATCTTGAGTTGGGAGGTTTGGCTGCGGGAGTTCTATGGAAGGGAAGTGGTTTGCCACCTCCCATGGAACCTTCCTTGTTGATAGGGCCAATCCTACAATAATAGGGATCCCAACTCCCTCCTTTCCCATCTATAAAAGCCTGCTCAATTCCATAGCAAGCTAGTCTTGAAGTGCCTAAGCTTTGAATCTCCAAATTCCCAAGAGCCTTTGTGCTGTAAGAGCCCTCTTTCTTCCCTTAAGGCCGACTCAAGTAAGGAGACTATCGTCAAGAGACTCTGGAGAGGTTTTCCCTTTCCCTGGCGAGCTTTGCGAGACGTGAACGACTGAAGACCCATCCGAAGGAGAACACGACGTCATAACATTGGTTGTAATCTTTCTTCGATTGTTATTTAATGAATGATTACGATTATGGTTCCACTCTGTTTTCAATGATGTTAATATGAGTAATGTCCTTTCTGACTGACATTTAGTTACGTATGCCAGATTTTATGCTTGTATCTATTTGTTTCTTGCATGTACAGGTGTCCATCCGCGGAGATCGTGGAGGATCGTGATCTGCCGGGGCAGAGGAACGGGAACGCTTTCTTCTTCAGATCATAAGCATTGGATTCCACGTAGGCTTCTATCTTTAGTCTTTTCATTCGTAACTAGGAACTTGCATCGTAACATTTATGATTTTTGCTAGACCCCTGCTGGGCTAGTAGGGATCGCCTCTGTCCGCAGAGGGGATTTACCTCCTCAACACCAGGGTGAATTTTGAGTAAAGAACTAATGGATTTAATCCTTGGAACCATGGTCTCTTGTAGAAGAGCTATGCATTGATGCAAATCAGAAAGAAATGTCTTTGACGCGAAGAATTTTAGAGGGGTCGCCCAATCCCCTAACATTGAGGGATATGATCGAATTCATTTTGAAATTGGGTCAAGGCCGCCTGCTCTAAGGGCCCTAAGGTCCTCTACTGAAGAAATAGGAATATCCTAAAAATTGCTTAGGTCCTCATGAAGTAATGACTTAGTATTATGCCTTCCGCGGAAGTGTCGAGACCTAGATTTTGTTTTCTTCCTCACAGTGATATTTTTACCTAATGTAGGGGATATGGAGATAGGAACGTCCGGTGGCGCCTTGTCAAATACAGTGAGGGCAGCCAGATCAAGAGACAGATTGACCATTAAGGATTCAATATCGCTCTCAACAGTGTTGTGAGGAGATTCTTCAGGCATACCTGGTTCCAGGTCAGGGGCGGATGGGGGAGAAGCCCACTCTAATGGAGGCATCGAAGGAGATACAGTCAGATTTTCCATGGAACTAGGATTCACATGAGTCTCTGTCGAGTCGGAAGGATAGAAAACAGTACCCTTATGGATAGGTGATTGAGCAGAATTAGTGTGGGGACAGTGTTGTGAAGGAGCAGATGTAATAGGAGGGTGAAGTGACAGAGTGACAGGTATGACCTAGCCTGATGAAGTGTTTGTGGCCTCATGGATGCTCGGCCCTTTTTGGAATGATGAGAACCTTTCTTTGTGGGAAATGAATGTATCATATGAATCAAAATCAGATGATGGCCTAGATGACTTACCCGAGTGGATTGGATCACGAGAACCATGTGATGTATTATCCCACTCTGATCCCCACCATGATTTCTTGTTGCGTCCCCTCTGCCTGTGTCGAAATGGAAATTGGTTCCTTAGGTGACCCGTTTGATGGTAGATCAAACACTTGAAGGGAACCCCCCATTAATCCATGCGTTTTCTATGCCGACATTTCCCCCATACCAGATCCACATCATTCTACAGACCCCCTGCAAAACTAACCTCCACCAAAAGCCAAGCTATTTACTTATCATTTGTGCCCAATATGCTAGGGTCTCTATGCTTTGTGTGTCCAATGGTGTTGCCAATATCAACAAGTGCCTTGAGTGTCCAAAATTCTAGTGGAAAACCTAGTAGCTTAACCCATACCAGCCTGTTCTTTGGAGACTCCACTACCGAGTTGAAGCCCAAATACCATGGTAGCAGCTACATGAAACTACGCCCTCTGTCCCATGTGCATCTAAGAATATTTGCACAATCATCTTCATGCACACTACTACATAAAGGGGGGTTTTTACAATATTTAAGACAATTTTTGGGTAAATTGTCTTAATTTGAGACAAAAGAAAGCTTGTGTATTGTCTTAAATATTGTCTTTAAGCGGGTGTTTTAAATTAAATCGTCTTAAAATTAAATTGTCTTAAAATATTGTCTCTATAAAGACAATAAATAACACAAGCATTTTTGTCTCTCCAAAGACAATTTCGTTTTTGTCTCTCCAAAGACAGTTTCATTTATTGTCTCTCCAAAGACAATAGTTGGAATTAAAGACATATTGTCTTTATGGAGACAATGTTTTTAATCCTATCTATTGTCTCTCTAGAGACAATATAAAACAATGAATCCAGAAAAATATCTCACCATTAAAATAAATCAATATGAAATATTTAATTAAAAAAATGTACAATATCATTGAATATTTCATGTTAGGGTACAGTGGAATCGAACCACTAACCTCCTGCATAGCAGGTGCTCTTCCATTGAGCTAGCACCTTTTAAGGAATTATGGGAGGAGTTATGGCAGTCCTTGAAATTGTATAATATGCATTGATTTTTAAAAAATGTTCAACACATAATGGTATAATCATTGTAAAATATATAATCATGCAAGCCCCTATTTCTAACTTAAATAAAAAATAAAATCAATGAAGTTAGCTCACTGTGACACCCTTGTAGCTTGACTTGCACAAAAAGCTAATAATAAACAATAATTTACAAACAAATTAATCTAGCCATACAAAGAAAATTAACTATAATCAGCACAAGAAATACAACCACCACCCAAAGAGCCACCAGCTTGCCAGTAGGCACTGATCAACATGTATGATCTATAGCCAGCTTCAAATTTCAGACCTTCATAGTCTTGAGTCCATCTAGCCACCTGCATGAATTAAGACAACATAGCCAGAAACAAATAATACTAATTAATATCGTAAGTAAAACTTTCAACAAATAATAGTAAGTAATAGCTTCACTATTTCTTAACAAGTAACTTATAATAGGTAAGCTATTTCTTGACAACTAACTTATAATAGGTATTGTAAGATTTTAGAAAAAGTTGAAGTGAAAAATGTATAAAATAATGTTGCCTATTGCTCATGAAACCAAGGTTGTCATGCTCATTTGATAGGAAGCTTAAGTTTATCCATACAATATCTGGTCGATATGACTGAGACTCGGGCATCAATATCTCCACTGCAACATTTTCAATAAACCAAACATATATCATATAATCAAATTTTTACTTGTAACAGAGAAAAAAATCAAGGTGTTGGAGCATGTCAGCTAAGTTTAGTATGGCAATGCTTGCATACCTATATACCCATATGCACATTATATACACATAATCTTCCCTCCCTCTCTCATAATTATATACGCATTATCTTTAAAATATCTACTAGAAAATAATCTTTCATGTTAACTGAATTTATCTAGTTATGCATTTGTGAACTCAGATTAGCATATTATTATTATTATTATCTAATTTTAAGGTCAGCGCCAAGCCACACAACAAAGTGGTGTATGAGACCCCCCTTGTTTGTAAGACGAGACTCAGCTAGGCTCAGCCACTGCTAAGTCTATAAAGACATACAATATATATTCTTATCGATTTTGAGTCTATTTAATCTTGTAGCTTTAAGAAATTGAATCAAGCAATTCACTAAATAGCAGCTCTTATTTTCGCAATTCACCTAACAACCACTCTTATTTTGTGATTTCCTTTCCTGACCATCTATCAGGTTGAAGTGACCATCAACCTGACCATTCAATTTGCAGTCCAACTGCAAATTTTCTTTTTGCCATTCTAAGGGATTCAAAGTTTCCTGGAAAAGAGGGCTCACCATTGCTGATGAGTGAGTTGACTATTCGCACAGAATGGGAGCCAGAAACATGTACACCGTCTATGTTGGGGCTCAATGCTGGAGACTGGATGATTATGCCATCGACGAGTACCGACTCACAAGCATCAAAACTGATGTGAAACTGTGGGCTATTTCTGATCCTCAAGTTTCTTAGACTCACTCTGGAGCTGTCGAAGAATCTGATATCCTGAGAAAAACACATAAAAATTCAGATAAGGGTACTGGAATAGCATGTTTTATCTCGTTTAAGCTTTTTGTATTGTTAAAAAAGCGTGGGAAAAATTAACTTTTCTGGTCAATTTTTGCTCCAAACTTTATGTCATGTGGACTGCTTAAAGCTAAGATACTCACAGTGGAACTTTCACAAGGGCCTGGAAGTGTTGTGCCATTTGGTCCCTACATTGTGTTCAACAAAAGCTGAAAACAATAAGAATGAGAGAGTCAAACAAGACTTTAAAGCTTTGTATGACAGCACAACAGTAAAGGAGGAGAAGAAAGGAGACTTTACATTCATGTATTTAACTGTCTTTTATACATACACCTATATGATATGTTTCAGAGAGTAAAGTAAGGATGAGGGAACATACAAGGAAGCATACTTACTGATCAACCAATCTACATTATGTTAGTAAAAGATATAACATCAAATCAATTCTATTCTAGTCACATTGCAACTAATTGTTACAACTCCATGATAAACATTGCAACTAAATGCTACAAGTCCGTGATAAACATTGCAACTAATTTCTACAACTCCATGATAATTATACTATGAAAAACATTGCAACTAATTGCTACAACTCCATGATAATTATTAATTATACTAAACAGTAAAATTGTATGATTATACGATTTTATATTATGAATATTGTATTTTGAGAGTGTAGGATTTCACAGTTTGAATTATTTGAAGAGGAGTGGAGCCTCTGTTCGAAACGTTTCATTCATATTCCACAATTTTTCCAGAAGAAAAAGTATTTGAAGATACAAATATTGCAACGAAGAAAGATGGATTACTCTATGTGGCTTGCAGGGAATATTCCACCAATTTTCTCCTCTTCAATCAATGAGGCCATTCCCTTGCAGCCTCAGCCCATCTGTCTGATCAAATATAATCCACTAAATTTTAGTGGAATTTTTAGCCCAGCATTCGGGACCATCAGGAGCAAGCACAACACCATCCACCTTGAATTCAATGAATGTGTCAATGAGCTTTTACCAGTTCAATCACAATAAATAAGAAAATTAGTGCAGCATATTAAGATGTTACATTGGTTTTCACCTGAAACGTCATGCCATCATTGCAAGGCCCATTGAACTGAATAGACTGAATCATGAAAGAGTAACATGCAGGGACAAGGAAAACTGTTGATTCCACTTCGCAAGAAGCCTTCCATGCCAGTAGAAATGCCTGCACAGAAATATAGATAAGAACATGAGATTTAATTTGCATTGCTTATATAAAATGAATTCTAATGTAATGAAATCCTCAGAGACATGGAATTGCAGGGATGCCAATTGAAATGCCAATACATAAATTGGTACCAAAACCAAGCTACCATATATTGTGACATTTTGAAATTACTTTTAGGATTCTAATATTTTTCACAATATTCAGAGATTTGTTAATGTTGCATGAATAAATTTCATGCAATTAAATCCTAAAACAAGAAGCTTAGGCCACAGAGCCTCAGGAATTGAGATAAAAAAGTAATAGCTCCTTATACCTCAGTATCATCTGACACTCCATATCCTCTGGCACCATAAGATTGCACGTTAAATGTGGAATTACAATTGTTTTATGAATAATTTTGGGATCCTTGAGGAGCAAAGGCATTCCCCTCATCTCCATTCTTACTAGAATTCTTGTGAAAATGGAATCTAGCATGAACAGCTTTAAATGCAACTAAAATCAAATAAATAAAACTAACAACCAGCAAGATAAATCCACAAGAATGCCTTGAGCAAACTAGAGCTTCCATTTCTATAGCTTGTCTTATCTTTTTTTTCAATATTATGCAGAGGGCAGCAATAACTAATTGCCTGACTGACTTCAATGCTTTGTGAGCTCAACATATGGGTCTATTTAAAAGGTTTAGGAGTTCTATCTAGATTATTCCTGTGGCTGGACCGAGAACCTAACCGTCCTAATTATTTAATCTTTCAATTTCCAAACCCACTAAGAGTTCCAGCGCCCGTGCGCTTGTCATTGATAAGAAGTGGCGTGTCTTAGTTGTGAGAGATGATGGGCTGATTCAATACAATTCACATAATGGGGATTGATAGGTAGGGCTCAGCAGGATGATCACCACATAGCAATCGGCAGGGGAATGAAGAATGGATAGTTGTTGTGATTTATCACCCGACCTTTTGTTGGTGATTGGTTATAAACAGTTTCCAGGGCATGTGGGTTCATGAGAAAAGGAAAGAGGAAATGATATATTATTATTATAGCCAGGGCCAGATCCATTCTGTTAATGCTCACACTGTTATTATGCAATATTTCCTGCATATACCACAAATTCAGTTTTTTTCTGAGAGATAAAACAAGCCATATGGATTTGACACGAGAGATTTAAATAGTAATTGTTGGAAAGAAAAAATTTCCGACCTATGTTGTAGCGATAGTGCTTCGAAATCATAAAATTTCCTTCTTTTAGACCTCAAAACTTTATGGATGGTTGCCACCATATATAAAAATAGAAGAAAAACAAGGGAAGCTGCAGGGTAGCAAGTCCTTGCCCTGAGGGAAGTGACCCCTAAATTTGTAACTCCAGAGAGCCCAATTTCTCGGCCAAATAGAGCATGGCATAATTGATAGTGTGGGGCTGTGATTGAAATCAACATTGCTGTTGCTTCTAATCATTACCATTGGCGTATCAATGCAAAATGATAGATGTTAGGAGAAGGAATACAAGCATTACCTTTGACACTGCTAATAGGTTCAATTGACAAGAAGCATTGGTGGAATACAAATAGCTACTATTGCAAGTCTCCTTTACTTCCTGTAGCAACATAAAGTATGTAGAAGTTCTATATCGAACAGTTGATGAAACACCGACTGATTCAGATTCTCTAAACTCATAAAATAATATCATATTAGACTAGAATTCATATGGCATCCTTGGAACTACCATACATGTATGTATGAAGAATACAAATATTGTGCCTATGATTCCATAGTATGTTATTTTACTGTTGCAGAGTACACACTTGGTATAATTCATCTGAATTAGTCCCTTTCCATGTGCAAAAGGCACCTGTGAATTGTCAAACGCTTCATCTGTCTTTCCATTTCCAACAAGATAACCCTGAAAAACTAGCCATGCAAGAAGTCAGACCATGAGACCATCTAGTAAAATACGTAACGTTGTTACTGGTCCTCAAGAAATTTTGGAGAGGCGTGAATGAAAGCTATGAGTTTCAATTATATTAGCAAATATTTTTTACCTTAAGGTTCAAAGTTAGTTTAATACCAGCTTCATTTCCTGTCATAGCCAAGAAAGAGACATTGCAACGATCAAAAATCAAAGTATCAATCTCAAAACAAATTGTATAAAGAATAATAGAAAGTCTGGAACCTATGTTTTCCTGAAATGCAACCTCAAATCAACTTATAGTAACTTCTGCTGCCATCAAGAAATTCCAGCCTATTTCAAAAACAGAGGAACGAAACAAAAACTTGCGTCATGTGTGCTCTACCAATTGCTATTGCATTTACCACCAGTGGAATAATAATACTACAATAAGATTCCCCTCCGACATAAAGTGGATTTGACAGAAACTATGGAAATGCTTCAAACCACTGCATCCAAGATTATGAACTGTACTGAGATTCACCTTTTGGAAAATGCAATTTATTGTACTTAAAAGTTAAAAGGGAAACAACCAGAATAACTCACAACGTGGAGGTCCTCTATTGCAAGGAAAGGTCCGTTGGAGGAAACTTAATCCTCTCGTGGAAGGGCTGGAATAAAGAAATTGTCGATGATAATCAATTCGAATGATTATTCACTATTATTATAGCCTAAAACAAACACCTCTTTATATTAAAAAATATACAAATCAGATAAAAATTCAATCTATCAGTACACAGATTTCAGAATAATGCCTAGTTGCCTCAGTAAATATTAGATTGATGACTTTGTGTTTTCAACTAAAGTCTAGCTCTTTTCCCTGATGAAGAAATAAATAATATTTTCTGTGTGAATTCCATATTTTTCCTTTTATTACTCTTTAATAAATAAAATAAAATATGAGATAGAAAGAGAGCATGCTACCTATTATCAGTTTCATTTGTTGTAAAGTAATTTCCACCGAATTCCTGCATGTCATGATATCACATTATAATAAATAGTGAAGTTGACAAAAAGAAACTTGTCGATTAGCACTCCTTACAACAGATGTTGACATTACTGGTACAGAAGGACACTGCTAAGCATAACAGATGGAAATAAAGATAAGTGGTGATACACGGAGAGGGAGAAGAAAGAAGAGCGGACAGAGCTATATCAAATTTCTTTTGGTCATTTTGAAAAATCAGCTGATGAATTTCTATCAGAAATTACTGCTCTTTGCATACACTTTCAAATTCCTGTCTCCAAGCCATGTTGAAAGAGCTCCTGAAAAATGGTTGTAAGATAGATCTCTGCACACACAGGAAACCAACACTCTAGTAAGGCAGGATTGTTAAAAAATTGGAGATTCCATAAATAATAATGTATATATTCTAAAATATATACATACGAGAGTGTTATGATTCCTAAAGATAAATCATAATATACTTTAATGTTAGTCATTTTCACTTAAATGTTAGTCCTTTAGCCATCACTACTTTAACAAAGTCATTAGAGCTTTATGTTAGTTGTTTGTACTTTATGTTAGTTCTCGGGGTTTTATGATATCTTGTGGTTGGTGGGAAATTTATTGCCACAATTCACTTTAAAAATAGTTATATTAAAGATAGTTCATGCATGTCAAACCACCTATGAAGAGAGGAAATTTTAAATAGCCCATGAATATCAAAGAGGCTATGATGTTGAGATGTTTTATTGTGAGTGGACTTGAGAGACCAACTCTTTGGCCATGATACTGTAGCATGAACAATATGAGCCCAAGTTGGCATCCATACCTTCTCAAGAAGGTTTTATTTTATTAATATACTCTTCAACAGTTCCTTTACAGGATGATATCCTTAACTTTTCCCACTACACATTTTTTGCCTAGTTTCTAGAATAGGTGTTGCACTACTCTAAATTGTTGCTGAAAAACATTTTATAATAAAAAATTGTACTAATCCATTGCTTTAATTGCATGTAATTACATATTATTTTATGTTGTATTCAAATCCTTTTCCAATTCTTTATTGAGGCAACATGTTGTTACTAGAGCCTTTTAAGCTCTTGTTGGCTCTTGAGTCTTAGGTTGCCCATTGAATAGAAATTGTTTATTTTGCCAATTTTTTCCTTCTCTATCAGTAATGATCAAGTTAGGATAATAAAAATGGTCTAAGAGGACTTTCTCGGCCTCTTGGAAAAACACCAACAATCACTCCAATTTTAACCATTCATAATAACTGAAAATAAAATAAAATAAAATTTTCATTAACAATGAAGGAATCCATAAGAAAACCCTTGGATGGGTAACACACACTATAGAAGAAACAAATAAAACCATATGTTTGTTCAATGTGGCTATGGAAAGACGGAAATGAGAAGAAGAGAGCAGTCGTGAAGGTCATTGAAGACTCCAAAATCAGAGAAGATAGGTTGGCCATCATGTTCATGACTGGAACCCTCTTGCAAAGAATAACAAATAAGCGGACAATCATACATATCAAGGAAATAAAGAAAACCAGAAGGGTAACTATATTAACTAAAGGTCATTTAAGAGGGTCCCCATTCCTAAGTTGGATTGTATTAGTGAAGATATTAAACTAAGGACTTGGATAGACAAGCTCTCCCATCTTTCTAGACTGAACCATATGGAATTAGTGAAGATATTGAACTAAGGACTTGGATAGGCAAGCTCTCCCATCTTTCGTGTAATCTGTAGCTGTATCGGAGTAAGAAAAACCAGTCCCAACTGGAGAATCAAGAAAAATAATGTTGGAGACCTACATGTGCAAAACTATTCATGGTTAATCCATTACAATGTAGGTTTCTATACATTCAATGGCATCCAAGTTAAGTCAAATTTGGATGACAAACGATTTAACAATGGCACATTCCAAAGTGATAAAAGCAAAATAACAGAAAATTTGATAACAGAGATGCTATATCAATGACATAATGTGACAGGCCTTAAGAAAATCTAGTATGCTCACTTGACGAATATTGAGAGAGTAAAAAAAAAATTGGTGTCCTAATTGAAAATATTTCATTAAAACCTTACTAGCAGAGCCACGAGACTTGAACGCCAACCTTAGTCCAAGAGTGTGGATTGGGGATGAGTGTGGGAAAATTCCCAGAATTGTTATTGAGATCATAACTCATTGGACCTGCAATAGGACAAAAGCATTGTACAAATTTAAATAAGTACAATAAAGGAGATAAGCATGAGATATCGATCATTTTCTTCTACAAATTTAAAATAGCCCCCAGCCCTACCTAGCCTTGCAAGTCTGGCAGGCAGATAAGATCAGATCTATATCTGACAATTAACTTTGAAGTTGTCCACTCAGCATACAGAATAGCTCGGATGGCAGTTTTTTGCTGGAATTCTATAAAATAAAATTCAAAAAATCAGGTATTTGGAGTGCTTGAATTGTATTTTTGATAGTGGAAATGGATTTAGCACTATCAAAAACCCTTAAGGCACCTAAAATACTAAATTTTAACAACGGTAAACAAGTTTCTAATAAAATCTTTACCAGATTCTAGGCCATTCTAAGCAGACTTTTTGCAATCTTATCCTTAAGCTAATCAAATGAGCTGAACATTAAATAGCTAAAGGTTCAAGAGTATAAAATCCATAATTTATCGATTTACGTTATTCTTTGGTTTACATAATAGTATTCTATAAACCTAATTATAATAGCACTTGACTTTGTTTTGGGTGCCAATTCCAACAATATGAGCAAAAATGAAGGCTTACCGTCCACATGCCCATATTACACAATTTGAAAACTAAATATATACAAGATCGAAAATCATTTAGTAAATAGAAAATTTGAGCAAGAGAACAAGAGCAAGAGTGCCCATAGCTAACCAATCTCGTAGGCAATTCCAGTGAAACCGGTGCAATCCGGGCCTCCCTCAAGTCAAAGAAGAAGTGGATCATTTGTTGGATATCTTTCTGACTTCTCAAAATAGTAGAAAAGTTCTCTTCGATTTGTCTCACTAACTGTCACGTACCTGCATGAATATGAAGAAAGCACAAAGAATTTCATGCAGTTACTCAATTGTTCATCAAAGAATCACATCTTTAAGCACTCCATATAACAATTTTCATGCAGTTAATCAATTAGTCATCCAATAGAATATAAGAATCCTAGAATTACATCTTTAAGCACTTCATATAAAAATTTCCGCTCCTATTATATCTTTCAACTCTCCATGCAACAATTTTGACTCCAATAAAGCCAATTTTTTTAGATTCAATTGTTACCAAATTTATCAAGTATCCATAGAAATTAAACTCTGTTCAAACATATTCACAGTGTGTGCATATGAATATAAATCATTGAATCTATGGGTTATGTAGAGATCTGTATATCTTTTATCTATTTTTCTCCCTTTATTTTTCATATTAACATGCATTCTACAAGCCAGATAGAAGGGGAGATCCATTAACTCTTTGGTTCTGTTCTCAATCTTTACCTACATACATAGTTGATTGTTTATTTACAAGCTCGAGCAAATTCATGTATGCTACTTTTGAACATGGCTGTGTTAATGAATAAATATTCTTTCCACTTGAATTTGATACCTTCAATTAATGTTACATTTCAACATGGACTGTATTCATGATTAAATATTAAACTTTAAAGCACTAGTTGAAAGAAACAGTACAGTCTTTAAAGATTTTTGAAACTAAATTTTGTCTTTTATTACCCAACAATGCATATTTATAATACAAAAGGATGATAGAAGTAGAGACTGGAGATGGAATTTGATCATCAGGTATTGATCAATCTAGCCTTAAATAAATTGAACTTATTGAATACAGTTTTATTCACATCAGAAGCAGTATGATAACTCGATGTACCGAATTTAGACAAAAGAATATTTAGCGTTGATCTTTGATTTTACTTATTCTTATTAAATGTTATCAATTATAAAATTTAAAAGTACTTTCATTCCAAAAAGTATTTGGGAAGTGTTGGAGAGTATTTATGAAGCATCTATGTTGGAACTTCTCTGGTAGAAAATTTTGTTGGGATTTGGTTCATGCTTGATTTGGAGTTGGAAACTGAATTATCAGCATATGGCTGAAATCCCTTGCTTTCAGGAGGGAAAGGAATTTTGTTTTCGAATGATTTATGGGTTTTAGAATCTACATCTTGGACCAAAATTGAAAAAATTCTTATAGTTTATGACAGAGTAACTAATTGGTGACATCCAAAACTTCATTCCTTCAGAAGAGCAATCTAAAATGAACATTCTGATGCAGGGACCTAGATGGAGAGATTGGGTGTGGTCATTTGGTAAGGCTCTTTATTTTTATGATACCAAGAGGATTTATCGTCTTCTTTGCAAGAAGTTGCACTTAGCCCCTACTTTGAATCCTAGATGGCCTTTGATGGATCCTGAAAAGAGATGAATTGAAAGATTGCATAGTCTGTGGACCCTCAAAATATCCGTTAAGCTCTAATCCTTTGGCTGATTCATTATTTATCAAGGTTTTCAACAAAGGTTCGCTTAGCCAAAAGTGGATTCACAGATAATAGGTTCTTGGTGTGTGGGAAGGAGGAAAACCTCAACCATATTATGTGGAACTCCAAATTTGTGCTAGATTGTTGGCATTAAGTTCAACTTCAATTTTCCTCTATTTTCCAAGGCACCATCCATTGGTGTGCATTTATTCTGGTGTGCATTACTTCTTGGGGATTCAAACAATTGGTTTTATCTATCTTCTTGGGTCAATGGAATTCCATTACATTTTTTGCTCTTTTTTTTCTTTGGAAAAAACAATGCAAAAGTATTTTTGAGAGTAGTGTAAGTTTTTATCTCTTCCTTTCTCGAATCTTGTTTAGAATAGGTATGCTGTCAATTTCTTGCAAAGGCTACTTGTTCATTTGGATGCTTAAGAAGCAAGATGCTTCTGCTTATTCTGATTTGATATCAGTCTCAATAGTGCTGAGAAAATCTTGATTTTACATTTAAACATTGCTATTTCTGGGGATGTTCATCACATATATGCTTCCGAGCCCTTTTTTAACACACCCATTCAATCTAAGTGCAATTTTTTCTCTACTTACCTTACAGAATCTCCTATTGGTTCCTTGGATCGAGGTTGTGCTCACAAAACTCAAGAGCAAAGTTGATCAATTAATGATAAACCTATTTATATAGAGTTAGATCTGAAACTACAAAAATGGTTAGAATGTCTAATTATTAACACACTAAGGGAAAGTTGAAACAAAGGAAAAGTAGAAATTTTTCAATTTTAATCTGAATTACTCTAGCTTAATAAGCTGACAGAAATTCAATGAGCTTTCACCATTCACACACCTTCCTTGGGTCCAAGTAGAGATGGTAACATCGTATAGTAACAAGTAGATATGCATAGGCACCAGACCAAGTAGAGTAAGCGGAGAAGATCCTCTTAGCCCAGCTCTGGGGCATCCCGAATTCCTACTAGTTAAGTTATCCTAGCGAGCTAGGTCTTATCTGGGGACAACTTCAACATCTCTATGGCAGCTTGGGAATTGCCATAGTAGATATAGATATCTGAACATAGCTTGAATTAGACCGTAAAGCCTAGATAATTATGAGAAACTGTCTATCTGATAAACAATAAACAAGTCCATATAAATTTGACTAAGCCTAGAACTTGACTAACGAGTAGGAAAAGTCAAAAGAAACCCGTACTCTTGCAAATTCTATGCAAACAAAAAGAAAATACATTTCTAATCAAACATCCATTGGAGCTAAAGACAGTGATTAATTCAATCAATAGTCAAACATATAAGCACTTCATGAGAAAATTTACAGGATATTGTTTATGCTCTGACATCAAAGGAATCAAAAAGCGAACGAAAGGTACAGAAAGGGAAACATATTTATGTCACACAACTCGCACATTTAAATCTTCATGTTCAAGTTCTTAAGTGGGAATTCAATAGAAACATTCCTTCACTAAAACGTTATCTCATCTTGAAACTTTATTCTTTACCTTGTCTACTCTAAAAATACTAATCCTGCGGCTCGAAGACATGGCAACAAAAGTTTGATTCTAGGGGAGATAAAGTATTTGCTTACAGGAACAACACTAAGTGCGCGCTAATTAGTAATTCCATTTAAATTTGATCAGAATGACTTGTTAATAAAGTTATTGATATTGATAACGCTATCTGAAATGTATTCAAGCTAACAAATATTTTCTATGGGTAAATTTTTGCTGACTGCCAACGATTATTTCCTCGGATAAAGAAAAAAAAATGAGTAGACCAGAATAGGACAACGGTATAAAGCACCCAAACTAGGAACATTGCGAAAACCTGATTTTTTCATACCTGAGATTTAGAGAGCAGAACAGGGGAATCTAGCGAGGTAGTAGGGCTGAGACAAGGGGGATGGTCAAATAAGGAGATCTCACCCCACTAGGTGAAGAAACAGATGGCAAGCACTTAAACTAAGATGTATTCAATTTGGGTGCATTGAATCCCCCTCGGGTAGCCAATCTCTCTGCAAAATTTCTGCCACCTGTCCTCGTAGGCAGTTTATGGTCTACCCAAAACCTCTCGTCGGCACCAATCTAGCCGCAAACCGCCTGAAATACTAAAAGGATCATTATCCTTACCGCTCATGCTGTTGTTGTTGCTGCCATTAAAGCCCGCGGGTGATGAGGGCTTCAGGTTTTGTTCTTGGCCCTGTGGGGTTTCGATCTGCGGTCCTGCGAGACGCTGAAAGAAGGACCGGCAACTGTAGTCCTCCGCCATCATAGAGGCAATAAGTGTTTGGCGTAGTCAAGGGACCCCAATCTAGAAACCCCATATGTTATTTTCTTCGTTCCCGCCATAAATTTCACAGCAGTTTCGCTTATCAAAAACATACATGACGCGTAGAATGATTGATTATAGTATTGACTAAAAATATAGAATAATTGGAGAAAATTTCATTTTGGTCCCAAATGTAATTGTGTTAGTAACCAAAAATAATCCGGAGGGAAGAAGAAACCTGCATATTAAGAGGGTTAGTGGTATATACCTGATAGTAGATGACCAACTATGATAGATCATTAAAGAAATTCAGACCTTAATTATTTAAGAACTTCAATTTAGATACTTGGTCAGATATTTTCCTTCCAAGTGGTTTTATAATTTAGATTCGTTGTTGAATGTTTCTAGAGGAAGAAATTCATAAAAATATATATATATATATAAATAGCACACAATGAGTAGCAAGAGAAGTTAGCTGAAATAACTGGTAGGCGAAAAAAAAATTCTGTAATCATTCTTAAAGTAAATGTAGATAAAATATCTTGATCACTTAAGGAAAACATCGAAAACATGGAAGGGGAATTAATTTCCAATCACCCTTTTGAGAATCAGAACATGGAAGAAAGTTTAGACTAAGTCAATATGTATTAAGGGACTAAGTCACTCAAGAAATTTATATTAAGTTGATATTTTAAAACACTAATATAAAAATACTTCATTTTTGGAAAGAAATTTATGGTCTTCGAACGTTCGGTTATTTGTTCAAGTTTTTTACATAGAAGGAATCTCACAATTTACCACTCGACCAATTTTTAGTCTTCTCTCATAATGGAAACTCATCGGGTGTATCTGTTATGATTTTCTCAACAGAAAATATGTGATGCAAACATACAATATACAATTTTTTTAAAAAATTAAACTATGGTATCTTGGCCTTACCATGCTCGGTTTATAATATATTTTGAACCGTAGCAATTTTGTTCAATATACTGTAATTTATTATGATCAAATATTTAGAGGTATTTATAACATTGCTATAGTCTCCATATGCCGACTCCTATTGAAATTTTGTATGGCATGTAGACATGATGTAATTTATATTACAATTAATTATTTTGGTTCCCTTATAATGTCAATTCGTAAATATTGTGTACAGTTTGGAATTATTTTGTAGATCTTTCGTAATATGAGAGTCTTGTTCTTTACAAAATAAATATGTTTATATTTATAAATTTATATTAAATTAATATTATAAAACATTAATATAAAGTTGAATCATGAGAATTAACTGGTAATATAAAGATCATGTGGTTAGACAGAGGTCAATTATTAAAATAACTCATGTTTTTGAAGTATATAGATTTTCTTTCCACTAATAAAGATGGTAAAAATTTGATAGAAAAGGTAGATATAAGTAGAGTCTACTACTATTTATGGCTTATTCGTGGTGAAACAATATCTTTTAAAAGTTTTGTTTGGTTCATGATCAACTTAAATAAAAACAAAAAACGAGTAAAGTTGTAAATCAATAAGAATTTTAGCTCTTTTTATCATCATATATCAACAATTAGAAAGAAGTTTGCTATAAGATTAGGTAGTTCTTTAAAATTTATCTAGTGTCACAAAATAAGCTAATCGTTTGGTAATTATTTGGTAGAAATTTTAGGCACGGGCAGAGTTCTACTATGATCCAAAGCTCATTCATGGTGGAACAATGCTTTTACAAGTTTTGCCAAATTCTAGGTCAATCTGTATTGTCAAAATTTCATTGTGGTTTTGGATGAATGAGAATCATTACTATCTGTGTCGTCAAATTTTTCTCACTATAGGGAAGTTTATTGGTGTATTAAATGGCTCTATGATATCACCCCTAACCTCCATATTCACAAAGTGAACATGGGTGTTTAATAAACATGTAATTATGATTGAGATCTTTACTATGCACCTAAGTGTTTACTTAGTCAGGCATTGTGCATGGCATGGCATGTTGATACATACTCCAACGCAATTGCATTAGTTTTGTGTCACCATGCAATCATTTTTGCATTAGCGACAAAGTTCCAACACCTACAACAACATCGGATAATCCTACGCCAATGCGGAGTTCCCTACGTGGTCATCTAACCTGTGGTTTAATAAACCCATGGTACTACAATGATCACCAATCAAGTATGACTAGGGGAATTACAGGTCCATGTCAATGTCAATGGTCAACTTGGACTAAGATAATTTTTATGAAAGTGGTGATCAAGTTTGTACATTGTGCTTAAGATAAGGTGCTGATAGTCACTAAGTGATGGTTGTAGTTACAAGGATAAAGTTTTGGTGTTATAATGCAAGGATTATAAGGACCAAGGGCTGTGAAGGCTAAGCATTGTTGGAAATATGGATTATAAGGTTAGGGGTTTTAATGCAAGGATTATTAGGACTAAGTTTGTAAACATTAGGGATTATTTGAAATATGGGTTATAAGGTTATATTCGGGGTTTTAGGTTTTAAAAAGAGATAGGGATTAAAGGTTATAAAATTTAGGGTTTATGATGGTAAAATGTAAAGAGATATAATGGTTATAGTATTATGGTTATGGTTTATATGTGTTAAGGAGTATAGTGGTCAGGAGTCAATGATTATATGTATTACATGTTAGAGAGGTAAATTCTTTTAGAGGATAAGGGTTGTAATATTTAGGTATTAAGTGTGGCAAGGGTTATAAGGATTGGGTCTTATAAGTTTTTAGAGGAATTAAAGTTCATATGAATTAACAATAATATAGGTTATATGTTAGAGGGATTAAAGACTATAGGGTTGTTGACAAGGAAAAAATTCCACCTTGCCAACAAGGGGGAATTAACTCGATCGTAGGTCCCAACTAGACCAAATTTTGTTTGGAATGGCTAATCCCAACGAGTTTTAAGGATTGTTATAAGGGTTAGGGAATAATGAGTTAGCGGTTAAGGAATTAGGGATTAGGGGCTTACGGGTTAGAGGAATATGGGCTTAGGGGTTATAGGTTTAGGGTTTAGGGGTTAGGGGATTTAAGCGCATTTAGGGGTTAGGGGAATAATGAGTTAGTGGTTAAGGGATTAGGGATTGGGGTTAGGGGAATAATGAGTTAGTGGTTAAAGGGTTAGGGATTGGGGGGTTAAGGGTTATGGGATTTTTGCGCATTTAGGGTTAGAGGAATAATGAGATAATGGTTAAGGGATTAGGGATTGGGGGCTTAGGGGTTAGGGGATTCAGGCACTGTTAGGGGTTAGGTGAATAATGAGTTAGTGGTTAACGGATTAGGGATTAAGGGCTTAGGAGTTAGGGGATTTAACAATTAAGTATTTTAGGGGTTAATGGGTTATGGATTAAGCATTAACGATTTAGGGGTTTAGGGGTTAAGGGGTTAGGGGTTTAGGTGTTAGTGATTTAGGGGTTTAAGGGTTTAGAGGTTTAGGGTTTAGGGGGTTAAATGGGTTAAGGTTTTAGGGGTTTAGGGGGTTAAATGGGTTAGAGCTTGGGAATTAGGGTTTAAGGGGTTATGGGTTAAGGGTTAGGGGTTAGGGGGTTAAATGGGTTAGGGTTGGTTTAGAGGTTTAGGGGGTTAGGGGATTTAGCATTTAAGGATTAGGGTTAGGGTTTAGGGGGGTTAAATGGGTTAGGGTTTTAGGGGTTTATGGGGTTAAATTGGTTAAGGGTTGGGAATTAGGGTTTAAGGGGTTAGGGGTTAAGGGTTTAAAGGTTTAGGGTTTAGGGTGTTAAATGGGTTAGGGGTTTAGAGGTATATGGGGTTAGGGGATTTAGAAGTTAAGGATTTTAGGGGTTAGGGGTTAATGGGGTTAGGGTTTAGGGGGTTAAATGGGTTAGGGGTTTAGGGGTTTAGGGGGATAAATGGGTTAGGGGTTTAGGGATTTAGGGGGATAAATGGGTTAGGGGTTGGGAAATAGGGATTAAGGGGTTAGGGGTTAGAGGTTTAGGGTTTAGGGGGTTAAATGGGTTAGGGGTTTAGAGGTTTCCCTCTCATATCCATATTTGTTTAATTTCATGATTAATTAGGCATTTTTAATGTGTCACTACTTGGTTAATTAGGATTAAGTTATGATGCAACTGAAGGATCAACTAAAGATCTATTTGCCTCCATCCCCGCCCCAAAACCCGTCCTTGCACCCCTCCCTTAGCCAAGGTAACCCTTCCTTATATTCAAGGTGTTACTGATCACTTTTCCAGAATTCTATCTAAAATGAACATCAAAACATTATTTAAACCCCATCGACTCCTAAATAAGGAAGCTCGTAATCTCAAGATCTGTGGCCTTAGGCTCTGGGGAAATTACCTCCCTCTTACCCACCAGCAATTTGTTGACGACCTTATGCTCTTTTGTCGTGTCTCGCTGAAGGAAGCAAAAACCATTAAAGATATACTCCATTTGTTTATGGAAGCCTGTGGCACCCTTATTAATAATGAAAAATTATGCATCTTCTTCTTTAATAAGGCTAGAAATATCAAAACCTTTATGGCAAGAGTGTTGGGGTTTGGTATCAAATATCTTCCCACTAAATACTTGGGCATGCCCCTTGCTGAAAGCTCTCAGAAAATTGCGTGTTGGAGTCATCTTATCCACAAAAATCAAAGCAAGCTCAACAATTGGACTTTTAGAGGCCTCAATATGGCTCCCCACACCATCCTTCTTAAATTCGTCCTACAATCCATCCCCATTTACCAGTTGTTTGGAATGGCCACGCCCAAAACAATCTACAGCAAAATGAAGGAAATATTCAAGAAATTCCTTTGGGGAGGGGTCCAATAGTTGAAAAAATGGTCCTTGGTAGCATGGTCGAACCTCATCAAACCTAAGATGGAAGGGGGAGTAGGCCTTATAGACCCATTTATTCTCAACCAGGCGAAATTATGGTGGATATGGGCATAGGGAGGAACGGGACTGTGGAAGTATATATGGACAAGGAAATACGGCATGCCCAACCATACAGAGGATATTTTAAGATACCAGGACCCCCCTAAAGGATCGACCCTCTGGAATCTAGCAGCCCAAAACAAACATCTTATTTTGTAACATTTATTCTGGGAAATAATGAATGGAAAAACAACACTCTTTTGGAATGAATCCTAGCAACAAAGGGGCAAATTATTCCCTAGACAGGAGTTGAGTGAATGGTTCACTTATGCTATGAACACCAATTATAAAACGGTAAACCAATACTAGAGGGAAGAGACCATTAACAATGATGGAGAAGATGGAAAACATGACAGATTGCCCAAATACGACGAATTCAGATCAATGGATACATTTGAAGGAGCTAGAATCAAGAAGTATCACCTTCGAGGAAGGGTCAGACATATTGATATGGGGCTATGCTACGAAAGGATTATTTACAGTCAAGGAAGCTTACATGATAAAAGCAAGAAGGGGACAGGAGAATCAACATCAAAACTGGAGGAAAATTTGGGGAGGGAAGTGGTGGTCGAAGGTGGCCTGCGGGTGAAATCCCGATGTTGGGAAACATTTTTTGGCGGATGGCTAGAATTTGGGTGAAATTTTTAATTTCTCGTCCAAGAAAATAGTCAACTCAATTTCTCGACCGAGAGTTTTTAAAACTCTAGTCCGAGATATTTTTAATGTTTCACCTGAGAGTTTGATTAGGCTTGACCGGAGTTAAAATACTCTCGGACGAGAGTTAAGTATTTTCTTGTCCGAGAGTTTTACTGACATAAACTCTCGGGTAAACTCTCTTCCTAGAGTTCATAAAACTCTCATCCTAGAGTTTATAAAACTCTCATCCTAGAGTTATAAAACTCTCATCCTAAAGTTTATAAAACTCTCGTCCTAGAGTTATAAAACTCTCATCCTAGAATTATAAAACTCTCGTCCTAGATATGTTGTTAGATGGACAACAACATGGTGGGATTGAACAAGGATATGGGCCGATTAAGGAATCCACAGAGGCGGTAGTGAAACCCTAGCCACAAATCTCTTACATTACTATACCTCATGGTGGTTAAACCCCAGCCAATTTAGTAATTGACATGGATCCCAAGGCTTTTCAAGATGCCGGACAAGCAATAGAAGATGGCCAAGCATATAAATACTACCAAGAAATCTTCAAGGCTTTTTGGAGATGCTAGACAAGCAATAGAATATGGCCAAACCCTGACCCCATTGTCCTGCCCCAGCGTAGGTTTTTGGAGATGCCAAACAAGCAACAGAAGATGGACAAACCTTGACCCCATTGTCCTGCCCCAATAACATATGTTGAAGCGGTTAAAACCTAACCCCATTGTCCTGCCCCAACAACATATGTTGAAGCGAAAGCTGAATTGACTAAATGAAAACATTACTATCAACGACACAACACTTAATCAAACTAATACATACTAGATTCCTAGGTTCAAAACCCTCGCCCTTCAATTTCGAAGTCCCTTTCTCATCCTTAAGCTTGGCAGCGATGACCCATATTTCCCTTCAGAAGCTGAGATTTCACGATCTTCATCGAAAATCCGTGTACCAATTTCGCAATCCCAAGTTTTTTCAAAACCTCAGAGCCTTTGGAAGCCCTCACCTTGATACCTACACAGTGAAAACCAAAACTTGAACTTCGATTTGAAGCGGAGCTCTGTCGCACCAGTCAGGCCCTCAGAACTGTGCAGGATCCAATGTGATTGGGCATTGCGGATATAAAAATGGTGGCTCCCGTGCCTTTTTTGGGCCTGTTGTCCGACCGAGACATTATGAGGCGTAGAAAACACGCCTCTGATGTGAGAGCCGAGATTTGGGTTGCTATAGAAGATGGAGACTTCAAAGAATACAGAAGGTGATGAATCTGAAAGCATCAAGGCTAGGGATAGGGATTCTGAGTTAGGATATAACCACACCTTTACCTGTGATGGGTGGGTTTCAGCTAGGGTCAGCTTGCTCGCCTGCGTAACATCCCTACAATCTATTCCCCTGCTCTTGCAAGTTCGCTATTCCCTTGCACTTGCAAGTTCAAGGACCATCGGTTCGAGGGCCTTCGTAATTACCGATCTTCCGATTTCGAAAATATGTCTTGGCGGTTTTTTGATTATTTTTTCCTCTTTTTTCATTGAAATATAGAGTGTGGGCATTCCGGTGGGGCGTCACATCGGAGTCAATCGCGGCAGCGACGGTTGTATGGCATTTGATCTCGGCGCTTATCATGACTCACGGCCGGGAGAGTTTAGAACACAAAACGAGAATAAGTGCACAACGAGTTTAAGCGACTTGCGAGCTCGTAGAACACAAACATAATTTGATAAGGAGCTAAAGGAGTACCCAATTTAAATGGATTAGCTATGTGATTCCATTAGCAAACACTGGAGCTATAGGACAATTCGTGATGAGTGTATTTTGGAAATTGACGAATGAAATTAGTGAATGGCATCATGTATTATATATTTTAATTAATATTTATTTTGTATTTGAGTATTTTGGAAATGTGTAGAAAGATGGTTGAAAAGTATATAATAGCAAACCTGCGATCGGACAATTCATTACAAGTGTATTTTGGAAGTGTGAATGAAATTAGTGAATGGTATCATGTATTGTATATTTTAATTAATATTTATTTTGTATTTGAGTATTTTGGAAATGTGTAGATAGATGGTTGGAAAGTATATGATATTATGGTATTCCTAAGGGTCCTCTACACAAAACCACATCTTCCATCTAGCATGAAAAGAGTAACCATTTTCTCGGATGCGAACATACTCATCCATCCCAAAACAAGCCAAGTTGAAAGCATATGTTAAAACAATCTTCAATTGCCAAAATTCAAGTTGTAAAGATTACCCATAAAATGAGAGGAAACAGAGTTTATTTTGATGCTAGCACCAAATCCCAAGGATCATGAAAACATAAACATAAACCGCCAACAAAAAGAGGCAGGAGTAAGCATAATATTGACAAACATAATGAGAATCACTCCACTTCCGAGCATGTACAGTGAGACCAAACGAAGATCCACTCTAGATACTCTCCACCATCAACAAGACCATAAATAATCATACAATCTCATACGGTGACAATAAAACATAATTTCCACAATTAAGGAAGTAATAATAAGAGTTGTACATGGTCAAGTTTTGGAGGATTAATAAGGTCCACGGAGGCGAGTCACTAACAGAGAAAACCTTCAATGCGGGCCAATTAGGAGTCCACCCTATCGAAACAATATCATGGGTTGCGAAACATTATTTTGACATCTTCAAGGGAAAAAAAATAGATTGCACAGGTCTCAACTTGTTTATCTTGAAATACTAGCGAAACAAAGTAGCCGGTTGTTGGTGTAAGGTCGGCGAATTGTGATAGAAAAGTTGTTTCTTCGAGGTTTTTCTAGGGTCTTGTTTCCATTTCAAATCCTGCGCCGATCACCTCCAAAATGCGAGTGATATGGGAGGCCCTCAAGCTCTTTACTTTCGACAATAAAATCTCTTTTCGAACTTCCAAAGGAACGACATCGAAGAAGGTGGCCATTAAGTCAAGAACAAGCCGAGAGAGAAATAGAGATCGATCTTTGGTTAGAAGTGATTCCATTGAATGATAACTACAAACCCCTATCCATTGAATCAATGTGTATAATATAGTGGTGGCTAAGGGGTAATTTCATCTATATATCTCTATAAATGTTTTACGACATCATTCTTGTTGTGGATCAAAGTATTCGGCATCGATTCTTTAAGGAGGGTTGGGTTGTCAAAAAAGCGAAAGATTAGAGACCCCAAGGATGTATAATACCCTAATATAAAACATTATTTTAAGATCAATGCTTCAAAGCATGAGACTTTAACTAAGGATTGAAGGGGATTTTAACGGCCAATAGAAATTTTCAAACATAAGAGGTAGAGGATAGAATCTTGTAGGGTTAAGGGTCAAGTTTTAAGAGGATATGGGATTAGGGTTTATGGGTTTCAAGGATTTCATGTTAGGGGGTTAGGGGTTAAGGGGTTAGTGGCTTGGGGTTTAAGGGATCAAGGGGTTAATTTTTATGAGTTACGAGTGTAGGGGTTAAGGGATTGTGGCTTTGGGGTTAAAGGGATACGGACTTTAGTGTTTATGGGTTAAGTTCTTATGGGTTGTGATAATGTGTCCCTAATCCCCCTTATCACAAATATTGGAGAGTTCCCCTATCAATTGCTCTCATTGCCTTACTTATAGGGTCCCCCTAGCCCTTGTGGCATAAGGCCCTAAGGCTCCCTTCTCATTCTCTAATGTTAGTATTATAGATCTCAATATACCATGCACTAACCTCTCACTTCTACCCATCCATGATACCCTTATGTCCCCTTGCCCCGTTCAATACACCAAAGATACCCCTCCCCCAAAATTCATGAGAATTGAACATTTGGAGGTGATCATTTAACAAAAGCTTCTAAAGTTTTTATTCTAATGACTTTTTTGGGGGCGGGGTTGTCCATCAATGCCTCCAAAAGTTACATTGTCATGACCTTTCGGGAGTGATTGGGGATTCTAAGTTGAGAACAACAAATACCATGAACGGACAAAAGAATCCAATGAGTTGAAGAGTTAAAAAACATACCACCCATAATGAACATTTTCATCCAAATATTATTCCATGTTGGGCCATCACAAAACCTTTCGATAAAAATTGCATGTAGCCTACTACTACAAAAGGAAATTCAAACCACAACTTTTTGTTCCACTTCTAATTTTACCCAAAATTACCTCATATTTAAAAGGTATCACCATATCTTATACCAAACAAAATTCAAAAAAATAGATATACGTTAGAGAAATAGGATCATAAAAAAAAATGAACCATGCATATTAAAGAACCGTATTTTATATATTAATATTAGGATGAACCTATTTTGTTATTGGAAAGAGAAAATTTCATACATCTTGATCAATCCTTGTGCATTACATTTGCATTCTAACGAGTTAATAGAAATGGCACTAGGAGAGTGATGATATTGTGTTTTTGGCAAAGATCTTTTATCTCATCCTCCAACACCAAGATTTTTCTTGTATGTTGCTTTAGAAAAAATGGAAATCCCTAATGGATATTGTTGCCTTCACAACTACTCCATTATCTGTGGTGTCTTGGGCATAAAATAAAACTCTTTTAGGCTTTATCTATTGATCTATAGTGATAGGTGAGAGCTATGCATAAATCACTAAAGGTGTATCAATAGGTTATTAGTCTATTGTATATAGAATTGGACTCGTTTATTTATAACTTAGCAAAATGGAAAAGATGTGGAAATGGAAATGTAACTTAGAGCATTCTCTTTTTTACCTGTGTCTCGAGGCCTTGCTCGCTTCTTATCCCATTTCCCTTTATTTGTTGCATTACCTTTCCGGTCCGGTTGAGTCTCGGATCTACGCTTTGATTGCTCATAATAATGCTTTAGCTTAGGATGGCCTCATCCAATGATCTAGGCTCATCAAACTCAATCCTCGCCTTTAAATGTTATCGACAACCCATTGATGAATCATTGAATCTTGGCCTTCTCCTCCTTGAGGTAAGGCACATATCTCAACAACTCTAGAAATTTGCTAGTTTACTCTTCATCGATAATAGAGTCCATATTTAGCTCATAAAACTATTTTCCTTGTCATCATAGTACATCTTCAATAGATCTTGCTTCTTTGAATAGTCTCTCGAATTCACTCCAAGTCAACTCCTCATAAATATATCTAATGTTCTTTACATCTTCACACCAAATATCTAATTTACCTTTAACAACTGAATGTAGATATCCTGGCCTTCATGTTCTCTAAGTAATTGTGCAATCTGAAAGAATTTATTCATTCCAATCAACCATGCTTTTGTATCATGTGATTTATTCATTTCCCCATCGAATGTAGGTGGCTTTTCTTTCTTGAACTCATCGGAAAATATCCCCTATCACTCCTCCTTTAAGGATTATAACGATGATGACCATGATACCTTTCGAGACCAGGAAACGAGAATAGTACATGTGTCCATCATCCCTCCTTTACGGAGTATCAAAGAACTGACATCCACGATTGTGTCATCTCTATCGACTGTGCCCACTATGGGGTCTACTTCCACATGCCCCATTAGTCATATCCTCCTATCCATATTTGATCAAAGTGGTCCTGTCTACGCAATTTTGACAAACTGCGAAGAATTATTGCATTGACTTACCCTTATTTCTCCTACGCCTCATGATTTTGTCATTATCTACTTTGCAAATCCTTATTTCCTCCTTCAAACTTCTCAATGTGTTTGCTAAGTCAGAAGTGTTCCCAACACCACGCTACTCATCTGATTCATAGGGAGAATCTTTGTAGTCTACCATCTTGTTAGTCATATTTGATCTCTTCTTCCTGCAAGATATATTATGTCAGTTAAACCAAATCATAAGCAAACTAGTGTACCTTAGTATAGCTCGAAGAGGATATATCATCTGCAAGACCGACCATATTAGCGCAATACACAAACACATAAACATAATTATATCAACATATAAACATATTTTCAAATGCACAGCTATGTTGACCACATACCACTGGCACCTCCCGAAAATAGACCAGGAAAATATCGTGCCAAGGAAAATAGACCAGTGTCACTGCGACGAACTTTCCAGAAACTGTTCAATGACTGAATTTTTCTTTCATTCAATCGTGGGTGGCTGGTGGGTAGCTTCGGTCACATCGTGCCAAGGAAATAGACCAGTTGCAATGCAAGTAGACTTTTGGAAACTACTGGGTCTCTTCATCGTGAAGAACAAAGCGCGGAATTTGACGCTGAGTCACATGAAGATAAAATAGACCAGACTTTCTAGAAACTGTTCAATGACTGAATTTTTCTTTAATTCAGTGGTGGGTAGCTTCGGTCACATCGTGCCAAGGTTGCACTGTGACTTTCCAGAAACTTTTCAGTGACTGGAATTTTCTTTCATTAACATTGCCCCTAGCCATTCCAGACATTTGCCTGTCTGTGGGTTCTGATTTCTAAACCTTATTATAGGTTGAGATCATAACCACCAGAGGTAAGCCTCAAAACTACATAACCATCCCTGGGGGCTATTTGTCCATTTATTAATGTTGGGTAACATTCATCCATTGTTCAATAACCATGGCCATTATTATGAATATCATTTTCCATCCAAGGGATTCTACATGCTGTCTCCTGTTCCTGATCAGGCAAGCTACTACGCTATTCTACATAATTGCTGCGTTGGCCTTCATTATTACTCTTGATGGACAAATTTGCAACGCAGAGACACCACATATGTGCAACGGAAATAAGTATGCAAAAGGGAGTAAATTTGAGAGCAATCTGAATACAGAGTTGAATAAGCTTGTTCAACGCACGTCCCAAACTGGGTTTAACATTTCTGTGTATGGCCAAAGCCCTGATGAAATATATGGCCTTCTCCAGTGTGATGGATACGCAACAGCGCAACACTGCTACAATTGTTCGCAAAAAGCAATCTCTGCCGTTCGACAACTTTGTGGGAATGCCATTGGGGGTAGAGTTTGGTTACAAGATTGCTACTTACGTTATGAAAACGGTAGTTTCATTGGTCGACTCGATTATTCTGCAAAATACAGTTACAGTCAACTGAATGTTTCGAGCCCTGGTGTCTTTAACGCGGCTGTTGAGAAGCTATTTAACAAATTGTCAGATAAAGCAACTACACCTGGATCTGGATTATATGCTTCCGGAACAATTACAGACTCCTTGTCTCGAGAGATCTATGGTACGGTCCAGTGCTGGAAAGATATATCTGTTGACGACTGCACAAGATGCCTATCGTCCACAATCAAACAAATAGTCACATTTTATGCTGGAAGTCAAGGGGCTGAGGCTTATCTTGGAAGCTGCAAAGTTCGCTATGAAACATACAGTTTCTTTGATTCTCCTGCCCCTTCACCCTCCCCTGTGGAAGCCCCAGCTAATAGTACACAGACGAACCAGTCAGAGAAGAGTACTTCATACAAAATACCGGCAATTATACCGGAAAAGTTTAAATTTGTTTCTATCTATTTTGACAGGTCTATAATCTACTGTATCTAATCACATAAAAAAAAAGAAAGTAAATGCTTTTTTTTTCTTTCTTTTTTTTCACAAAGAAAAAAACGCTGTTTTATATATTAAGATATGTAAAACAGTACATATTACATGATGATACAGTGCATAGCAGCACTGTACAGATAGCGCAAATTATAGAGCATAGATAATGCAATCAGTTACAAAAAATAATGCCCCATATATACAAGCAGAAAGAAACCGACGAAGATTATGATGTGTCCACAAATTATCAAAAAGTTTGGCACCATAATAATGCCACTACTAAATTCTAGGAACCAGAGTAAACCTGTGGAAAAACCAGCTCATATACCCCATCCGAAGGATACATCCAGGGAGAGGAGTACGTGAGGGAAACAGCCTCGCTTGCATATTATGATCATCCAAAAATAGGCACGCTTGCATCTGATAAGAAAACAAATATAAAATCTGGCCCGCCTGCAGGGGGAGGGTATCCAAGTCAAGATGGCCCACGGAATTTGCCATAGCAGCAAACAGACCACTTATATAGAAGGGGGAAAGTATGTCATTTGGAGGCCCCAGGCGGGTCGCCAGCACCAAGCACCCTAAGATCTGCAACAGAATAAATTGGAACCTCCCTGAGGTCAAGAAGTTCATCCCGGAAAAGGGATTTTGTTTTTGGCCTCCCTCTGAAGTGTCTGGATGCAGATTTTGATTTTTTCCTCACCGTAATATTGCACCCCGAAGCTGGCGAGATGATAATATCAGGGTCCCTAGGGATGTTATCAAAAATAGTGAGGGCAGCCAAATCAAGGTTTGGGTTATTTAAAAGGGATTCAATATCACTTCCAACAGAATTTATGGGGGAGTTTGAAAGGTCCACATTCTCGAAATTATGTGGAGAGGGAGGAGAGGGGGGAGGCATGGACGGGGGGGCAGGCATGGAGGGGGAGGAATATAATGGATCAGGTGTGGGGCAGGTTTGATGGTTTTCAACAAGATCAGTCGTGACATTAAGTGAGTCCGATAAGTCCACATTCTCGATATAATGTGGTGAGGGGGAAGGGGATGCGTTTTCAAGGGGCGGCATGGATGGAGAGGTGTATAATGGTGCAGAGCTGGAGCGGGTTTGATGGTGGACAGCAGAAACAGTAGGGCCATAAGGCATTTTATCCTCCATTATGATAGTGGATCCAAGGTTTACTTCGGCTTCTAAATGAATGGGCGAATCGGTATTCACCGGGGAAGTAAAATTTTTTATGTCTTTAGCATCAAATGGCGCCGATCGAAGTTCGGATTCATCAGGCGGGGTAAAATCCTTGTGTGGTGGAGATAATTCCTCACAATGTGCACTATCTTTAGCAGATGAATGAAAACTAGAAGCCAGAAAGGGAGGAATACCTGATAGGGAGACATTTCGTTGTACATTTGGAGTCAGCTCCCTATGAACAGCAACAGACCTTTGATTGCCCCGACGGGGCCCCCAATGCCGCCGGGGGCAGTTGCCCTTCAGATGGCCAGTGTTGTGACAAACCAAGCAGCGGAAAGGAATGCCCCAATAATCCACCCTTTGTCTGTGACTTCTCGGACCCCAAACGAGATCAACATCCCCGGGCAGGCCCCTAGAGAAGACCAACTCGACTAATAACCAGGCAATGTGTTTGTCGCTGGCATCAAGCATGCTAGAGTCGATGTATTTCGTGCATCCTATGGAATTTCCAATGGCTCTTATTGCCTTATCCGTCCAGAACTCCAGCGGAAGGCCCGGAAGCTTTACCCACACTGTCCTATTCTTAGGGGCCTCCATAATTGGATTAAAGCCAAGGTACCATGGCAGAAGCTGCAGGAAGCTCTTTCCACGTACCCATGGCTTGTCAACAATCAAGGCCACATCTTTTTCGTTCTTAAGGTGAATGCTGTACCAATTATTTAGGAGCAAGCTGACTTTCGGAGCATATCCCACCATGGGGCTCCATACCTTTCTCCGCTATCGGTACTTTGCATATCAAACAAAAACAAGGAACCACTAAACTCAGTAATTTGATGATTTAATGGGTGGACACTTGACCAGGGCATATCAACCTCCGAGTTCATGAGCTGAAAGAGCTGTGGTTCCATTCGACCAAAGCTAACAATTTGATGGTGTTGTTGATTTTACGGATATCTTTGAGCCTATCTCTTAAACGGTGACAATGGCTTTAGCCATTAAACACTTAATTGTCCAATATATATAGATAAACTAATTTAAATAATAACAATCTGTCCCTAATATTTCCCAAATCTGTAAGCATCTCCTTCTGATCAAGTTCTGGTCAAGAGATGTTTTCCTCCACTTTTATTTCAAAGTCTTTCCGAAATATTTTCGAAATCCTCAATTAAAAAAATAAATTTATGAACATAATCTCCCCTTCTACTTCACATATTACATTTTTAACATAAATATGCTTTGCAGCCACCGAATATATGTATTAGCAACATCAAATCCATGCTCGCAACCATTCAATCTAATTTTTGTTTTTGTTTTGTTTTTTTTTTTTTTTTAAATTTAACTGGGTTTACCTGAAAAGCTTTTTAGGCTATGCGACGAATATCGAAATTTAGTGAGAACTTATACACAATATTTTTGAATTTACATTATTATTAAATTGATTTGGGCATTTTTATATTGAAAATGGAATATGAGAGGAGAGGTTATTTTAATGTATATGATTAAAATGTAAGATGTTAGGAATGAAGATTTTAATATTAATGTACATATATGTTAGGATTTAGAGAGTTTTTGCATTGATCAAGTTGTTAAATGTGATGAGTACTTTTGTTTATTTGGTGTAGCTATTTAATGAATTTAGATATAGTTGTTAAATGTGATAAGTTCTTTTGTTAATTAGTGTAGCTATTAAATGATTGTATTGATATTTAATTTGACATGTTATTTATTTTTTAATTTATAAATTAATTAATTATTGTTTTTTAAAATGTTATTAACTTTCTAACTTATTATAATTTTAATATTATAATCTTTTTGTGTAATTAAACATGTTGTATTACAATTACTTCTGATGAAAATTATATAGATGGAAAATTTCTGGTTACTAGTTTGCTAAGAAGTTGAGGAGAATCAATTTCAAGTTGTTGTCATCGATAAAAAAGGAGGTAAATAGACTTTACAAGGTTGATATCATAGTTCCTATTCGATTTTCAGATCGGATGTCTAATCTTGTGCCGGTAAGAAAGAAGATAGGAGAGATTCGTCTCTGCATAGATTTCAAAAATCTTAACAAGGTCTCATTAAAGGACAATTATCCTTTGCCAAAGATGGACCACATTTTGCAGAGGGTTGTTGGAGCTTCAAGGATGTCACTTCTTGACGGATATTCAGGATACAACCAGATCTTGGTGGATAAAAATGACCAAGAGATGACAACATTCACCATGCCATGGGGTATCTTCATGTACGCCAAAATGCCATTTGGGCTCAAGAATGCAAGGGATACTTTTTAGCGGGCTATGAAAATCGCTTTCTCGAATGAGAATGATGTGTTTCTTGTAGTTTACCTTGATGATGTTATAGTCTTTGCATAGTTAGATGATGAGCACTTGCACCATTTGAGGATAGTATTTCAAAAATGCAGAAAATTCGACATCTCTCTGAATCCGAAGAAAAGTTCATTTTCCAGGGAGGAAGGTAAATTACTTGGGCACATTATTTCAAAAGATGGTATTTGCATTGATCCCTCCAGGATCGAAGCAATTCAACAATTGGAATTCCCACGGAACAAGAAGGAGATTCAGTCTTTCAATGGGAAGATAAATTTTTTGAGAAGATTCATCCCCAATCTCGTTGAGCACCTTAGAGATATGACCGATATGTCGAAGAAGGAAAACTATGTAAGATGGTCAGAACATGCGAAGAAGTCATTTAATTCAGTAAAAATTTCTTTAACATGTGCTCCCACATTAATCAACCCTGATTATACTTTAGATTTCATATTTTTTTCATTTGCTTCCGAGCACTCGTTGGTTGCCATACTAATGCATAAAAAATATTCCAAGACGGAGCAGCCAATTTCCTTTTTCATTCGAACCATAAGATATGCAGCGCTAAGATATAAGATAATTGAGAAGAAATATTTGGCCTTGGTGAAAGTGCTCAAGGAATTCCGGGTATAAATCTTACATTCTCACATCCTAGCCTATGTTCTAAATGCAACGGTAAAATATGTGCTGATGCAAACAAATGCAGAAGGGAGGCGAGGGAAATGGATTACAACCATGCTTGAGTATGATTTGGAGATAAAGTCGACAAAGTTGATTAAGGGGCAGGGTTTGGCAAAGCTGATGGCGGAATCAAATCTACATGGCTAGATATAAATATGATTTCTGCACTTTATGACAAAGAAGTTGATGATTTGATGACACAGGTATCTCAATTTTTCATCTCATCACCTTGGTATGTTGATATAGTGTATGTTCTGCAACATTTACATCCTTTGGTGGGTGTGTCTAAAAGTAGAGCTAGATCATTGAAATTAAAGGCTTCGAAGTATTGTATTTTAGACAGTGTGTTGATTGGAAAGACCCAGGAGGTGTCTTACTGAATTGCCTTATCGAAAGTGAAGCGAAGGAAGTGATGAGTGATTTCCACATGGGTGATTATTGCGGTCATTTATATTGGAAGACCACAACGAAATTTTTTATGAGGGTTGGTTTCTATTGGCCCATTCTTTTTGCTGATGTGTACAAGACCGCGATGAACTGTCACAAATGTCAAATTTTCCAAGGAAAGAGGAATTTTCTCTCGTTGCATTTGCAACCCATATCAGTCCAAGCGACATTTCAGCAATGGGGTCTTGATTTCATAGGTGAGATCAATCCTTCATCATCCGCCCAGCACAAGTGGATTATGACGGCTATAGATTATTTTACGAAGTGGATTGAGGCAATCCCAACCAAGAAAGCAACTAATTTGGTTATCATTCAAATTTTAGAATCTAATATTTTGTCCATATTTGGTTGTCCATAGAAGATCATCATGGATAACACAGCTGCATTCAAATCCAAAAATATGGTGGAATTTTGTGAGAAGTACAATATCACATTGGGTCATTCGACTGCATACTACCCTCAAAGTAATGGTTTGGCCAAATATTTGAATAAGTCCTTGGTCAACATTATCAAGAAGATGCTAGAGGTAAACAAGAAAAACTGGCATAAGAAACTCATCAATGCCTTGTGGGCAGACAGAGTAAGTAATAAGAAGTCCATAGGCATGTCGCCTTTTGAGTTAGTGTATGGGGTTGATACAATATTTCCTACTTCTCTCGTTGTTCCAGTAATGAAGATGTTGTAGGAAATTGGCAGCGAACTAAATGATGTTCAACGACAGATAAATCAAATGATCCATTTTCAACAAACCAGGCAGGAGGTGTTTCAAAATACTTCCAAGCTTCAAGAAAGAATCAAGAAAGTGTATGATCGCAAGACAAAGGAAGATGACTTCAGCATTGGTGATGTGGTCCTCCATTAGGATGCTCAAAATGAAGATAAAGGAAAGCAAGTAAGTTCAATAATTTATGGAAAGGACTATACAAGATTTCAACTTCAAGAGGAAAACATGCTTACTTGTTGGAGGAAACGATTGGGCAATATTGCGGAGGAGGACCAGTCAATGGTAGGCTTATCAAACACTACCTTTTTTGATCTAATTTCTGAAATTCTCACTAGGGGAGAGGGGTCAGTCATTGGACACCTCAGCAATGACTAGCCCCCATGCCACGTAGATTCGATATATTTCATGTATGACAACTGTCAACCATGTGGGCAAGCGTGTGGCAGGTTCTGTCCACCAATCAAACTGGTCACCAACCTTTTGAACCGGTCGTCTCCCGCCATTTAACGGAGGCTTCTCTGTGAAGCTGGGTTTTTTGCTTCGGGTCTGCTTGTTGTTCGTTTCTGGCTCCAACTGTTGTGCAGAGGAGCATCGATGCCCGACGCCTCTACCACTGCCCTCCGCGCGCTTCATCCCTCTTTATGGTGCCTGTGCCCTCCTGGTTCGACTGTGGCGGCATACAAACCTTTCATTCCCTTGGCTCTGTGGTTGTTATGCCTCGGTTCTGTGTTCGTTAAACCTCGGCTATGTGGTGGTTTAACCTCGGCACTGTGGTGGTTATACCTCGGATCTGTGTGGTTATACCTCGGCTCTTTGGTGGCTATGCTCGGCTCGGTGTTGCTTATCCTCGGCTCTATCGTTGTTATAAATTGGCTGCATTGGTGGTCATGCCTCAAGTACGTAGATCATCATACTTCTACTGCAGTGGTAGTCATACCTCGGCTTTGTGGTGGTTTTTCTCGGCTATGTGGTGGTTTTTCTCGGCTTTTTGGTGGTGGTGGTCATACCTCGGCTCTGTGGTGGTCATACCTCGGCTCTGTGGTGGTGTACCTCGGCTCTGTGGTGGTCATACCTCGGCTCTATGGTGGTTTTATTTGGCTCTGTGGTGGTTTTACTCGGCTCGTCCCTGTGGTGGTTTTAACTCGGCTTTGTGGTGGTTTTACTCGGCTTTGTGGTGGTTTTACTCGGCTCTGTGGTGGGCATACCTCGGCTCTGTGGTGGTGGTGGTCATACCTCGGCTCTGTGGTGGTTTTATCTGCGTTCGGCGCTGCATGGCTTAGGTCTGTATGCTCCGAATTGTGTTTTCAGCTGCATTTTTCAGCTCTGGATGTTGTGAATTGTGCTTTCAGGTACGTTTCCCTGTTGGTTTTAGTTTTTTTTTCAAGTGTTTTTGCGTATTTTTTAACGTTTGTGCTCTATGAATGATTGGGTTTTTGCATTGTTCGCAGGTCAATGCAGAGGCCAAGGACAATGCAGTTGGATGGTAAGGCAAGGAGGACAATGCAGTTGGCAAGGAGGAAGGCCAGGAGGGAGAGGAATTCGAGGAGAGCAGTCTTAAGGTAGGACTATGTCCTACCAGTCATATGTATGTGTTTTTAAACACATTTAACCTGAAGGATATGTTCTCTGTCATCTTCTTTACTGTATTTTACTGTGTTTTTAAACACTTCGGTTTTTTGTAAATTGTCTGTCTAGTTTTTTGTGTTAATTAAAAGAATCTGAATAAATTGAGATATAGGGTTTAGGGTTTATGGTTTTCTGTAAATGTTTAAAGTAAATTGGTAATTTTCTGATTTTTTGTGTTAATTAAAAGAATCTGTGTAAATTGGGATTCTGGGTTTAGGGCTTATGGTTTTCTGTAAATGTTTAAAGTAAATTGGTAATTTCATGATTTTATGTGTTAATTAAAATAATCTGTGTCAATTGAGATTCTGGGTTTAGGGTTTATGGTTTTCTGTAAATGTTTAAAGTAAATTGTCTGGTTTTTGTGTTAATTAAAAGAATGTGTAAAATGAGATTCCGGGTTTAGGGTTTATGGTTTTCTGTAAATGTTTAAAGTAAATTGTCTGGTTTTTTCGTTAATTAAAATAATCTGTGTAAATTGAGATTCCAAGTGTAGGGTTTATAGTTTTTTGTAAATGTTTAAAGTAAATTGTTTGGTTTTCCTGTAAATGTATAAATATTTTTATCCACCACAGAGCTGAGAGCCGAGGTATAACAGTGTTATATTATGTACATGTTTTCTCATACTATGTTAGTAATGTTGAGGTTTAGGGTAGGGTTTCTATGTTAATTAGAAGGAATCTCTGTAAATTGAGATACAGGGTTTAGGGTTTATGTCATTTTCTCATACTGTGTTAGTAATGTTGAGGTTTAGGGGAGGGTTTTTTTTGTTAATTAGAAGGAATCTCTGTAAATTGAGATACAGGGTTTAGGGTTTTTGTCATTTTCTCATACTGTGTTAGTAATGTTGAGGTTTAGGGTAGGGTTTTTGTGTTAATTAAAAGCAATCTTTGTAAATTGAGATACAGGTTTTAGGGTTTATGGTGTTCTTTAAATTGATATTTTGATGTTTAAATATTGGTATAAGCACCACAGAGCCGAGGTATAACCACCACAGAGCCGAGTATGTTAATAATGTTTTATATTCTTTACATGTTTTCAATTAATTTCATGACAGTTTCTCATAATTTGTTGTTAATAATGTTGTCTAAATTCTCATATTGTGTTGTTAATAATGGTGGCATTTTCTCATACTGTCATAAATTGAGATATAGGATTTAGGGTTTATGTCATTTTCTCATACTTTGTTGGTAATATTGAGCTTTAGGGTGGGGTTTTTGTGTTAATTAAAACAATTTGTGTAAATTGAGATATAGAGTTTAGGGTTTATGATTTTCTGTGAATTGATATTTTGATGTTTAAATATTGGTATAACCACCACAGAGCCGAGTATGTTAATAATGTTTTATATTCTATACATGTTTTCAATTAATTTCATGACATTTTCTCATACCGTGTTGTTAATAATGTTGTCTAAATTCTCATATTGTGTTGTTAATAATGTTGAATTCAATTATGAATTCAATTTCTTTGTTCACACCCTCTGTTGATTGTTCAGGGTATCATTTTTTTGGAGTTATGATTTTTATAATCCACTTCTTTTTAATCAATTAAGAGGTAGGATCATTCAATCAGGGTTGTTCTCATTGCAAGACACATTTTCAGAGTGGGGCAATGGGCCAAAATCCAAGTTGGAATTTGGTGTCATAGACCTTTTTTTCTTATGAATTCAGTTTCTTTGTTCAGAGTATCCTCCTTTATTCAGTGATTTTTATTGTTGAAGTTAGCAAGTAATTTTCACCTCCTTTTTATTGAGTGATTTTGATTCATGAATTTTGCAATGAATTTTGATGATACAGGTTTGTTGCCCACTGATCTGATTAATTAGAATTTGTTAGCATTATTTATTTTATCTGATTCCCTCACACAATTTCGTTATATATGTCTGTTGGTTTGCTCGTCATGTTGATATACTTGTTATTTAATAGGATTATTGGTATCTGTTTCTGTTCATTAAAGAGCATGTAATGTTCAAGGGATAGTTTGTTTAGATGCAATGAGGTTGTGTTGTTAATAATGTTGAATTCAATTATCAATTCAATATCTTTGTTCACACCCTTTGTTGATTGTTCAGGGTATCATTGGTTTACAGTTATGATTTTTATAATCCACTTCTTTTTAATTAATTAAGGGGTAGGATCATTCAATCAGGGTTGTTCTCATTGCAAGACACATTTTCATAGTGGGGCAATGGGCCAAAATCCAAGTTGGAATTTGGTGTCATAGACCTTTTTTGCTTATGAATTCAATTTCTTTGTTCAGATTATCCTCCTTTATTCATTGATTTTTATTGATGAAGTTAGCAAGTAATTTTTACCTCCTTTTTATTGAGTGATTTTGATTGATGAAGTTTGCAATGAATTTTGATGATACAGGTTTGTTGCCCGCTGATCTAATTAATTAGAATTTGTTAGCATTATTTATTTTATCTGATTCCCTCACACAATTTCGTTATATATGAATGTTGGTTTGCTTCCCGTGTTGATATACTTGTTATTTAACAGGATTATTGGTATCTTTTTCTGTTTATTAAAGAGTATGTAATGTTCAAGGGATAGTTTGTTTAGATGCAATGAAGTTGTGTTGTTAATAATGTTGAATTCAATTATCAATTCAATTTCTTTGTTCACACCCTATGTTGATTGTTTAGGGTATCACTGGTTTGCAGTTATGATTTTTATAATCCACTTCTTTTTAATCAATTAAGAGGTAGGATCATTCAATCAGGGTTGTTCTCATTGCAAGACACATTTTCAGAGTGGGGCAGTGGGCCAAAATCCAAGTTGGAATTTGGTGTCATAGACATTTTTTTCTTATGAATTCAATTTCTTTGTTCAGAGTATCCTCCTTTATTCAGTGATTTTTATTGATGAAGTTAGCAAGTAATTTTCATTTATGAAGTTAGCAAGTAAGGATCATTCAATTAGCGTTGTTGCATCAAAATTGGGTAGGGTTGGTACCCGGCATTGAAGCCCCCACATGGCATGGAGAATGAGAACGGGGTGATAATTTGAAACTTGTAGGGGAGAGGGGTCAGTCATTAGACACCTCAGCAATGACTGGCCCCCATGCCACATAGGACCAATCGACAACATGTACAACACTTGCAACCATGTGGGCAAGCGTGTGGCGGGTACTGTCCACCAGTCAAATCGGTCACCAACCTTCTGGCTGGTCGTCTCCCACCATTTAACAGAGGCTTCTCATTGCAAGACACATTTTCAGAGTGATTTTGATTGATGAAATTTGCAATGAATTTTCACCTCCTTTTTATTGAGTTATTTTGATTGATGAAGTTTGCAAAGGCTCTGTGATGATACAGGTTTGTTGCCCACTGATCTGATTAATTAGAATTTGTTCTTACCAGTTATCACACTTGTTCATGACTTCTCAGCTGCAGAACCCACATTTCGAGTGATTTTGATTCATAGGAAATTTGCAATAAATTTTCCTCATACTGTGAGTGATTTTGATTGATAGATGTTTTGAAAGGCTACGCTGATGAGTATGTTTGTTTACTTGCAGTACGATTAATTAGAATTTGTTCGTAGCATTCTGTTTTCATAATTTGTTCTTAACTCTGTTCATAATTTGTTCTTAATTTGTTCATAACTATGTTCTTAATCACTATTCATAAAGATTATTACTGGCTTCTATTGATGAATGTGGGTTGTCTTGTCACTCTAAGTAACAAAAATGATGGCACCATCTATCACATGTTTTAATGGTGTGATTGATGATTGGTATTATGCCTTTGCAAGTGAGCAAGTTAGACACTGAGGCTAAGGCTATAACTCCAAAATATTAACAAACTTGTAGGAATTAGAAACTGTTTGATATATAGGAATTAGAAAGTGTTTGATATATAACTTCATAAAAAATCTGATATAGGCCAAGGCTATAACTTCAACAGATTAACAAACTTGTAGGAATTAGACACTGTTTGATATGTAGGAATTAGAAAGTGTTTGATATATAACTTCATAAAAAATTTGATATAGGCTAGGCTATAACTTCAACATATTAACAAACTTGTAGGAATTAGAAATTGTTTGATATGTAGGAATTAGAAGGTGTTCGATATATAACTTCATAAAAAAATCTGATATAGGCTATGTTATAACTTCAACAGATTAACAAACTTGTAGGAATAGAAACTATTTGATATGTAGGAATTAGAAAGTGTTTGATATATAACTTCATAAAAAATCCGATATAGGATAAGGCTATAACTTCAAAAGATTAAAAATATTGTAGGATTTAGAAACTGTTTGATATGTAGGAATTATAAATTGTTTGATATATAACTTCATAAAAATTCTGATATAGGCTAAGGCTATAACTTCAACATATTAACAAACTTGTAGGATTTAGACATTGTTTTATACATATTAATTTGAAACTATTTGTAGCTTCCCAAACATCCATGGATGCTATCATTAGCAAACCTATTTGATCCTTACCAAAATCACAGTTTCTTGTGGTTACAAAAATCAAGTCATGGCACCCCTATGCTTGATGGCTTCCATTTCCTACATTGCCCAAAATTGTTGAGTTGACTTCCTTACCCAAGTATGGTGGACTGCCCAACATTGGATGATTAGGATGTGCCTGAATGTTGGCATATGTTTGACTCCAATTTTCTCCATGTAGCCATGGTGTGACTGAGTATCCCAAGTTTCCACTTGTTTTACTAACCCCAGCATTGACTGCAGATGTCATATAAACATAATTAGGATTCAAACATGCACTGGTAGGGGTATAAGAGGTGGGCCTAACCCCTGCCTGATAGCTGGGGACTTGGATGTTAATTAGGTCTTGGAATGATGGTGTCTGCTCTGCAATGTGGTCCAGTGTATTAGACATCAACCTATTTTCCTCAAACTGGCTTGAACCATGGTCTTCTCTACTTGTTACCCCTCCTCCTTTTTCCAACTCTTGTTGAACCTTTCTTGCCTCTCTCTCTTGCCAGCCAATTTCTTTTGATGTTCCTTATCTTACCTTGCTTTTTGTATTTCCAACCTTTCCTTTGCTCGAGCTTTTATTGTTGCAATCCTTGCAGCCCTCTTTTCATTGGATAACTCCTCCTTTCTCTTTTTAGCTTCCTGAATTTCATTCTTTTTACGTTCAGACTCGAACATTAAATTCATACAATCTTCAGATGTGAGAAATTGTGAACTCCTCCCTAAACGAAGATAATATGATGTTGAGTTCCTTGATGAGGCCTTCACTCTCTCTATTGGTAGCTTTAGGAATGCACCAAGTAATCTCTTCTTTTCTGTTGCCCCATGCTCCTTCAGACCTGGCACTTGGATTTCATCTTCTGGGACAACTGATTGGCCCCCATTGTTGTCTTCTTCAAGTACTTCATGCTAAATAGGCTCCTATTCTAGTGATCCATTGTCCACAAAATAACAAACAAGTTCAGTGTTCAACCCTAATGGTTGTGAAGGAATGTCCATGCTTTCATCCTCATTGGTGGTAGATACATTATTTCCAGTGATATTCATCATGACCTTTGCTAGTGTATCTATCATCCTCATTGGTGGTAGATACATGGTTCCAGTGATGGTGCACTTACTTGGGTTGGCATGGTCAATTTCTCATTGTTAGCTGCATCAGTGGGTGTCACAGCCTCATTGACATTGTTAGTTGGTTCATGACTAAACTGTGTCTCACTGATACCATAGAACAACCCTTCAGAAAGGGACATTATACCTTCAGCAGTAGCTACATCTTCTTGGGCACCAACATGCTCTTCTAAGTTCTCTACTTCTTTACCTTCCACTTCAAATGCTTGGCTACAACTAGTATCATGCATAAGAGCATCAAAATTGAGTGGCCATATACCAGTCCTCCAAAATACAACCTTGATATTAGAAGGTGTGAGAGCCCTTTTAAATGCTTTACTTGCAATCTCAACTAGCTCAAACCTCTTTATTTCCACCCCTGGATTCTTTGCCATCCATGAAGCTCGCTTGACCCTGAAATAGTTCTTGAAAGGTCCAAACACACTCACATCAAGGGGATGCAACCTGTGAGTGGTATAAGCCGGAAATTTTAACAGGTCAATGCCCAACTTATTGGCCTCCTCGGTTGTCTGAAAAACCATGTGGCTTCCATGGCCATCTAAAATCAGTAAGTGCCTATTGGTGAGACACCACCTGGTATAGAAGCAACAAAGTGGCAAAGCCAATTCAGGAACAGTTCCTTTCTCATCCATGCATGTGGATGTGCAGCCATGCATGCCCCTAGTTCACAATTTTGTATATAATTTTTTAGTTGAGTTTTACCTTTAAATAGATAAAATCCTGGTATTGATGAACCAATTTCATTGACACAGGAAATAATTGTGATCCACTCCCTACTCTTAGGCAATATCTTAGGCACATTTCTACTCCCTCTCTTGGCAATTACCCGCATACCACAATTTCTTCCTGCCTGTAAGCTTGTTTCATCACAGTTCCATATATGGTCTGGGGCATATGAGTGTTGGTCATATGTAGCAGAAAGAGTGTGACAGAACTTGGAAACAATTGCAGGGTGTAGATTTAAATCTCGGTCTATGTCAAGGCCCTTTTTTGTACGTAACACAAGGTCTGGATGCCTCTTTTTAAACCCACTCCACCATGACTTACCAGGAAAACCATCTCTAAAGGATTTTGGCCTCCAATGATAGATTTGAGATACAATGGATTTAATTTGTATAAGGTCTAACCCATGTCCCAATTGGACCATCTCCTTACACCACTCTGTTAGAGTCAGCCTTTGCAGCCTTCCTGCAGTGATCAAACATGCTCTTTCAAAGTGATTTTAAAGTGTCAAGGTCAAATTTTGTCATTTCAAAGAGTCTTCAAGCAAAATTTGATCACTAGGCATTAGGTCTAGGGTTGGTTTTCACTCTTTTCAAATTTGTCCAAATGCCAGTCCATGTCACCATTCAGCTGAGTGTACCATCATTCAGAGGGTTGTCATCATCATTTCAAGTTCCATTGAGTCATTTTACACCTCGTTCATGCTTCAGTTGTGCCTAGGTAAGGTCCATTTCCCTCTCCTAGGGTTTTGGAGGTAATTTCTCTTGGATGGTCAAATCATCGAAAAAACTTGTATCCTGATGTTCACACACCTTCCCCTATACTTAATTCACCTTATTAAACACTTCCCATCACTGAGATCCCTCAAATTCCTCATTTTTGCACAAACCCTAGTTTCTTGCCACAACTTGGCAATTTTCTAGGCTAGGCCTGTGTTTTGCCCTTTTGGACCCCTTCCCCTCACTCAATCTCTGTGATTCCACTTTCCCCTGCTTCCAAACATCCCTACCTACTTCCAAAAATTTCCCCAAGAATTTAGAAGCCCCTTATCCCCTTCGTTTCGCTTCATTTCGACAAAATCCCTTGTTTCACCCATCGGGATAAGTTTCACTCAAAAGATGTTTCAGAGCAATCAAAGATGAATTTGGGAACACTGAGAGAGGTTTTTGTCCACAACATGCCAAGGAAGAAAAACCTCTTTCACTTTTTACACAGGTATCATGGTTTTGAAGAAATGTCAAAAATACCGTTGCCTCAGGAGAATTGAATGCACCTCTGAAGTGACCTTGGGAAAATCAAGTTTTCTCCTAGCATGTTTGGCCAAATGACTTGCATGATGAGTCAAATGACAACTAGACAGAAAGACCTTTCCAATGAGCTATCATGAGCTCAATTTGGAGTTGAGGAAGACCTTCCAAAGTTGACTGCAACAGCGCTCTGCCTTGAGGCAGCCTCATTCTGCTCATTTTGACTAGTGTTGGGAGATTTGATTTTTGACAGAGTAAATCAAATCCCAATTGCATAATTCCACTTGTGTTGGAAAGTAGACTCCAATAGATTTCCAACGAGCTATCACACGCTCAATTTGGACACCGGGAAGGCCTCCAAAAGCTTTCTGCAAAATGCACTATGTGGCAAGAGGCAAGAGCGACCCACTTGAGGGGAGCGACCCACTTGAGCATTTCAGCCAGTGTAAAAATGAATGGGAGCGACCCACTTGGGGGGAGCGACCCACTTAAACAACAAAGCCCAGAAAATTGTGTTTTGCGCCCATTTTTGATTCAAATCATCTCCAACAACTTGCAAACAAGTTTTTATCATTGCTCAGTAGATTTTTAACAATGTTGTGATGTTTTTGATGTTGGGAAAGAGGCCATGTTCGGAGAAGAATGTATAAACCCTACATTCACATGCAAGTTAATTCTATAAGGGTTTTGAGATTGCATGGGTAGTTTTATGAAAAATTTGAAAACCTTCGAATGGTGGATATGTTCACACCCTAGCACGTTGTATAGATGATCCTCACGCCCTCAGTTATCATCTTATCACTGTTGTTCATACCCTTTCATATTTTTGCATAGTATTATGTCGACTAGTCTATAGCCCTCATTACCATAATATCACCATTGCTATTGTTATCATTCTATTACCACTATGATAGTAATTTGTGTCACTAGGGTTATTGTCGTGTTCTCCCTTTTCTCCAGTTCATAAACATAGTCCTATACTTGTTTGCTTCTTTGACAAATTTTGCCCATCATTACCAAAAGCTTGCCCCATACTTTGCAGTTGGCACTCATTTGTGAAACTCACTTATGGTCAAAACAGTGATAGTTTTCATGCCACTAAAACAGAGCCATCTTCATTGAAATTTTATTTTCCTGTGATACTTTGGCAGTGGGTGATATCTATTGGGTGTTGAACATACATTATAACTTTGCTTTCGCTGCATCTATATCAGTATACATATTGCAAATATCTTGTTCAGAGCCATGTCAGAGACAGAGTCAGAGTATGAGCAGGAGTCGGACAGTGACTCAATCGTTGAGGTTGATGTACTGAGATGGAGCATAGCAGTGCGCCAGTAGTGGTAGCATATCAGAGAGGCCACAGAGTTTTGTTTGCAGCATCACGACGAGTACTATCTCCACATGGGGTGGAAGGGGTCTCGTTGACTTCATCAGCAACGCGAGTACTATCTCCACATGGCGTGGAAGCGGTCTCGCCTTCTTCATCAGCGTAGGTACATTCACAGGATCATGATGGAGACAAAGACACCAAGGTCCCATTTCTCATTTTCAAACAGGTTGAACATACACATTGCTACATCATGACTGACAACAACACATCATACAACCAAGACAGTGTTTTCATCACAGGAACTGCATGCACCAGGAGAGCACTAAAATGGCGGAAAAGGCCTGATCCACTCCGGATTTTGGCCGAGGCTTCATTGACTGGGCAGGACACATGATGGAGGACCTCCGCTCTGAATTTGGGCAAATTCGGAGAAGATTTTGTCATTTTCAAATTTTTGGCCTCAAAAACAGGTTTTTTAGTTAAGCGGGTCGCGCACTCATGCGCTCACTTTTTTTTGGGACACTTGCTGGAGGAAATTTTTACTTTTTTGGATTTTTCATGATTATTTATGCATCCTCAGAAGTCAACTTAGCATTTCATCAAAATCTGGATGGTCAAAAAGCTCAAAAACACCATGAAAACCACCTTGCTGCCACCTTTTGCACCAGCAGGGAGTACCTCTGGGAGAATGAGGTTTTGGAGGGTCAAATGAGCTCCAAATTCAGAAATTCCACTTGGGTTGGAAAGTAGACATCCAGGGCTTTCGAACGAGCTATCATGAGCTCAATTTGGATGCCGGGAAGTACCTCACATTTAGGCTGGAAAATGAGCGACCCACTCGGCTCAAGAGCGACCCACTTGAATTTTTTCCTGAATTTTCAGCTGCCAGCTCAGTTTTTCGCCTAGTATGGACCAGTTTTGCTTGTGGATAGAATTTTTGGGTTTTTATGATGTAAATTCATGTTTGACATGTAACTTTGGCTTATTTTTATCTATTCTAGAAGATTCACTATCAAAGGGGTAAAAAATCATGTAATGGATCAGTTTCCACTCTTTTAGAGGCAAGTTGTTAGCTGCCTAGATTGTAGTTCCATGATTAGAATTGGTTGAAACTGATCCCTGAAGAGGGAATTCGACCCCTAGAGGTGGGGAAAGGTGTTAGAGTGATCTATATATTGTAATTTCTCAATCATTTTCAGGGGTTGGAGAGGTTGGACTCTTGGGATACTTTTGATACCATTGTACATATTTTTCATATTTTGGCTAAGGAAAGATTAGGGGTTTTGCGGCACTTGTTGGGATCCTTGTGGTGTTCTGTTCTTGATGGTGTTTCTTTTTTGTTTACTGTAAGTTTCTTCATGTTTAATGTATGCCATCCTTTCATTATGCTTCTGAACTAAATTGAATGAGTGAATAAGGTTGAATCCATTGTTTATAGTGCTTGGCCTTTGAATTCAGTTAGTTCTATATGTTTTCAGCCGTTTGGAGAGGATCCAAGTTCTTCTTTGCCCTCTTCAGCTCCTCGTCGGTCTAATCTATCCATATATCCAATTTAAAGCATCAAGATCATCACCTACCTCGCCCCAGCTTGAAACTCTGCAAAGGTCTGACCTTATCCCCGGACCCAAAATTTGTTTTCCCATTTCTCCAGCGAAAACCCAAAAACCAAAAAAACAAACATACCTATCTCTTTACTAGCCTAAAATCAGTTCTTATCGTAAGTCATCTCGCATCCTATTACTAATTTTCTCGAGATTGACGGAGAGAGCCCTCTCCTGTCCTCGTAGGGCTAGCTACGAGGCTGAGCGTGGTTTGATGTAGCCTTGAGTTTTACTTCATTTCAGCCTGAGGTAGATTTGAGTGCTAACATAGTGGCGACCATACTGGGGAAGAAACTCAAAACGTTTGCTTGTTATAGACGGAGTCTGAAGTCACGCCAGGTAGCCTTCGAAACGTTGTTGCTATGCATCAGCGAAGTAGATAAACGCTGCTTCAGTCGATCTCCTGTTTAACTTGTAATCGTAGCATTTAACTTGTAAATTTCCCCAGTACATGTATCAAGTTGAGATCTGATGCTGATGGTGGACAGCAGTTGGACACATATGAAGGCTGAAACTTTCGCCTGGCGACTCCAGCTCGATCCAGAGATTCCAGTGCTCACTGATCCATTCATGCAATGGTAGGGTATGTGGCAAACCCTGCACTTTGTGAAGCTGTAAAAGAGGTTAGAGATCAGTTAGAAGATTTTGAAATTAATGAAGAATTTTTCAGTGTCTTGCTTCAATGTTTGAAATCTCCGAAGTTTCCTCTTGAAGCTAAAACTTGTGTCTGTGAGTTAGTTGTTGAAAGAATTGAGAAGGAAATTCAGTGTTTAAATGATCAGATCCAGTCTTATGATTTCCGAGATCCCAAAAAGTTCTTGGAAACTCTTCCTCCTTCAAAACAAGACACAATAGAGCTGCCTACAGATGTTTGCATTGACAGTGTGCAGCTGGAGGTATGTATTGCAGAGTTGGGGCGGCCAACAGAGTCTGGCTTTCGCGATCCAGTGGCAACATACATGGAAACGTTTTTCAGTTTGATTGATAGATCAAGCTGTCTTTTCCGTGACCAGGTTCATTACGTGCATGAAGGGCTGCCAGCAATTGCATCTGTGATCTGGTTGAAGCAGTCTCAAGCGGCATCAGTTTCAGGTTTACTTGAATGGTTGATCTGGCATTTCAGTATTACCTGATCTATTATTTTTGCAGCAAAGTAGGGTAGATTTTGTAAATAAATAAGCAGCCAAAGGGCAGCATCTTGTTCTAGTTTCATTGCAGTGTTAGTTTAAAGTTTGTTAAGTCAGTTTTTCAGTTATTTCAGTTTTCAGATCGAATCAGTTTGAGTTCGGTTTCAGTTTCGAAGTTTAGTCATTAGCCTTTTGTCGAAATGATGATTCCATTTCCCAATGGATGGAGGCACTGTCTGCTCTCCCAAAGCTTTGCGGTTCTTGGCACCTCCAAGAAGCGGCAGCTGCCATCCCCATTGGAGCCAATGTTAGACTCCGTCTTGTCAGTCTGCTGCAATATCCTTATTTGCAGTCATTAAAGAGTAATTTTAATTCTGGAGTTCAGGGTTTAGTCTTCAGAAATAGGCCAGAGGAAGATTCAGTAGGTGTTTATTTCAGGAAATGTCATCAATGTGAAATTGATTCTTCTTCAAAACCCTGTTTTGAAGAAGAAATCATTAAATGTGTTTTTTAGAATATGTATCAAATTCTCCAGCTCTTCAAAAGGCAGCAGCTCAGCTCCTATCTCTGCAAAAGCACAAACAAAAGAAAACAAAAACATCATCAGCAATCATGTCCATTTGTTTGATCTGGTCTAGAAGCTGTCTTATTACAGTTGTCATTTGGTTATACAGCTCTCCATACATTTGGTTGCTCAGATCTGGTTACTTAGTCAAGGAATCACTAGAATGAAAGGCATACTTTAATCTCTTGACAAGCATAGGCCTGCGGGTTTGTTGCCTAGCCTTCATCAATGTATATAAGGAGGTGGATTCCTCTAGGCAATCGAATCTGATTTTACACCAACATTCGTGACCCCATGCACAGTTTTGCAATGGAATTGGTTTGCCATTGGCACTATATGCTTTGAGCTCAATCTCCCTCTATGCAAATCTCTGCCAATTGATTATAACAACACAGAAGGGCCAGTGCAGGGAAAGCTCAATGTTCATCTCGGTTCCCACACCCATAATGATCTGGGATGGCTCAAGACAGCTGATCAGTATTAGGTGGGTTCTAACAATTCAATTCAGGTGTGTAAGAGTATTATGTACTATGTTGAGTGCCACTGTTCATGATGTTCTATGTTACATGAGTCCTATTTATTGCCAAGATATCATCGATTCGGTATCCAATCAATTGAACAGTTTGTATTTGAAATTTCTCAAAAGGAATCCGGGTTAGGATAGGAATGGTTTCTATTCCTATGAAAATGATACAAATTATTGACACTGCTACAAAAGGTTCGGCATCTTCATGTGGTTCAGTTTGTGGGTGCTGTCATACAAAATGTTCCTATGATGATCATTGCAGAGTATCTTCCAAACAGAGATTTGAACTACCTCCAAAGAAAGAACGTTTACAACCTGCAAATGCAGCGAGAATTGCTCTTGAGATTGCAACAGGAATGAATTATCTTCACGAATCCAAACCGGGAGAGCGACCCACCTGGGCGCAGAGCGACCCACTCGGGCGTTTTTCGCAGTGCAAAAATATAACCAGAGCGACCCACTTGGAGGTCGAGCGACCCACTTGAAATGCGAACCCAGAAATTCATTTTTGCTCCCAGGCTTGGATTTTTCCTCGTGGAACAGAAGTGGCTCATTGTTCAATTGGATTTGTGATTGGTGGAAGCACAGATTGCAGCGTTTTCTTTGTTGCAGAGTGGATGTTCGTTTTAAATGACAAAGTTAGTGCAAGGAAACAGTTTCTATAATGGTGAAGATGGTGATAGTGATCTTGAAGTTGTTTCAGATTCTGTTACAGTGAATCTCCATTGTCCGATGAATGGATCGCGTATAAGAGCAGCTGGAAGGTTTAAACCTTGTGAACATATGGGTTGTTTTGATTTTCAATCTTTGATAGAGCTCACCTAGCATACACGAAATTCTGTCCCCTATATTTCTGAAAATTTTTCATTAGAGAACATTGTAATAGACCAGTATTTCAGTCGCATTGCATCTATAATGATATTGAAATAAAACCCGATGCTTCTTGGTGGCCAAAACTTGAAGGTGAAGCAAGATCCCATCAACAATGGCGCTTGCCAGATGGACAATCCTAAACTGGAAGGGACAAGTCTCAAAAATGATGATTATTTAGCCTTCAATTTTAATGACTATCCTAGTGGTATGGTCTTTTAAATCTATTGGTTATGGGAAACTGGAAAATTTGGATGAAGGGCTATGTGCAAATTATTGAAACGTCATGAGCACTGCTGTACTTCATCAGTTTTTTTTTTTTTTTTGTAATAACAGTGTTGCTTCTTGTCAATCTGGTGGTTGCATTCGTGTTGGAGGCATTTTTTGCTGAAACAGAGCTTGCTGGCATTGATCGCATAGTTTTAATCCGGGCTCTTAAGCTGCTAGAGCAATGTGGGAAAGCTGTGATTTTTGAAGGAACATCCACAGATGATGAAGAGAAATCTCGAGGAGAGCGAAAGGTTTGGGAAAATATCCAAAAAGGATTTGTCAACTAGAAAAATTTGGCTCACGTCCTTGACACCTGGCCCTTCACTTCAGCCAAAAATAAACAAAGACACCTGTTACCAGATGAATAGGATTCGATTCCTATTTCCAGACTTTATTCAACGAGATTTGCGCTCCATGTGTCGGCCATCAGAGGATTTTTAGAGGAACGCTGTTTTATTTTAGAATAGAGGAAACGCTCTTTTCTATTGTTGTAACTGCAGGTGAAACAGCGCCCCTGTTTTGGGGTCGATTTGTTTTTTCTAGAATAGTTTATTTAATGTATTAAAATAATCATTTGTAAGGAGAGAGTTCTGAGAGTTGATGTAGGAGAAAATTAGAGCTTTATTGTACAGTCTTAGACAGAGATTTTAATGAAGAAATACAGCTCTGTTTTCTGAGATTCCTGTGGCTTGAAATTTAGCAAATGTTTTTCCTTTTGTTTCATATGTCATCGTTATGTTCACAGTTCATTAATCGCCATTTCAATATTGAATGTTTCTAAGTGAGAAAGGCAGAATTCAATGTTTTTGCTCTGTCTTGAGGAAGTATTCATAGTTAATGTTTTCTTCTGTTCGACAAGGATCCATCTTCTATGCCGTTGTCAACTTCTCAGCAGTCTTGTCATTCCGTTTATCTCAATTTAATTGCTAAACTTCATGCTTACCTTGCCTCAGGAGATAATCTGCGTTCTTTATTTAATCTCTGCTCTTGCTGTCTTTGCCCCACACAGCCCAGAAACCCAAAATTTATCAAAAAACCCTTTCATATCAGTTTACTAGCCTAAGATTAGTTTTCCTTATCGGTCATCTCAGCCCCAGTGAAAATTTTCCGCCGAGATAGACCCGGAGAGAGCCCTCTCCTGTCCTCGTAGGGCTAGCTACGAGGCTGCGCGTGGTTTGATGTAGCCTTGAATTTACTTCATTTCAGCCTGAGGTAGATTTGAGTGCTAACACACTCGACCACCTCATCCTCCTCCTCTTCAGTCATAACTGTAACAGGCCCTCTATGCTTTGTATTAGTCAACCCATTTATCCAATAATGTAGGTTAGAGGCAACAATACCATGTTTTTGTGCAGATGCATGGATTGAATATCCCTTAGACTTGATGTCATCAATTTCATCGAGCATGTCTTACTTTGTCCAGCCTCTGATGGCACTGATTTTCTTTGTTGAACTTGTGCCTTGTACTGTGGTTGAAGGTGGCTCTGTGGCCAATGGTGGGCTGGGATGATCTGCTACCACAGGGTCCTTTTCAACTACATTGTTGGGAGCATTAGGATCATTGACATCCTCATCTGATGAACTACTCCATAGTTGGGCCCCCCTTCTCCCTCGCATCTTGTTCCTTATCCGATCTACAATAGAAACTCTTGGCATGACTACAACAACCTGCAATTTCCAACATTGTTAAGAAATTTGATAATTATTATAGCACAAATGTATAGAGTAAAGTATAATTATGTATGAATTCCAATATTACTACTAACAACATGAAATCTTCAATTGTTTGTTGTGAATTAACTGACATTGAAGTGGAACAGACTTGGTTTACCTCAACAATTGAATTTGAATTACATTGTTATTGTGAATTAATTTTTCATTATTTTGTATTTCAATTATGTATTATTTGTAATATCAACATGAGAAAGATATGTGATACCTACATGGCTATTAGCTACATGGACTTGTCTAAAATCAGTAAGTGTATGTTTTAACATGGACTTATCTTTGGACATGGACTGTGTTAGCCCCCCTATAAATTTTTGACAAAGCAAAGTAGGGGGCTAAATTTTTTTTGAGCCTTCAAGGAATGCATCTCCCCTGAAGACACATCATCCTTGAAGTCTCCTATGCCTTTGCCTTTGATAAATTTCCCTCCGCAGAACTCTCCATGTTGCCCCTTTCTTCCCCTTTGCAAAGTCCCTTTTCCATCCCATTTTCCCCCAAATTCCCCTTTAAATCCTACCTTCACCCTTTGTTGTGCCATTTTCTCTTCTACCCTTTTATCATTACCCTCCTTCGGACTTGGAATGCACTAATAAAGGGTTAAAAAACCCACTTTCCGACCATATTAAGGCTTAAGCCCCTCTTCCTGCAAGCTCCAACCACTTTCCAGTGTAACCCCTACCTAAAACCAAGCGCTTAATGCCTTGGGGGCCGATCGCATGATCGCAAATCGCAAAATCGCATGTCCTGGTGAGAATGCTCTGATTACAGATCGCCAGTATTTGCGATGTGATCAGTCGTTCACACAATCCTCTGATCGCGCCCACTCCTCCGATCGCACCGCAAGCTCTGTTTCCCCTGATTATGATTAGCCTCCGCACCCTCCTCTTCCACGTGACCCAGCGCTATGACCGAGCGCTAGCCCCAAAGGTGCTAATATCCATTGTATTCCGGAAGCGTTCCTGACCGTTGATATTTGTAGATCGGACAGCAATCGTTAAACTCCGCAACGCCCGTGTTTTCCCCGTTTAACTCCCTATCGTGCCATCGCCATTCGTTTGCACGCGATCAACGGTTCACAATTCCTCGTCCCGATGGTCCCACAGCGCACTACTTCAAAAACCCAGTGGTTTCTATCACACCGCCTTTGGGCGGAGGGAAGTATTCTCCGATCAGCCATCGATTCCACTCAGCATTCGATGCATGGCAGCAACACTGTTCCAAAACCACTACCCCATCGTGTGTTAACATTCGTCCACAGATGCGCAGCGATATGCATGTGCACCTTCCGATCTGGGGCAGTTGATCCAACGATCGTCATTCCATGAAGCTATGCTAGGTTTAACCCATGCCCACAGTACCCCTAGCCCACTGTTCGTCGTCCTCCATCGTGTTTCCCACCGTCGATCTCCTTTGAGATATGACGGTCCAGATTGGTTTTCTCCCCACTGTTGACTATTCCGTTGTCGACTGGTTCCGCCACGTCACCTCCACGTGCCTCACCGTACATTCGCCCCTCCCCTCTTATGTTTCCATTCAAAGGGTCGAAGTTCAAAGTTTTTCATTCATTTTTCCTCCCGCGTCACCTTCCGACTGTAATCCTTATCGTTTTCACCACACTACGGGTCTTCACGATAGTTTCGCCATATAACCACTCTACATTGTCAGTCTAGCCACCCCCCATTGCGTCCACCACCTCCATTGTTTTCTTAACAAGCTGCGTGTTTTTGCAAGGTTTCCAGAAAGGCGGAAAACCGCCATGATTCATAAGAATCATTGTAAGCAACGGATTGAACAGACAAAATTAAATCTGGAAGCTGGTACTACAGGGAAATGTCAAGAAAGGTGGCGGCAGTATAAGTTCCATCAAAGGACAGAGTTTGAAACTTCGCAAGCCCTATTCGGTGCCATTAAAGCCCAGATCTTGCAGATCGAGACATTTATGGAGCAGTGGAGAGAGAACCCTCTAATGATCAAGGATTTCAGCGTTCAGTATTAAAGGATTGAACCTTAATACAACAGTTTAGAGGCAAAGCAACAGATCAGTGAACCTAAGGATCATTCAAAAGGTACAAAACACAGAGATTCATGAAATCATAGTTCAAATCAGTAGAATGTTTCTTCCAGAACAAGGACACAGTACACATTATTGTTTCACATTATATTGTGTGCAAGCAAGGTTTTCCCCCCCTTACAGCAATCCTATGCTATCAGAAGCATTTGTTTCACAAGCATGGTAGTCCATTCAGTCATTTTGTTTATACGCCAAAAGTACTACATAGTACTGTAGTCAGAGTACATCCAGGGTCATATCAGAGTAATTGGAAGCCTGAAGGAGATCATTCGTGCACCCAAAAATGCCAGAGGTTAATGCTCTGAGTTTAAAAATAGAATGGGCTTCGACCCCCTTCCTCTTATGAGTGTTAATGCTGCATTTAGTTTTCTACCTACCTCCTTTGCTTCTCTTCAGCTATAAAACTCATGAGAAAAACATTGTAAAGGTTGTTGACCAGTTATCAGAGAACTTCAAGCAGTTGCTTTTTGAGACTGAGTCTCTGTGTAAATATTGTAAGATAGGTTGATGGATATGTTTTCAGACTGAGTATTCAGCTATTGGAAATATTGTACTTGATTGGTATTGTTACTTAATATGACAAGCACATTTCTTTGGATCTTGATTTGAAGCAGCAGTGATGTTTTCCTATCTCTGTGTTTACATTCATTTCATTTCGTTTCTACTGGCTTGCATCAGAAATTTGACATAAGACTTACCCTTGTTAGGTACCCTATGTTGCTTCTCTCCTTGCCATTTATGTTTCTCTTCTGAATGTGTTATCTGAGAAATTATTTCAGTTGGTTTAACCAGTGTAGCAGATGTTATTGCCTACTCTCTAATGTATGAATTAAATGAATTCAGTTCTTAGATGCTTCTTATTATAGATTCAGTTGGAAGATTTGGGAACACTGGGGATGAGAGTTTAGCCCTGTCCACTAGGATCCTTGTACGACCTGTTGATCTATAACTTTGTGCTCTGAAATTTGTGTTATCTCCTCCTCTCCTTCTTTCCATATCACATAATCATCTTGAAAGATCCTAAGTTTCAGATGACTAGCCCGATTGAAAGCCGACCTATTGAGTAGCAAGAAAATCCTTTCCTGACTCCATTGCCCAATGGTTTTGAGTATTTCCTGGAATATTTCACCTCTGCCTTATCCCTCTTTGCTCATCGTAGCCTTACATTGAACCCTTCTTTCCTGATAACTAGCAACCAAAACAAAAAATCGAACAAACAAACCTTGTGCCTATAACTAGCCTAACATCTTAAACTTTGAGCTTCATAGACATAAACCTTTGCTCAAATCAGAGAGATCCCTCTCTGGACCCAGGAGGGCTAGATCCTGAGGTCTAAAAGTGGTTCTGATGTTGTCTCATCTTTTGGTCTTTCCAATCTGGCCAAAACATGGGAACCCCAACATAATGGCGATTCCGCTGGGGAGCTGAGTGCATCACACCTTAAACATCCTTAAGCATTCAAAAGACCTACAATCTCTAGTTAGGTTGGAAGTTAAACACCCCTATTCTCACATCAACCTCTATACCATTTGTTGTGTTTTCCCATACTCTTGGACAGAGTCTGGAAAGGGCCAAGTAGCCTCCGAATCTCACACTCTTTCAGAGGTGACATATATGGTAAATGCCCTTTCAGTCAATCTCTGGTTAGAGTTTGCTGTGTTTGAATATATCCTCGAAAAGGGGACATCTCAAGAGCACTGTGGTGGATAGTGTACCCTCCAAAAACTTTCTAAACCCTCCACCTGGTGACTCAAATATTCCATAAACGTTTCAAAGACTCCACTGGTGATTAGTAGGCCTGTTGGTTATCTTGGTTCACATTAGACTCCACTGGGTAACCATCCCCCACAACAAAAACAACCACAGTAGAAGTAACAAGTAGGGTTAAGCTGCTTGGTCAAAAACAACATTCTGGCTTCTAGAACCATTCATACAAGAGCTTACCCTGACCCAGACCCACCTGAAATAGTTGAAAATCCTGAGAGCATCCTGAAGGGAGCTCCTAAACCTAAAATATCAACTATTTCCCAACACATCCATAGAGCTAATTCTACACCAGGAGATCTCACAGCTCTATCACACTTTCACCTTAACCTAGACCTACCTAACAACTTATCTAGAACTAGGTCATTCAGTGAATTAGACTAGCCAGACCCTGAGCTTCCTGATTCACCACAACAAAGTGGTAGACACCTTGGGAATAGACAGACCCTTCCATCTACACCTCCCGATTTACATTTTGTACAAAACTTGGGGCTAAGTCGCCCTAGGTCTACTCATCAGTCCTCTACTGGTCATAATATCCCTGTCATCCATATACCTGCTGCCCAAGCCCCTCTAGCTCATCAAAACATCATCATGGAAGCCTGGTATGCACCTTTGGTTTTACCCCAACCTCTAGTACCCTTACCCAATGATTATCAGTCCAAGATCCCACACTTCACTGCAAAAGAATCCATCACAACCTAGCAACATGTAGATAAAATGGAAGATTCTTTTGACTACATGGAAATTGATGATGATACAATCAAAATGAGAATCTTTGCCCAAAGCTTAGGGGGGATGTGAAGAAATGGTTTAAAGGCCTGCCTCCAGGTAGCAATAATGATCTTCTGGTCTTGTATCAGACTTTCATAAACAAATGGGAAACTAGGGCAAATCCTCGCCAACTCCTAGCAGAGTATATGACCCTTAAAAGAAACATAGGAGAGAGTGTTCACTATTACACAACAAGGTTCAACAACATTTATAATGCTCTCCCTCCACATATGAAACCTCCTCAAGGCATGGCCCTAGAAAAATATCCTGAAGGTTTTGATGCTGACATGGCCTATGAGCTTAGGGATAAGGAATACAACATATTGGAGGACATGTAGAGAGGAGCAGTGAATATAGAAGCCAATATGATTAAAAAAAGAGCAAAACTGAAATCTGAGAGAAGGGTAACATACAGAGATGACAATGTAGCTTCCACATCTGACCAAAATTATGATAAGAAGACTAAAAATGTGGAAATATTATAGAAAATGATGGAAAAAATGGTTGTCACAGTTAGTAACTAGAATAAAAACCAAAACCAGAACCAAAAATTTAGAAGAAACAATAACACTCCCAACAGACAAAGAGAGTCAGACCAACAAGTTATCCCCCCATTCCAAGAGAATTTCCTTGATGAAGATGAGGGAATCATAGAAGAGTCTGAGGGAAACACAATTAATATGTTTGAAATAGAAGATTCAATCCATAACTGTTATTCAGAAGAAGACCAGCCTTCACCCTCTGGTTGGGAGGAGGAATGGTTGGAATCTGAAGATTATAGGTTAGGGTTTGAAAATGCCATGATGCAGGTCAGAGAACAGTACGAACTTAGAAGCAAAAAGAGTCAATAAACTACTAAACCCAAAGCTTCTGAGACTACCATCAAAAAGAGACCTGAGAAATCTTCTAAAGCAACTATTGAAAGTAGCAAACCATCAGCTAAAAGTTCTGGAAAGAGTAAAGAAAAGGACAACCAAAACACTAATGCACAAGGTAAACCAGCTAGCAGTGCTAGCACTGCAGTTAGTGCTCCTGATAAAAATGTCACAAACACTGTACATAATGAGAATCAGCCCACTGATTCAGCCACCAAAGCAGTGGAAAATAAAACAGATATGAGTATCCCAAAGAGTCAGTCCACTTTCAATTTGGAAAGTGATATTGCAAGAATTAAAATCTTTGTCACATTTTCTGAGCTGGCCACTTAGGATGTATATAAAGGCCAAATTTTGAGAGCTTTGAACTTAGGTGAGAATGGTGACTCTGTCAATTTGAATGATGATAAACCTGCCCTCTTGTTTGGTCCTAAGATAGAGGGGAAGTTTCAGGAAGGGGTAGTTCCACCTTTCTATATCAGTCTCAACATTCATGACAAGATCCTGCATAATGCAATGCATGATTCTGGAGCATCTCACAACCTAATGCCTAAGGTAGTTATGGAAAGACTAGGTCTAGAGATAACCAGACCCTACAAAGATTTATACTCTTTCGACTCTAGCAGAGTAAAATGCCTAGGCCTGATCAAAGACTTGTGTGTGATCTTAACTCAAATCCCAGCTAAATGCATGGTTATGGATGTCGTGGTGGCAGATGTGCCACCCAAGTATGGCATGATACTATCAAGATCATGGGGAGCCAAGCTGCAGGGTATAATGCAGATGGATGGCTCATATGCCACAATCCCAATCTTTGGCCAACTTAGAAAACTATATAGGGAGACACAGATGAAATTCCTAGTCAGTAGCCCCAAAAAACTAGAAAATTCACTTGTTTATTATGTACATACAGACCTTGACTCCTTCATATTTTGTAATGATGAATCCTTAGAAGGGCTAGAGTCCAAAAACAGAGATACAAATGGAGAGGCAGAAGCTATGGATTTTAACATAATGGCTGCTCTGGATTTAGAGGACAACGAAGAAGAAAACTGCAATGAAACCTGTAGGATGTGCGGTGGAGACCTGACCCCAAGTGAACAAGAAACAGAGCGTAAATAGCCATCTAGCCAGATCCCTGAACCTCATACATTTCACGAAGAACAAAGTGATCCATAGCTTAGTACAAACCCTATAACACAACACAATGGCGGACCCAGCTACAAGGGAGAAAACAATGATAATCATGAAAAAAACCCCTTATGGGAAATGAGATTTGACGGGTCCTATACTAAAAGGACTGCAGGGGAAAGGGTATGGTTACACGATACAGAAAATGACTACATTTAGAGCCACACCTGTAGCCTGCATTTCAAATGCACAAATAATGTCGCTGAATACGAGGCTCTAATCTTGGGTCTGAATCTGTTGAAGAAAAAAGGAGCCCGTAGGATAACCGTAAGGGGAGACTCAGAGTTAGTTATTAAACAAGTGAACAGAGAATACACAATGAAACATCCTAGGCTGAGAGCACATAGGAATGACACTATGGATTTGTTGAAAATGTTCATTGAATACAAATTAGTGTTTGTTCCTAGAAGTAAAAATGTCATTGCAAATGGATTAGCTTGCCTGGCCAGTTCATACCCCAAAACTCCCAGTGACCAACAAATCATCATTCAAACCAAATTCAAACCTGCTGTGCCAAACAACGAAAAATATTGGCAGGTTTTTGAAGGTGATAAACAGATTGGGGATTTCCTGGTAAGCATAAACGAGTTTGAGTTTTCTGATTCAGACTCTAAATCTGACAGTAGCCACCTAAGTGAAGAATCCTCAGATGAGGAAGAAACACTTTGTAGTATAGAAATAAACTCTTTAGATGAACAGATTGGAAATCCAGACGGAAAATATGAAAATGTAGATAGTGAAGAGGTAGAGGTGTTGTTGGCCAAAGATAAGAATATACCTAGAGGCCTGACACCCTTATAGGACCTTTTTGACTTTGATGATGTGGCAAAAAAGCCCACTATAGAACATGCAGACTCTGATATGGAAGAATGCAACATAGGCACTGAAGATAAGCCCAAAATGATTAGACTGGCTAAGTCTTTACCTGCAAACATGAAGAAAAAATAGATTGACCTTTTCAAGGAATTCATTGATGTGTTTGCATGGAGTTATGAGGACTTAAAGGCCTATGAAAAAAATATCATTTAGCATAAAATACCCTTGAAAGAAAATCAGAAGCCCTTTAAAAAAAAACTTCGCAGAATCAATCCTAAACAATTTCCTGCAGTAGAGAAAGAGATCAAGAAGATGTATGAAACATGTATAATTGTCCCTGTGAGGTTCTCTGATTGGGTATCAAACTTAGTGGCTGTGAAGAAGAAGACAGGAGAAATCAGATTGTGTAGAGAATTCAGGAATCTCAATAGAGCCTCACTCAAAAAAAATTACCCTTTGCCTAAAATGGAACATATTCTGCAGAAGGTAGTAGGTTCTAAGAGGATTTCCTTGCTAGATGGTTTCTCCAGATATAACCAAGTCTTAGTAATCCCAGAAGACCAACTCAAAATAGCTTTTACCACTCCATGGGGTACCTTCATGTATGTGAAGATGCCTTTTGGATTGATGAATGTTGGAGCCACCTTCCAAAGAGCGATGGACATAGCATTTTCAGATGAGATAGGGAACTTCATTGTAATCTACTTGGATGACATAACAGTCTATTCCAAGACTGAAGAAGAACACCTAGAACATATGAGAAAAGTATTCGAAAAATGTCGAAGGATTGGTCTGTCTTTGAATCCCAAAAAGACTGTCTTTGGGCTATAGGAGGGTAGGCTCCTAGGCCACATTATATCCGAGAAGGGAATCAGGATAGACCCACAGTGAGTCGAGGGAATACTACAGATCACACACCCCAGAAACATCAAGGAATTGCAGTCTTTCATTGGGAAGATTAAATTCCTTAGGCGGTTTATTCCAAATCTGGCTGAACACCTTAGGAACATGACTAACATGCTGAAGAAAGGTGCAGGAGTTAGATGGACTGTGGGAGCTAAACAATCTTTTGAATCAGTGAAACTTGCACTTACCCAAGCTCCTATCCTAATCGGCCCAGATTTCTCCAAATATTTCCTGATCTTTTCATTCGCCTAAGAGCATACATTAGCTGCAGTCTTGCTATAGAAAAACACAGAGGGAATGGAACAGCCAATTGCCTTCTTTAGCAAAGCACTTAGAGATGCACCCTTGAAATACAACATCATGGAGAAATAGGCCTATGCTCTGATTAAGGCCTTGAAAGACTTCAGGGTGTACATATTGCATTCTCACACTGTAGCTTATGTGCCCAACATCATAGTTAAAGATATACTGTCCCAAGACCCAGATGGGAAAAGGGGCAAATGGATAGCAGTGATCCTAGAGTATGACCTTGAGATAAAACCCACCAAACTGAGTAAAGGTCAGGGCTTAGCTAAGTTAATGGCCGAATCAAACCTACAAGCCCTAGACATTAACATGATAAGTACCTTGGATGAGCAACAAGAGTTGCCTGATCTCACCGTTGAGGAAAAATTTCAGAGCTCTCCTTGGTATTCTGACATTCTATATGTGCTTACACACCTCAATTCCCCTCCCAGATTATCAAAGACCAAGTCCAGATTCTTAAAACTAAAAACCAAAAGTTACTGCACTATGAATAAAAACTTATACTAGAAGAATCCTAATGGCCTATTGCTAAAATGTTTTCCTGAAAATGAGGCAGAGAGGGTTAAACAATAATTACACGCTGGAGAATGTGGAGGCCACCTGAGTTGGAAAGCCACTGCAAACAAAATACTCAGAGCTGGCTATTATTGGCCCACACTCTTCAATGATGTTCATAAAATGATAGTTGCTTGCCACAAATGTCAGATCTTTGAGGGCAAAAGAAAACTCCTCCCTTTACCCCTACAAACCATCACTTTTGAAGGTCCCTTTCTGCAATGGGGCCTATATTTCATAGGGAAAATTCATCCTTCTTCTTCTGCTCAGCACAAATGGATCCTAACAGCCACAAATTATTTCACTAAGTGGATGGAGGCCATGCCCACTAGGAATGCCACAGATTCAGTCATCATTAGTTTCCTAGAAAGTCACATCCTCTCTCGTTTTGGCTGCCCAAGGAAAATAATCACTGATAATGCTACTGGTTTCGGATCCAAAAAGATGGTTGATTTTTGTCACATGTGCCAAATAGCACTTGGTCATTCAACTGCCTATTACCCTCAAGGTAATGGATTAGCTGAATCATCAAACAAGAGCCTGTTGATCATCATCAAAAAACTGTTGGAAGAGAACAAAAAATCATGGCATAGCAAGCTAGTACATGCTTTGTGGGCTGACAGGCTTACAACCAAGAAGTCCATTGGCATGTCACCATTTCAGCTTGTCTATGGAACAGAAGCAGTATTCCCTACCAGCCTTGGGATACCAGTGATCAAACTGATCCAAGAGATCCAAACAGAAGAAGACAACATGGTGAGGAGAATAAATCAGACAATCCATCTTCAACAAACAAGGGAAGAGGTCTACAACAGAGCAGTGAAATTTTAGGAGAATATAAAGAAATTGTTTGACAAAAGAACCAAAGCTGTTGATTTCAAGGTTGGAGATAAAGTTTTGAAGTGGGATTCGAGAAGAGAGGATAAAGGAAAGCACAACAAATTTGACAGTTTGTGGCAAGGTCCATACCTCATCCAGGCCACTATGGGTCCAAATGCTTTCTTCTTATAAGAACTAGATGGTATAGAGTTGTTTGGGGGTCCTGTCAATGGCAGGATGCTCAAACACTACTTCTGCTAATTTGCAATTTCCATTTTCATTTCCATTTTACATACCATTGCAGTTTTTATTTTCAACAAAAGAAAAATGTTTCAAAAAATTGAGGAAAAGAGAGGTTCAGACATGCTTAAAACGTGGACCTATGATATGCAAAAGAGTGGCTCTAATAAACTCAAAACCCGAGCCAAAGAAAGTAAAACAGCTGGTCCTAGCATGCCAAAAATCTGGATCAGCAAAGGAAAAAGAAGAATCAGCTCTAACATGCCCAAAACTAGAGTTGAGATGAAAAAGGAAGTGACTCTAACATGCTCAAATATTGAGTCACAAAGGGAAAGAAGGATGTTTCAAGTTTTAGATCTCAAGCCTTCACAATTTTTTTTTCCAGTTTTCTACAAATTTTGTCCATGTGCAACTATATTTATGCCTTGGACCCACAGCAAGTCAGACAGTCTAATCCTGGCTTGACTGTTTTTCAATTTCTGCTATAGAATGTAGAGAAGAAATTTGCTGGACAGTTTAATCCCAACAGATATTAGATTAGTTAGAGAAACATATGAGACCAACAGTCTAATCTGGTCTCATGGAGAAATAAGGGTAGGTTTAGAAGAGGTTTATTTTCTGTTTGCAAAAATAAATGATGTAAAGGGTCTACTAGTTCCAATTCACCCCAGAAGAAAAAATGCTAGGATTGTAAGATGGGTAGGTAGTTTGGTGGGAGAGTTTTTTTGTTGATGTAATGTCTTTATAGTGTGGCAGCTGATCAAAGAAAAGGGATGTGCCAAGCAGCAGGCAACTGGCCTACTCCAAAGATCTATTCTCTGAATTCTTGACTCCTTCAAGAAGAAGCCATCCCCATGTGGAGCCACTGTTAGCCCCCCAATAAATTTTTGACAAAAGAAAAGTATGGGGCTAAATTGTTTTTGAGCCTTCAAGGAATGCATCTCCCCTGAAGACACATAATCCTTGAAGTCTCCTATGCCTTTCCCTTTAATAAATTTCCCTCTGCATAACTCTCCATGTTGCCCCTTTCTTCCCCTTTTCAAAGTCCCTTTCCATCCCATTTTTCCCTCAATTTCCCCTTTAAGCCCTACCCTCACCCTTTGTTGTGCCATTTTCCCTTTCTACCCTTTATCGTTACCCTCCTTAAGCCTTGGAATGCACTAATAAAGGGTTAAAAAACCCACTTTCCCACCATATTAAGGCCTAAGCCCCTTTTCCCGCAAGCTCCAACCACTTTCCTGTGTAACCCCTACCCAAAACCAAGCGCTTAATGCCTTGAGGGACGATCACATGATCGCAAATCGCAAAATTGCACGTCCTGTTGAGAACGCTCTGATTATAGATTGTGAATATTTGTGATGCGATCAGTCGTTCGCACTATCCTCCGATCGCATTGCAAGCTTTGTCTCCCCCGATCGCGATTATTCCCTGCTCCCTCCTCTTCCACGTGACCCAGCGCTATGATCGAGCGCTAGCCCCAAAGGTGCTAATCTCCATTGTGTATCGGAAGTGCTCCTGACCGTTGATCTTTGTAGATTAGACGACGATCGTTAAACTCTGCGGTGCTCGTGTTTTTCCTGTTTAACTCCCGATCGCGCCATCGTCGTTCATTTGCACGTAATTAATGATCCATATTTCCTCGTCCTGGTGGTCCCGCAACGCACTACTTCAAAAACCCGGTGGTTTCTATCGCACCGCCTTTGGGCTGAGGGCGGTATTCTCTGATCGACCAGTGATTCCACTCAGCATTCGACGCGTGGCAATGACACTATCCCAAAACCACTACCCCATCGTGCGTTAACGTTCATACGTGGATGTGCAGTGATATGCACGTGCACCGTTCTATCTGGGGCAGTTGATCCAACGGTCATCATTCCATGAAGCTACGCTAGGTTTAACCCATGACCACCGTACCCCTAGCCCACTATTTGTCGTCCCCTGCCATGTTTTCCACCGTCGATCTCCTTTGAGATCTGACGGTCCAGATTTGTCTTCTCCCCACTATCAACTATTCCGCTATCAACCAGTCCCGCCATGTCACCTCCACATGCCTCACCGTACATTCGCTCCTCCCGTCTTATATTTTCATTCAAAAGATCGAAGTTCAAAGGTTTTCATTCATTTTTCCTCTCACGTCACCTTCCGACTGTAATATTTACCGTTTTCACCACACTATAAGCTCCTCTCCATGATATTCACAACAACCAGTTACCAAAGCTTCCATTGGTTGGTTTAGCCACCACTCAAGCAGGCCCACCACCTCCACTGTTTTCTTAACAAGTTGCGTGTTTTTGCAGGGTTTCCAGAAAGGCAGAAAACTGCCATGATTCATAGGAATCATTGTAAGCGGCGCATTGAGCAGACATAATTAAATCTAGAAGCTGGTAATATAGGGAAATGTCAAGAAAGGTGGCGGTAGTATAAATTCCATCAAAGGACAGAGTTTGAAACTTCACAAGCCCTATCCGGTGCCATTAAAGCCCAGATCTTGCAGATCTAGACATTTATGAAGCAGTGGGAAAAAACCAGCTTATGATCAAGGATTTCAGTGCTTGGTATTGAAGGATTGAACCTTAATACAAGAGTTTAGAGGCAAAGCAACGGATCAGTGAACCTAAGTATCATGCAGAAGGTACAACACGCAAAGATTCATGAAATCAGGGTTCAAATCAGCAGAATGTTTCTTCCAAAACAAGGACATAGTACACATTATTGTTTCAGTTTATATTGTGTCCAAGCAAGGTTTTCCCCCCTTATAGCAATCCTATGCTATCAGAAGCATTTGTTTCACAAGCATGGCAGTCCATTCAGTCTTTTTTTTATACACCAAAGTATTGCGCAGTACTACAGTCAGAGTACATCCAGGGTCATATCAGAGTAATTGGAAGCTTTGAAGGAGATCATTCGTGCTCCCAAAAAATGCCAGAGGTTAATGCCCTAAGTTTAAAACAGAATGGGCTTCAGCCCCCTTCCTCTTCTGAGTGTTAATACTGCATTTAGTTTTCTACCTACCTCCTCTGCTCCTCCGGAGCTATAAATTCACGAAGAACTCATTGTTTTGGTTGTTGATCAGTTATCAGAGAACTACAAGTAGTTTCTTTGAGACTCAGTCTCTATGTAGAGATTGTAAGATAGGTTGAAGGATATGTTTTCAGACTAAGTATTTAGCTATTGGAAATTTTGTACTTGATTGGTATTGTTACTTAATATGACAAGCACATTTCTTTGGATCCTGATCTGAAGCAGTGGTGATGTTTTCCTATCTCTGTGTTTACATTCATTTTATTTCGTTTCTACTAGCTCGCATCAGAAGTTTGGCATAGGATTTACCCTTGTTAGGTACCCTATGTTCCTGCTCTCCTTGCCATTTATGTTTCTCTTCTGAATGTATTATATAAGAAATGATTTCAATTGGTTTAACCAATGTAGTGGATGTTATTGCCTGCTCTCTGATGTATGAATTAAATGAACTCAGTTCTTAGATGTTTCTTGTTATTGATTTAGTTGGAAGATTTGGGAACACTGGGGATTAGAGTTAGCCCTATCCACTAGGATCCTTGTACGTCCTGTTGATCGGTAATTTTGTGCTCTGAAATATGTGTTATTTCCTACCTTCTACTTTCCATATCACCTAATCATCTTGAAGATCCTAAGTTTCAGATGAATAGCCCAATCTAAAGCCTGCCTATTGAGTAGCAAGAAAATCCTTTCCTGACTCCATTGCCCAATGGTTTTGAATATTTCCTGGAATATTTCACCTCTGCCTTATCCCTCTTTGCTCATCCTGGTCTTACATTGAACCCTTCTTTCCTGATAACCAACAACCAAAACAAACAATCAAACAAACAAACCCGTGCCTATATCTAGCCTAACATCTTAAACTTTAAGATTCATAGAAATAAAACTTTGCTCAAATCAGAGAGATCCCTCTCTGGACCCAAGAGGGCTAGATCCTGAGGTCTGAAAGTGGTTCTAATGTTGTGTCATCTTTTGGTCTTGCCAATCTGGCCAAAACATGGGAACCCCAACATCATCCAAATTGTTTTTGTTTCCCTTCTTATACTTGATCAAAAAATTAAACTTTTGTAAAAACCCCATCCACTTGTAATGCATGGTCTGTTGTAGCTTACTTTGGGCCTAAAATTACTATAATATTTGGTGATTTATGTGGATTACTGTCTCCTTTCCTATCCGATAGTGTTTCCACTTCTTCACAACTTGCACCATGGCTTATAGCTCTTTATCATAGGTAGGTTAGTTAATAACTTCCCCATGAAATGCTTTAGAATGGTAGAAAACAGGCCTTCCTCCTTGCATCAAGACATCTATCATAGCATCCCCACTCACATATATCTCCACTTCAAAGTGAAGCTGCAAGTTTGGTAATGCTAGAACTGGTGCTTGATTGATCTTCTTCTTTAGCTCCTCAAAAGCCTTCTGCTAACCTTTTCCCAAACTCTTGCCACTTACTGTTATGGCATGGAAAAATGTTTCTACCAATGAAAATGAGGCTATGAATTTCCTCAGGTACTGTGCTGCCCCAGTGAAAATATGGACCACAGAAACATTAGTAGGTGCCGACCATTTCATGATGGCCTCCATCTTGGAAGGATATATCTTCATTTCTCCTCCACTGATCACATACCCCAAATAGACCAAGGATTGATATGCAAACTCACACTTCATGTGATTTTCTAGTAGTTGGTGCTTCTTCAATGTTTCCAGCAACTGCATCAAATTTGAAATATGTTCCTCCCTGGTAGCACTATATACCAATATATCATCGAAATAAAGAATAACAAATGAATCTATAAAAGGGTGTGGTACATCATTCATTAATATTGTAAATGTAGTTGGTTTATTACATAGGTGAAATGGCATAAATAACCACTCATACAAAAATTTCCTTTTTTTTAAGGTGTTCTTCCATGTATCTTCTTCTTTGACTCAAACGTGGTGAAATCCAGACTTCAAGCCCACCTTGGTGAAGTACTTTTCTTGATGAAACCGACCTAGTAGATCATCTATCTTGGGAAGGGGGCATTTGTTCTTTAGTGTGATTTTATTTAATGCCCTGTAATCTATACACATCCACCAAGTCCCATTGTTCTTTGGCAGAATGGTGATGGGTGGCCCACATGGTGATGTACTCGGTCGAATGACACCCTGTTCCAACAATTTCTGCAACTATTTCTTCACCTCACTTTCTTCTATCATAGATTGCCCGTATTAAATCCAATAAATTGGCAACATGGAGTATAGAAATATCTTGATCTCATGCTCCACTTTTCTCTTAGGTGGTAATCCTTTATGCTCTCCAAACACTTCCATGTATGCCTATAACAACTCCAATTGTTGTTGTTTTTTTTTAGTACACCCCTCAAGGGATGACTTGCCTCTTATTGTCTCCTTTCCAAATTGACTTTCTATTAAAAATAATAAAACATACTTCTTGCTGGAACTGATAAATTTCTTGGCTTGGTTGGCACTTACCAGTGAAATTTCTGACTTGCCTTTGTGCGCACTGACGACAAATGATTTTCCGTCCTTGATGATCTGGTATTGATTGGATCTCCTCATGAACATTGCATCTCTCATGCACGTGTATGGACTCCCAAACATGAATCCTCATAAAAAAAGTTGAACCACATATAGATCGACTTCATCAATAAAATTAGCACTGATAACAAATATAATTTTACATTGTTTTTCTACCCTCAACTCCACATCCTTATTTACCCATCCTAGTGGATGTGGGTTTGGATGATCACAAAATTCCATCCAAAATTCTTTACCAGTTCTCTTGAAATGAGATTCACTTGTGATTTTGAGTCAAACAAAGCAACAATCTTCGTCTTCTTGACCTGTATCTTTATATGAAATAGTTTGGTCATTTCTTTCCTTTCATGTTGCTGAAGGCTTCTCAGATTCACCTCCTTCTTCACTGACATAAACACAATATTCTCATCCATGTGTGGGTTGTTTCCAAATTGATTTCTCAAATCTGTGACCATGAGATTCTTCTTCTTGTTATATTTCTTCTTATTCTTCGGGTTTAGCTCCGGATGCAACTTCCAACACTTCTCCTCTATATGGCCATCAATGTTGCAGTGGTTGCATTGGTTGATAGGATTTTTTTACTGGTGTGTTGTAATTGTCGTATTTTAACTTTTCTCCCTTTTTTCTTATTCTTCCCCTCCTTAGAATATTCTTTTCTCTCCTTTTGCATCAATGCACTTGATTTCACTCTTTTAAGACCTATGTTCTCCATGTATTTTTCTTGTACACAAACCTGATTCACTGATTTGGGCTTGAAAAACATAACTTGCTAAAATTGATGGCAGTGCAGACCTACCAAATACTTGAGGAGTACATCTGGGTTCTTGGTAGAGATAACCAACATTATATCCATCTTTTTGAATTCAATGGTGTAATTTTTCATGCTTTGGCCTAAATTTTTCTTGAAGTAATGCCACCGGATCCACTAGTCCTCCATGTACCCACTTAGTCACTTGAGGCTATCGCTCCAATCTTACGGGTTCTGTGTGGCTCTCCCACCAAGTTAGTGCATGGCCCTCCAATTTCAGCCACACGAATGAGATTTTTTGTCCTTCCTCAATCTGATGGACGCTAAAATAAATTTCCAGTTGCTACAACCAATGGTTACACTTTCGAGCATCGATCTCACCATGGTATGGTTTGATATCGAATTTTCCTTCCATTTTAAATATGGATTGATTCACAACACTTGAACCAGGTTTATCTTTTTCAAGTTATTTGTTCGGTTGGTTCTCTATTTCTCCCTATCCTATGATCCCCATTCAAATTTGTACTATGCATTCGAACCCCTATATTCTCCAAATATCACCATATTTCTATTCAAGGCCACCATGAGGAGGCTTATATTATGGTTGATATCCATGGCTTGTTTTTCCAGCTGCGTAAACCTAACCTATGAAGGATCACAAGGTTCGTTTATAGATTTGTCGGCCATTTAGGTTTTATGATTTTCGCCCTGTCGATGTAGATCCCTACAATTTTCACAAAATACCCAAATAAGTCTACTATGATACTAAATGATTCATAAATTGCTGCAGATATTCCACTAGACATTTCCTCATGACATATTTGATAATAGTATATTAAAATACCATATTTTCACACTATTGCAATTTTATTAAAATTATATATATGTATATTTTACTGGAATTATTGCACGCATGTGAATAGAAAATATGCAGAAAAGTAGAGAACAAAAAAATAAGTTCACAAACACATATTACACAAGATATTCTCTCTAGGAAACCCTTTCAAGAGAAAACCCAGTTGGAAGGTGACGTTGCTTCGCTCTCTTTCTCTATCTAGAAATATGCCTGCAGGTATAAATAAGTAATGTATGTGGCTTGTGGATTGCTACAATGCACAAATACTCTTTTTGTGCTCTACCTCCTTGTTGAAAATACTGAGAGGGGGTGAATCAATATTTCTTTTCAATTTATTTTTTTACCAATTAAGATCACTTATATTTTGAACACAAAATGAAAAATATAGAATAAGGATTTTATTAATTAGATATAACGATGACTTAAATCCTCTTCTTTACAATGGATCAAGTACAATAATGGTTCAGGGCTCCAACCCTAGATTAAGACACCAATCTTCAATATCCCAGGCTCCAACCTATAGGGATCCAACCCTATCTTCCAAGGCTTCAACCTTATCACTTTGAGGCTCCAACCTATACTTACAAGCATCAAATTGGAATTCATGAGGCTCCAACCTATAGGGATCCAACCCTATCTTCCAAGGCTTCAACCTTATCACTTTGAGGCTCCAACCTCTAGGGATCCAAACCTATCTTCCAAGGCTCCAACCTTGTCACTCTTAGGATCCAACCTCTAGGGCTGCCACACTATCTGTGGTATAGGCATCAACCTGGTATTCTTGAGGACTTCTATCCTCTAGGGCTCCAACCCTAACTTCCAAGGAACCAACCTTTTGTATATGAGGCTCCAACCTCTAGGGATCCAACCCTCTGCTTCAATTTTTCAAGTAAGTTTCTGATTCTTCACGACTACTAATATTTTCTTTAACGAGCCCTGTCAATGTCTTCACCTTTAGAAATTCCTTCTTCAAATTACTTCATCAATGAAAACCTTATATTTTCAGAAGGTGTCACCAATTCTCTTCATGTTACCCAAGAAGTCTTCCACAAGGCTACTCCATAAGGGATTCAACAAATTTTCTTCTTCACAAATGACTTCTTTAAGACAACCTTCAAGGATTAATGACTTCTAGACTTATCCAAAATTTCTCCAAATGATTTGCTTCAAGGATCTTCAACTTTGCTTTGACAAATATCTGCAAGAGGTTGCTCCAAGATTTTTCAATAGCTTCTCTAGGGACACTTATTTACACTTCAATATTAGGTCAAATACCTACCCAAAACATTTATTCACTTATTTGAAGTTTGAACAAGGACCTACTCAAAACTTCTTCAGTGATTGCTTTCAAATGTTGCTCACACAACCTTCAGGATGTGCTCAGACTGTTCTCCATCATTTTTTCTAGATTAATCCAAGCTTCTACAAGCCTTAGTTCACTAGTCCAAATTTCAATCTATAAGTCTGAGACTTCAAAGTCCTAGCCTCCACAGATCAAGCCTCCCATAGGCTCAAGAATTTTGAAATATGTAACTCCAAGCCTATTTACTCCACATATCTATAATTCTGAGTTTCCAAAGTTCTACCTAAACCTCAACAGGTGGCAAGTAGTCTTAGTTTCTGATAGGCTAAAACCCCCAAGACCGAGCCTTAAAAATTGACTACAATTCGTAACACAATTTAGAGGGCTACTTCCATAACACGAGTCACTAGTTAGAGTTATATCACTATCCAACACCAAGTTCACTATTTATATGACTACATATGTAGCCACAAGAAATAATTCTGAACTGTTCTTAGACTAGACACCAAAGGTACGAGCCTTGGGCTGTAGGTGTTCTAAAATTTACACAAATTTGAGCTGTTGTAGTTGTTTGAGCTTCACAGAATGACACTAATATGAATTTTATGGAAGTACTCAACAAGTCAGATTTGCTCTTGTTATCACAAGTCCGTGATTAGGACATGTTTTAGTTTCTGTTTATAAGGACAGTGATATTTGAGTCTCCAACCACAGTGATAATGACCATGTCCGAGTCTCTGATTTCCACACTTAATTTGAAGTAAGACACCCCAAAACAGGTCTGAGTTCTTCAAATTTCCTAGACTTTAGACTTGATCTTAAATCCTTCTCTCCTCAACCTTTTCTATTTCTTTGTCTTCTCACTCTATTTCTCACTGAAATTCTTCTCTGAATTCTCACCCAACTTCTTTTCTTGATTAATTAAAACAAACTTGTATTTATAGTGATTTCATCCTCCAATAAAAAAATATGACTGTTGGAGAATGAGAGCAGACATATAAATGTTGGCTTAGGTTGGCTTGCAATAAAAATATATATTTCATTATTAAAAAATAACATTCTCTCATTCTATAAGGAGTTAGGAGACAAGTAATACCTTGTTGGAAAGAGGAAAAATCCTCTACAAGATGATGTTAAATTCATTCTTCAATGAGGTCAATTTTCCATCGAGAAAAATGGATTTTTTGAATTTTCATCATTATTTTTAGGATTTTATGCTTTGGATAGTGCTAGGGTTCATTCTTCATATAATTAGGCCTTCAAGTTTATGCGGAATCCTTTACATGTACTCTTCATTAGGATTAGGGCTTTATTCATGTATGTGAAGGTCTTCTTCATAGGCTTAGGGTTCCATTCATGTTGGGGATCATACGTATTAGGACTTGCATCAATATGTTAGGGCTAAGGCATCTTCACTGAGGCTAGAAACATTATATATCAAGCATTAGTTCTAGGGCTTGCATTACTAGGTCATTGTGATCAACAATCAAGAGCTATCCAGAGCTAGGGTTTCATGGGAATCTAGGGAAAAATGACGCATCACAAGAATATTTTCCATCATAAAAAAATCTATATTGATATCAATGACAACCTTGACCAATACTCTCCACCTTTTTCATTGATGGAAATATTCTTTCCCTTCCAACAATTTCTTCCCCTTTGACATCAATGGAAAATGGGGTGCCTAAGAACTCCCCCTATCAAGATGCTTCTCTTCATCATATTTTCTTCATCAATGATCATTTTCCATGATAGATATGTTTATCCTCGTGTCATGGTGCTTGTATTAAATGAAATTTCTCCTCCTAAGACTTTGTATACCTTCATGGAAATGGATGAGGTAGATGATCATCCAACTCCTCCTGCATGCATAAATTCCTCTATCTCTTATTTTTTCTTCCTTGTGATTAAGTGTAGGGCATCTTCACAATTTCATGCTTTTCTTCAATGTATTTACTCTCGAGAGATGATCTATCAATATTTTCCATGTGTGACTTATTAAGGGTTTCATAGGGCTCTTATCAAATAGCTTCTGCAAGAATTGTTAAGAATCATAATCTCCCCCTAACCATATGGTTTCCTTTTTGGTAGAGTATCATCATCAAAACTTGGAATATCACATCTACCAAAGATGCCTTCGTCAAATCAACAACATGTGTTGTTGGCTTGAGTGTTAAAGAGACTTTATGATCCAATTTTATTCCTTCTCCATACTTGTTTAACTTTCTTTTCTAGACTGGTAGTCATATTTTTAACTTGTTTAAGGACCCAAGTCAAGTTACAATCACGAGCCATATGTCCAATTTTATGGAAATTGAAGCACTCCATCTTGTTCATGAATGAGGAATCATGAATTATTCTTGCAAGGTTTCTTTCTAGTGAGATGATGTGGACCATTATATTTTCCCTTGTGGTATGCCATACAATCCTTTGCCATGTGCCCAAAATTTGTACAAGAATAGCAATAACCAAAAAATATACTTTGGTACCTAGAGGATGGAGATTTCCTTGATGTACTTCCAAAGTAATTCTATCTTGGGATTCTTTGATCAAATTTATTGCCTCTTGAATTCTTGATGCCATCTGCATATCTTCTTGGAGTAGGGTTTCTTCTAATGTCATCTTGACTCTTCTCCTTGCCTTTTATAGAACTAGAGGCATCAACATTTCTTCTAGCCTTCTTGACATCCTTGTTGTTTGAAGAATTATGGTTTGCATCATTCTTGCTTGAGGGTTCACCTGCATAGCCAAGACCTAATTTATCAAGGGGGGATATTTGATGACTTAGGGTGTCATCTAGGGTTTGAGAGCTCTTTAGAATCTTGTTAAATTGATCAACATATTTTCTTAGGAGATCAATTTCTTCTTTCATCATCTTGAATTCTTCATCCTTCTTTGTTATATGGATCTCCATTTCTTTCTTCATCCTTGAATCTTCACATATTTTGGGCTTGAAAGAGGTGATATTTGATTTTAATTTGAAGATCTATTCTTCTCTATCTTCAAGTTGGAATTTCATGACATTTATTTCTTTTACTGCTTCATCGAATTGTCCTTCCAGGAGTGCCAAAGCTTCCATCACCTTTTCATCTCCTTGTGCTTATTTATTTGCTTAGATTCTAGTTGATATTTAAGAGAGGATACATATTCTTTGTATTGACAAATTTTTTCTTCAATTTTGTTCGAGTCCTTGTGACTTTGTTCAAGATGGCTTGACAAAGTGTCTTCCATTTTGTTTTCTTTATCCAAATTATTTTTCATGGATATGACTTCTTCATGGTGCCTTTTCTTGTTTTGATCAAATTCTTCCTTTAGCTTGGTGATCTCCTTATATTTTTCTTATACTTGAAGCTTGAATAGATCAAATTTATTCCTTGTATTTTCAAGGTTATTGTTACCATCTTGTGCTAGCTTCTTGAGCTCCTAATTTTCCTTTTTCAAAATGCTAATCTCTTCTCAAGCAGCTACAAGTTTTTCCATGAGATCTTCTATGAATTCTTCTTCATCTTCTATGTCCTACTTGGTCTTGATATATTGATTCTTTTTTTCATCTTCCTTTATGGGTTATAGATTTCCTTCTTTCTTTTCATCATCTTCATGAATAGAGGTCATGGTAAATTTTCCTTTTAAGTGAAGATCTTGAAGTTTTTCCCACATATCTTTTGTGGATGAACATTCCTCCACTTTTGCCTTTATATGATCTTGTAGCCCACTCAAGATTTCCTTCATATCTCTTTCATTATATTCCTTGGATTCCTCTTCCATCGTGCTTTCAGTAATCAATGATTCCCAGACTTCAAAACATTGAGCCATTAAAAACTTCTTCATTCTCACCTTCCATATATCTAAGTTTCTATTGAACAATGGAGCTTTCCCAATTTGATTTTCTTCAGTTTTCATTGTTGAGGAAGAGGCATACTTAGAAGGATTGAAGGATTTCTTCCTTGTCTTTGCCATTTGTGTTCTAAGGATCAACCTTTAAGTTGTTAGTCTTTGAGTGAAGGTACTGGCTCTAATACCAATCGTTGGAAATATTGAGAGGGGGTTGAATTAGTATTTATTTTCAATTTGTATTTTTACCCGTTAAGATTACTTATATTTAGAACACAAAATGAACAATATAAAATAAGGATTTTATTAATAAGATATAACGAGGACTTAAATCCTCTTCTTTACAATGGATCTTGTAAAATAATAGTTTAGGGCTCCAACCCTAGATGAAGTCACTAATCTTCAATCTCCTAGGCTCCAACTTATACTTTTCCAAGCACCAACTTGGACTTCACGAGGCTCCAACCTCTAAGCATCCAGCCCTATCTTCCAAGGCTCCAACCTCTAGGGCTTTGACCCTATCTTTAGTACAGGAACCGACCTGGTCTTCTTGAGGACTCATATACTCTAGGGCTCTGAACCTATATTCCAAGGCACCAACCTAGTCTCTATGAGGCTCCAACCTCTAGGGCCCTAACACTCAACTTCAATTTGTCAAGATAATTTTATGATCCTTCAAGGCTCCCAATAACTTCTTTAACGAGCCATGTCAATCTCTTCACCTTTAACAATGTCTTCTTCAAATTAATTCATCAATGGAAAACTTATCTTTTCATAAGGTGTCACCATTGCTCTTCATGTTACCCAATAATTCTTCCACAAGGATAATCCATGAGGGATGTAACAAAGTGACTTCTTCATAGATGGCTTCTTTAAGACAACCTTCAAGGATTAATGACTCCTAGACTTCTTCAAAATTTCTCCAAATGATTTTTTTCAAGGATCTTCAACTTTTATTTGATAAATATCTGTAAGAGGTTTCTCCAATATTTTTCAATAGATTCTCCCGGGACACTTCTTTACTCTTAAAGAACTGGTCAAATACCTACCCAAAACATTTCTTCATCTTTTTGAAGTCTAATCAAGGAGCTGCTCAAAAATTATAAAATGATTTCTTTCAAATTTTGCTCACACAACCTTCAAGATTTGCTCAAATTGTTCTCCATGATTTGTTCCATATTAATCCAAGATTTTAAAAGCCTTAGTTCACTATTCCAAATTTCAATCCATAATTCTGAACCTTCAAAGTCCTAGCCTAAACATATCAAGCCTCCCACAGTTCCTAGCCTTCGCAAATTTGTAATTCGAAGCCTCTTCCCTCCATATATATGTAGTTATGAGCTTCCAAAGGTATATCCAAACTTCCATAGGTGGTTATTATAGGGATATTTCCACATAGGTAAGTCTCTGTTGTTCATAGTCTAAAACGACCAAGACCGAGCCTTAAAATTTGACTGAAATTCGTAACACAGTTTAGAGGGCTACTTCCATAACATAGGTCACTAGTCCAAGTTGTATCACTTTCCATCACCAAGCTCCCTATTTATATGACCGCAGATGTAGCCATAGGAAAGAGGTGTGAAGTGTACTTAGAATAGACACCAAAGGTTCGATCCTTGGGCTATAGTTGTTCTAAAATTTACAAAAATTATATTTGTTGTAGTTGTCTGAGCTCCATAGAATGACACAGATCCGATTTTTTTGGCAGTCCTCAACAAGTATGAGTTGTGCATGTTATCACAAGTATGTGATGAGGATTTTTTCGAGTTTCATTCTATAAGGACAGTGATATTCAAGGCTCCAACCATTGTGATAATGAACCTATTTGAGACTGTGATTTTTGCACTTAATTGGAAGTATGAAGACACCCAAAAACAAGTTTAATTTCTTCAACTTACTTATAATTTAGATCTGACCTTAAATTATTATCTCCTCGACCTTATCTATTTCTCTGTCTTGTCACTGTATTTCTCACCGCAATTCTTCTCTGAAATATCACTGAACTTGCTTTATTGATTAATGAAAATTGGCTTGTATTTATAGTGATTTTGTCCTCCAAAAAAAGTCGTGATTGTTGGAGAATGAGAGTCAACATATATATGTTGGGTTAGGTTGGCTTGTAATAAAAATATATATTTCATCAATAAAAAAAAAATTCTCTCGGTCTAGAAGGAGTTAGGACACAAGTAATACCTCGTTGGAAAGAGGAAAAAATACTCTACAAGCTAATGTTAATTTAATTATTCAATGAGGTAAAATTTCCATCAAGAAAAATGGATTTTGTGAACTTTCATCATTATTTTCAGGTGCTTTGAATAGTTCTATGTCTAATTCTTCATATATTTAGGCCTTCAAGTTTATGCGGGGTCCTTCACATGTACTCTTCATTAGGATTAGGGCTTCATTAATGCATGTGAATGTATTCTTCCTAATAGGCTTAGGGTTCCATTCATGTAGGGAATCATACGTATTAGGTATTGCATCAATATGTTAGGGCTAACACATCTTCACCCAGGATAGAAACATCATATATCAATAATTATTTCTAGGGCTTGCATTACTAGGGAATTATGATCAATAATCAAGAGCTATCTAGAGCTAGGGTTTTATGGGAATCTAGGGAAACACCACGCATCACAAGAATGTTTTCCATCACAAACAATGCCATATTGAAATCAATGAGAAACTTTAACAACACTCCTGTTGGAGCAGGGTCTCCCAAAGGCTATGAATTTTGTCCATTTTTGTATAATTTTGTATTGTTTAGTATAACGCAGGGTTCTTGGGGTGGGTCAAAGCCCCTAACGCATTGTGAATGGGTCAAGGGTAGACCAAGAGTTCGCAAACCACAGTTTGTGGACCATTTGATATGTAGGCTAAATCTCTATAAATAGATGAACCTTTTTTGAGTCATAGGTAGGAATGAATAGAGATTGATGCAAAGTACGAACTGTTAAGTCTGTGGTAAGGTTTTTTGGGTTAGGACTCTTGATGGCTGTGTGCGATGAGATCCTCTATATTGTTGTGTTCATACCCTGCTGGCTGTGTTCACAGGTGGTAATTTGGGAATGTAAGATGATTTTTGGGTAATAATATAGATGTGCAAAAGTATTGCAGATATTTGCTATTATCTCGACCTGATCTATTATGGTTGATGTGAACTAGAGTTATATGATATATTTGTAAGCTGTGAACTGTCTATGTTTAAGGTAAATGCATCTGTGATCTGTTAATTTGCTGCAAATATAATGTTCTGTGATTATAGTTGATAGTGTGCACATGGATGTGAGCCTGTTAATTAGATCTGATAGCTGTATTCCGGTTATTTATTGGAACTCCTGCGAACGACCTTTGGCCATATAGATCTGATAATTGCGAACTGGCTTGACTTACCTGCTCTCTCCCAGGGTGTGGAAACCTGGTTCCAGCACCCTCCCATACTGCTTCGAGTGAGACTTTGGCCTGCGCAAGAAGGTCACTACTGAAAGGGCTAGTAGTATAGGGGTTTGTTGGAAAACCTTAAATTTCAAACCTAGGTCAGGACCCCTCGAGCCAACAAATGGTACCGTCGCCAGGACCGAAATCATTTTGAGAGAGATCGGGTAATGCCAAGGCCATATTGGAAAGATGAAAGAAAGGAAATTGATGAATGGTTTGAAAAACAAGTTCAGGAATTTGCAGTAAAAGAAAACCACAGTAAGAAGTTGACCACCAAAGAGTGGAAGAATAAGTATATTTTCACAGAGATCTATGAGATCTTCTTTTTAGCAATTGTGATCGAGCTCTAGGAGTGGCTCGCAAGGCAAGTCGAATTTCAGAAGTGTTGGAAAGACGATCGGGTCACCTAGTGGACCCCAGAATGGATTCGATAGCTGGAAGAGACCGACAACACCATTACTCGCACAGTAGATCACTAGGTGGATAGTGTGATAGGAGGATTTGTGACTGAATTGTATTCGATCAATTCGTATCCTACTTAGAAGTAGAGAAAAGGTTCTTCAAGGGGTTCCAGGGTAATTTTTTGAAGACTTTGCCATTACTGATTAAGATCTTATTGTGTGAAAAAATCATTTTGTGTAGCTACATGGAGTGAATGACTCCGACCAGAGTGAGGGCATAATGCACAGTGGTAAGTACTAAAAAACTAACCAAGAGGGAAATCTATCTATCTACAGTCCAGTAAGTAATTTTTCTACGCATAGCCCTCCGTCGACGCCACTGTCAAACCCCCATAGGGGTAAAAACTCACCTCCACCCCTATCGGAAGATGATATGGTTGCGCACATGAAGCTACCTACCTTCAAAGGCGTGGGCGATGAGGACATGGATCGGTTCTGGTTTGTTGCAAGATCATTATGGATTGTGCAGAACGTAGTAAACGATGCAGTGAAACAAGCACATTTATCCCTTGCTTTTGAAAAGAGAGCCCTGGACTGGTACATGGGATACATGGACCAAAATGTGAATGAAACTATTGAGGAAATTACGAATCCATTGAAACAAAATTTCAATAAACCTAAGTCCTACTCTCAGATAGTAAATGACTTGAAGGATTTCAAGCAAGGACCGTCTGAGTCCATATGAGAAGCTAATCAACAATTAAAGAAAGTGATCAGAGAAGGAGGATTCCAGTATGATGATAGGCAAAAAATGGTCTGGTTCATTGCTATGTTGCTGCCCCACCTACGCATACCTATGGGTCACCAAGCCATTGAAACACAGGAGAAGGCCTTGGAGGTTGCCATGAAACTGGCAGCTGCCCCAAGAGATGATACCCAGTTAGGAGTATAGGAGATACAAGGCCAACTAGAAGCAATGCACATGTAGATTCAGAATCTATGCAAGGAGCGAGGGACGGAGGCCAGCCGCGAAAGATGTTGCATACGATGCAGGGTGAATGGCCACACCAAAGATAATTGTCCGCTATTGGAAGACTACATCTAGGTCGGAGGACCTAGCCTACTGCACCCTAGGGAAGTTGTGGGACCAAGTGGGCCGATGCTATGGTGCGATGACTGCTGCGTTGCTGGGCTGCATGATACCAACCACTGCCCTTGCCTTGCCACATATATCCCTGAAATAAAATAATAGTGGTGTGGGTTTTGTAGATCTGTAGGACATGAAGAATAGAAATGTTGGACATATGATCTAATGATCGATCGCCTAGATCCCCCATAGGAATAGGAGGGTCCCCAGCCAGGGGTAGGGGAGGGGGACGAGGAGGAAGTGTAGGCAGGGGTAGAGGCCAATTAATCTTCTATAATTATGGGGAAATTGGTCACTTTACAAGATAATGCATGAACCCAACTCGACAATCCTGCCGATATTGTAGACATTTGGACCATGTGTTCGAGGATTGCCCGATTCTGATGGCCAAGGTACAGGAAAAACAATAGACTCCTACACAGAATGTACATTGAGTGAAGGTGGAACCTTGTGAAGAGGATCTGAGTATTAATGTAATAACATGCAGCGGTATGGCCACTGAAGGGTTTGTGGAAAGAGCGGAGAAGGAATCTCTGATCCGTAAAGCAACTACTGAACCAGAAGGTGTGGACCCCCAGAAGGAGAAGGAAACCTCTGTCGCAGCCCAAAAATACTGGGCTCAAAATGAGACATCGGCTCCAAACAGTGGGATCGAAGATGAGGTCAAACCATTATTGCAGGTGTGCATGAAGCTATTACGCAACTAGGAAGCGGTAGACAACTTCAAAGCCCTACTTGATAGTTGCGTAGAAAAAGCAGCCCCAGCCACGAATATTAAGGATGTGCACAAACTTTACAAGCAGAAGAGGTGCATAGGGTGCGAAATGCGATTAACTGTGCATATTGGTGATTATGAGATGGACAAGGTAATTTTAGACCTAGGATCTTATGCAAATGTACTACCGAAGAAGACTTGGCAGTGAATGGGAGAGCCTAAATTGGAATGGTCTACTATCCAACTGCGCATGGCTAATCAACAGAAGATCATACCATTGGGGAGATTGTCAAAAATGGTCGTAGATGTCATTAGGGCTAAGGTACGAGCTGACTTTGAAGTCATTCAGATTGTAGAAGATGTAGAACCTTACCTAGCACTCCTAGGATTGGATTGGGCCATTAATATGGGTGGAATTATCAATTTGAAGAAATGAAGCATGGTGTCTGAAAGAGAGGGAACTCGGGTGATTGTACCACTAGACCCTGTAGAAGGAGAAAGGTACACCAAGCCAGCATGTGAGGGAGACAGGATGGATTACATCTATAAGCTAACTACGAAGGATGAAGACTGAATCAACCCTATGGCCGATGATATGCCTTACTGGGAGAAGCACAATGAATGTGTCTCTGACTCTGACGAAGAATTAGAAGATTGGAAAAATCGGCTGTAGGAAGTCTCCACGTTGCGCTGCCTGCGAATTACCAGGGGCTTCCGATATATATCTTTCGAGGTAAGAGAATTACCCTACTTTTATGGCTCGGGTAGTATAAAGGAATTTTTTCGAACCTTTGAAGCTGACGTTCCCAGAGAATGGAGGCTATGGGCTCTTAACCGATCTATGCGCGCAATGCCTACGAATTAGTGGGACACACATAGGGGGGCATTCCAGGAATGGGAGGAATGTTGGGATATGATGGTATAGTGGATTGAACCTCCAAACGATGTGCGTGTCAAGAGATTCTAGGGCCCAGGAAACTCGCGTGGACACTTGTTCACTTGGATGGAGCAATGGTGCGATCATACCACAGAAGAATGGATTCACTTGTTTTTTCATGCCTTGGGACCAGTTCTTGCTGCTTGGCATCTCGATGTAGAGCTACAACAACGCACCTGCTAGTGGGAAACCCTAAGAGATGAATTATTGGGGACATTTGGGTTAACAGGAGGATTGGAGGTGCTTGAGGGAGCTCTGCAGGCTCTCAACACCATTGTGCTTGGTGAATCTAGTCCTGACGCAGTAAGAGGAGGCCCCACATGGGAAGCACAGATTCAGGATAATGTCGAGCTCCACAAGGCCACCATAAAATATTGCAACGCAGATCCGCGCAAGGTCTCGATCGTAGTAGCAGGGGAGGAATGCACAATTGCGAGATATCCAATCCATGAGGCGGCTAGTACAAAACCACTAAAACCACAAAACGTTAATATGGTAGTACCACCCAAGCGGGTTACGAGTGGGAACTACTGGGATGAGGGGACAACTGGCAAGATGATGGAACTAAACATGGAGTATCCAGAGAAGTGTTCAGAACCTAAGTAGGTCACCTGGAACTTGAGCGGTACGCACGTCACCCTCAACTCCGATGCGCGTCCAGAAGAAAAACAGCCTTATCATACATAGAGGGTGAGGGAGCAGATCGGTAATACACTCATCACACCAATCCCATAGGCAAGGCTCATGACTATGAAGCTGATGCGCAAGATCTTGGGACATATGGGCTACTATAGAAAATCCAGTCGGAGATATGCACTGATCACTAAACTTGTGCGAACATTGCTTAAGCATGCTATTTCATTTATTTGGGAAGTTGTGCACCAAAAGAGCTTTGAACAACTTAGAAACAGGATGGTTGTTGTGCCTATTTTCACTTCCCCCGCTCCGGTGATAATAGTTCATACAGTTACTTCAGCAATCACCCGTGAAGTAGGTAGTGCGCAGCTTGGCACTAGAGACAGTGACCATACAATCACATATACTAATTGAGCGATCTTAGGTGCGAAACACAGTTATGCCACCATGACGAGGGAAGGGTTGGCCTTGAACTACAAAGTACAAAAGTATCAGTGCCCTCTGTTAGGACACCACTATAAAATGATTGCATATCATTGGGTTTTATAACGCCTATGGAATGTGACTGTGTTGGGGGAGGAAGTCTGCAGGTGTCAACTACTTCAGGAATATGATGTTGAATTCATTGTCAAGCCAGGAAAGTTGAGTTCAGAGCGGGATCACGTGTCCCGAATTGAGATGGCAGAGGAAGGATTTCCTAATATGCAGTTGTTTGTAAGTAGGGTGTAGTTGTTCGTAAGTAGGGTTGTGGATGCGCATTTCACGAATATCTCTCCATTCCTGACCACAGGAATAGGACCTGCCGAATATTCAGTATGACAGAAAAAGGAGTTGGAATATCAAGCGGTGGACCTTATCAGCATCGCACCTCATGAAGTACTACACAACGATGGCCTGAAGTATGTAACCTATGAAGACATAACAGGGGGTCACTACGCATGTGAGACAACGACACAAGAGGTCTTGAAGGTTGGGCTATGGCAACACAAAATTATAGTTGAAAGGAGTCCCAGTAGAGTGAAGTCGGTGCACCAAGAATGCATGAGGATTTCTAGGAGTGCAGGGGTATGCTGGGATCGCAGGGGTACGCTGAGCGTACCCCAGGTGCAAAAACTAGCCATTGAAACAGTCAAATTGGGTAAAAATTGTTAGTCATCAGTAATGTTTTCCTGCATAGATGACAAAATGTTTTCCCTAGATTTCTAGAAATAAAGTTCTTGAACATTGTGAGTTCTAGAAATCTCACTGCCTTCATCATCCTTAAAGATAAATTTTCACTATTTCATCTTTCCACCATGTCTAGCATTGCTTACCAGTCCCAGAAAAACCATTAGTGGCTTATGTCACTCTTCCTGTCACATATGCTTTCACCTTTGACCCAAATCCTCTGTCTTGTTTTGCCTAAAAACCCCCCACTGCTACTTAAACCCACCAATCAAACAACCTTGTTGTGTCTCCCAAAGTACTCTCAAACACGGATAGTCTCAAACTATCTTTGTAGACTCTTTATATAAATCAAATACATTGGATTTTGCATCTTCAATACATCGGTCTATCATAAACTCAATATTGCACTTGATGATCCCAAATTCTAGGTCTTAGTCCAAAAACCAAGTCCAATAAGGCCTCCACTAGGTCACCTAGGGTTTTCTCAAAGTCATAGGGTGGATTTGGTGCCCTACAAACTCTGTTTTTCCTATATGAAGAAATTACATTCAAAGAAGAAAAGGATAGGTGATCTTGTCCAAGCTGCTCAAAAAGGTCATTCAAGGAAGTCTTTTGGCCTAAAGGAATGAACCTTGCAAAGGGACAACTACCCTTTATTCACATTTATGCAAGAAAATCAAATAGTCATCAGACTAGAAATAGATAAGGTAATGAGAAAATCATCACAAGAAGACCATTCGTAACAAGAATAAAGAATCAAGCACATGTTTGATGAAAATCAAGGTTTTATGACTGTTTTGACCAAGTAGTAAATCAGTACTAGGGTTACAAGGGCAAAGTTCACCTCAAATATTTCAAGTGCACATTGAAGGAATTTAGGAATAATTGATGAGTTTTGAGAAGTTTCAAAGAACTTAGAAGACAACACTATATACTTTTTCCTAAGCATCCCTAAAACCTAAAAGTTTGGGAAAGTTGACAAAACTGGTTAAAGAGTGATAACAGAACCTCCTTCATAACATTAGAGGGTTTCAGAGGGTTTCAAGCTGACCTCTAAGATTGGGAAAAGATGCATTGACTCCCATAATCAAAGGTTGAAAGGATAAAGAGTATTGGTACAAAAAGTAAAGGGTTTCGGACTAATCCTCTAAGGTTTGGCCAAGAGGCACTAACTCCACCTCATCAAAGGTTAAAATTAGAGAACTAAAGATCCAAGGAGGCATACCTCAAACACCAGTAACCCACTTCACCAAAAGGGACAAAAAGAGACAGAAATATCAGTTCAAGGCTTGTCTTCTCAAAGAAAGGACACAAACATTTTTAAAGGGTCAAGGAGGCAAGCATGAGGGAAGAAATTTCTAAAAGAGGAAACTATGGAAAACATGGGTCATTACTGATAAAATGAGTTGTCCAAGTTAAAAAGAGACAGTGATCAAAGGAAGAGATGGTGTAGGCACCTTCAAGAACAGAAGTTGCCAGCAAAAGCACAAAAATGGTTTAGAAAGCTCATCTCCCTCACTGACTTACATTATTTGCAAACTAGGAACAAATAGGTTTGTTACAAAGGGTTACACATAGGAAAATTGGTAAGGATAAATAGACCAAGCGTTTTTCAAAATGTTTGCCTACATAAAGACTAAAGGGCTATTGATGCTTGATATTAGGGTTTGTATGCTGAGAGGTTGTTCACTGTTTTAGAGAGGAAACCTGACAGAATTGTCAGTCAAAGGAAATATTTCTAAAGATGACAAATCTGCTGCTGCAAGTGATAAGCATCATAAAGAGGTTTATTTTTCAAAATGGTTTGAAGGCACTTTTTTAAAATTGGTCGAATTGTTTTGTGAGCACAAGAGAGACATCAAGATACTCTTGCAAAAGAAAAAACCAATTTTATATCAAGTTGACACCTACAGGACTAAAGGGCCAAAAAAGCCAAAAGGAAAGTAAAGGGAAATAAAACATTAGGAAATTTGGTTGAGCTCAAAAATTTGTTTTCAAAGGAGTATAAAACCTCCTAAACCTCTTTCACATCTCATTATCATTTCAGAAAGGAGAAGAAATCGTTGAAGATATTTTTAATGGTTTTTTGTGAAAGTTTGAGAAAATTCTTAGGCACTGTGCACCAAGGTTGGCGCTATGCACTTGAGTGGGAGCTATGCATAGGTACAAGAAGATCCTAACTACCCACACATTTGGCCCGACACTGCTCTCTGACAGGCCTGACTGGACCTTCTCTGACCTAGCGCTACGCTCCGACAGGCTCGACTGGCCTTTCTCTGACCTGAGCTTACCCGACGTTGTGCTCCGACAGGCCCGAATGGCCCTTCTATGGCCTGAGCTGACCTGGTGCTATGCTCTGACAGGCCGAACTGACCTGAATGTGCAGTCAGGCAGGCACTACACACTAATTAAACTTGTCCAGATTTGCTCAAAAATTTTCAAAAATCAATATTTTTGCCTCCAACTCTTCTGCAAATGGTCAAATAAGGCTGGTAACTCTTGTTCCCCCTTTACAAGTGTTATTTCCATAAATATAGGAAGTCATTGGTTGACCTAAGGTAACCAAACCCTAATCTCCATAAATATTAAATATTTGAACATCCCAAGACAAAATTCACAAATTGGAGGTTGTCCTTAGCCTAAAGATACTCAATACATCCAATCCTCCTCCTAAACTCTGAATTTGACCTAAACAAAGCTTCATCTTAGCCCTGATTTGAAAACGTTTCCCTCACATCACTCATTGCCACCCTTTGACCTAAAGGCTCTCAAACAAGTTTAAAAAAACCTTCTGTACTAAGACCAGTCACCATGCCTAAAGAAGAGATTCATACCAGTAGTGATGAAAGTCAAAGGCCTACTAAGCCTAAGCACAAGGGAGGAAGGTTTAATATGTTTGAACCCTTGGACACCATTCAAATCACCTCCTCTCCAATGATACTTACATGCTTTCAAGATGTTGGGTGTTATCAATTTTGTGAGAAGGTTAAGCAAGTTCGAAGCCATTCAGATTTGACTAGGTTGTTCATCCTCAGTTTGCAAAATCACCAAGTCAACCTAACAGGAGTGAATTTTGAACTCTCATCTGAATCCATTTCTAAATCCACATGAATTCCAGATATTGGTGAGAGATGGTTTAAACAAAATAATTTGGACTTGAGTTATTATGAACCCTACCGCAAACCTAGCTATCAATAAGGATGCAAGGCTGTATTCCCCTTCTCCCACCTGCTAGAGATGTATCCCCTATTGATGAGGTAGATTATCAAGTACTTCACCTGTGAGGGGAGGTACTATAGGGTTTTCTCTGATCACATAAGGCTTCTGATGCACTTCACCAGGGTTAAGTTATTGAACCTACCATACTACCTATACCGAAGCATTGGCAAAATGGCTTCAGTAGTCAAGAAGAGGAGTTATGCCCACCAAATGCAGAGCTTTTTTCATCACTCCTTGGTTAAGATGATTGTTTTACACCAGCTGCAGGAGCAAGGCATCCCTTGGGAAGTTTTATCTCACATGATGTGTTTGCCAATCCCCAAGCCTTCATCTAGCAAAATTTTCCTTCCACTTCACATCCACCTACCTCCACCCCTCCTTCATCTCCATATATGCCTTCTCCACAAATAAATTCACCTCCTATCCCTTCTCCTAATGTATCAAATGAAGGAGCTTAAAGTAGCCCTAATGAGGAGAAAAAAATGACAATGAAGAAGATGAGGTAGAAGTAGAGGGAGATGAAGAAATCAAAGAAGATGACAACAGTGCTAAAGGGACAGATAATGACAGTATCAATAATGAGAAAGAAGATGATAAGGAAAGTTAAGAAGACAGTGGGGCAGAAACAGAGCTTAATAGTGAAGAAGAGGGTGATTATGACATAGAGGAAGAGGATGAACATAGCATCCCTGAAGGGAAAGACAGTGATGGAGAGGAGAAAAACAGTGACAGTGATGACACTCATAAAAAATGTTAAATGTAGAAAAGAGCGTTGATGATGAGCAAGATGAAAACCAAGGGGATTATGAAAAGAACCATGAAGATGACAGTCATCAGGAGAGTGTACAAGATAGCAAATACAATGATGAATTTGAACATGACAGTGAGCCCAATCACAGTGAAAAAAGTGATGAAATGAATGAAGAAAATGAAAATGAAGAGACAGAGGGAGAGGATGAAGAAATTGAATACCAAGAGCAGATAATTGATTAGGCTGAAACGGAACTTAAAGATGAAGGCATTGACCAATACAATGATACAAATGAGACAATCAATGACAAGCAAGGAAATAGTCATGATAGTCATGACTGTCATGACACTAATCAACCTCCAAATTACCAAGGAACTCAAAGTGACAATGCTGAAAGCGACAAAGAAGAAAACCTTAGTGAAGGACAAAGCCAAGATGAGGCAAGTGAGGAGGATAGTGGTCAGTTTGAGAGCCAAGATGTCAGTGAAGAAAACAGTGAGGAAGGCAAGGATGTTGATGAGGTTGAAGGTCAAGAAATCAGTGACCCAATGGAGTATAAATTCACTCATGAAAGCCATGAAAAAGATGAAAATTCTTGTGACATCATCAAGGATCTAGACACCCTCATCACTCCTCTCACATGCACCTACCACAAAGGCAAAGAGATGTGTTTGCTGCCTCAAAAAGGCTAAGGGCCATCTCTCCTCCATCTATCAAGAAAAAAGACAAAGGAAAGGAAAATATGGACAAAGATGAGCAATAGGTCAAGGTAAGGAGAAGCAAAAGGATCAAGAGTACTTCTCAAGGGCCTCAATTCATTGCTTTAGACAGTGACACTGAGGACAAGGAGATGAACACAAGATTGCTTCTCTTCGAGAAAGATGCTCAACTTCAGGAGTGGGAAAGAGACTTTGAGATGGAACAACGTGTCATCCACTATTACAAATAGGAGCATAAGAATTTCAAGGAGGTGAAGAGAGGCCTTGCCTTACAAAAGAAAATTACAAAGCATTATGCAAGGAAGAACATGTTTGCTTGTGCCAAACTATGGAAGGCCCTCATAGAACTAGAAGACCTAAAAAGAGACAAAGTGTAGGAAATCCTTGGAATTTTGGCTGAGGCTTCTCAACAGGTGTTCAAGACCTCTTGAGGGACCTTTCCACAAATTTTGAGGTAAATTGGATAACTTTTTGTTTTTTCCAAATTTTGACCCCTCGGAGCACAGCACCATAGTCACTACGTACAAAATTGGTGCATCCTAAGCTCTCAAAGTTTTCATTTTTGGATTTCTCACATCACCAACAGTCTTCTCACCAATTTTCATATCATTTGGAGCATTTTTACCCCCTTAAACGGAAAAAAACATCAAACATTTGACCTTTCTGCCTCTTTTTCAGACCAAGCGCTACACACAAATAATTATTGGGAGATTTTATTTTTGGACAGATAAATGGCATCCAATCAGAAAAATTCAATAATTTCTGGAAATTATACTCATCAGGCTTTCCAACGGGCCATCACGGAGCTAAATCCGGTGTCGGGAAGGGGTCCAAAACTCAGCTGGAAGAGACCTTATTTTCTACTGAAGTGGCGCTACGCACAAAGGCTGCCTAGTGTGTTTTGGACCAAAAGTCAACAAAACACACTCATTTATTGAAAATAGATATTTTTGAGTTGTTTGAGGAAAATTAAGCTAGAATTAGGTGCAAATAGTTATTTTAGCATTTATTTCTTAGGATATTATGTGCCTTGGGTGTTGTATGGTCTCTTAGCCATAAATGATATTTATGATTATATTTGACATTTTCCTACCACATTTAGGGTTTTAGTCCTCATTTGCTCCATAAATAGAGCATAAGGCCCTTATGTATTTTGTTGGCATTTTATGAGTTTGAAAAGCGATATACATGGTTTCATGAGCTTCGAGAAGAAATTGGTTTTGTGAAGTGGATGAATGGCTTGCTTGGCTTGATGATGGAGAAGCTTGTTTGCAGGATTCCATAGCTTGGTGAATGGTGATGTTTTCCTAATTTTTCTATTGTTTCCTTTGTTATCATTATGTTTCATGTTTCTTGGCTGCTATTAAATAGAATAATTATAGGTTGAGACATGTTCTTTGAGGCACCTCAGTCCTCCTTTTTCTTATAGCCTTTATGTTTTCTCTTTTGGCCATCTTAAGGAATTATTTATTGCTCCTTAGGTCCACCAAAAATTGTTTTTGTTTCATGTATAGTTAGTATGCTAGCTTACAATTATGATTCATGGTATGCCCTACTTATTTGAATTTCTCAAAACCCTATCTTGAAACCTTTCTGTGAAATATTGATTGTTAGGTTAAGTCAAAGAGGTCTCGTTCGATCTTGCCCTTTGTCCATGCTTGCAAACTTGTTTCAGAGTTCCAAATAACTTGATATATGTTTTTTAGGAGTTCCCTTTCCATAAATTGAGTTATTTGTATTGTCTTATGTGTTTTCCCAAAATCTGAAGGTGATTTTCTAAAGTTAGAAGTTCTTATGCTCTCTATGTATCACTGGAATGTTTCTCTTGGATGTTTATTAGTTTAGATTATGGTTTATTGAGCTCAATGGTTTTCCATACCTCATGGATTGTAACTTTTAAACTAGATATGTTTAATACCTCTTAGCCTTTCCCAAACTTAATGTTCACTACACCCCATACATCACCTAAAGGATCCATTGACCTTGCTAAATCGGCCCTTCAACACACTCTTTTTCATCATTTAGACACCCTTGAATTTCACTTGACTCCATAGCCTAATGGCTTTGACATACTCTCACTCCACCTATTCCATTTGACCATCTTTCCCAACCAAAACAACCAACAAGCCCTACACCTAACAACTAGCCTAAAATCAAAACCCTAGAGCAAAAAGAACACATCCTTTGCACCCAATAGAGAGATTTCTCTTTGAGTCTAGGAAGGCTAGGTCCTCGGACTCCAAAGCTTGGTTCCATGTTACCCTGTCATTTGGTCTACCAATCTGCCAAATCACGGGACCCTAACATTCTGGCGATCACGGTGGGACTATCTGAGTTAGTGGCAATCTAAGTATTCCTTAGAACTCCATAATCCCTTGACTAAGAGTATCTAGTGATAATTTTTCCACCTCATTGCCACACACTAACATTCTGGCGATCATGGTGGGACCTTATGAGTATATAGTTGCTTAGCAAACTCCTATAGACTCATTTGAACCTTCTATTGAGCTCAGAAAATCAACTTATAGTATTTGGTGGCTCATATGCTACCTTATCACCACACTAATACAATGGTGATCATGATGGACCTTCTGAGTTAGTGACAAACTAAGTAACCCTTAGGACTTTAGATACCCTCATTAAATCATCAAGAAACACACAATATCAACCAAAGAGTAGACTCTATTTGTTTAATCATCCTAGAAAAATGATAACTTAGTTATAGGACACTCTCACAAAATTTAAGAGACTGAGAAAACCACAAAACTCCCTTAGATTGTTTTTTTTTTAGTTATTGGTGGTGGATCATAAACATACATCCTTGAAATAGAAAAAAAATATCCACTTGGTGACTCCACTAGCCTCCAGTAGGCCTATTACTTCATTAGCACTAATTTGACTTCCTAGATTTGTTTCACACCAACCCTAAGAGGATTATGTATCCATTCATATACTATAGTAAATACCAAGCATTAAGAGAGGTCAACCTTAAGAAACAGTACTAAAAATTTCAGCCTCTCTAAATTTTGAAATTTGAAATCTGGCTTCACATAGGATCAATACCAGATCTCATTCGGACTTAAACCCTCCCAACATAGTTGATGACCCAGGGAAGATTTTGTGGAACTTCTAGATCTGGAAACTTAAACACTGTTAGGACTAGCCATAGAACAAGCTTTGTACCTGAAAATATCACAGCTTTGCAATATCCCCAGTTTGACTTGCACCATACCAGGAACCTCTTTAGAAACAGGTCTCAAACTGATATTGACCAAACTGACCTTGAACCCTTAGATTTGCACCAGGGTTTTAGTAGAGAAGCCTCTCCTTCCACACCACTTGACTTTCAGCTTCTCCATCACTTCAACTCTTTCCATACCAAGTCTACTCAAAATCAGTTTGTCGGTCCAAGTACTTCCACCACACCCATCCATACCACCACTGTGCAAACCACTCCACTTCATCCTACACCCCCTATCACAAACCCACCTCTTGTAAATCCTCAAGCTCCCATCATGGCATCTTGGTATGCACCTTTGGTCTTACCCCAACCCCTAGTGCCTTTTCCAAATTACTATCAATCTAAGATCCCTCATTTCACCGGGGTTGAATCCATCACTGCCCAACAACATGTGGATAGAATAAATGATGCTTTTGATTACATGGAGATAGAGGAAGAAACCATTAAGATGAGAATATTTGCACAAAGCCTAGGAGGAGAGACCAAAAAATGATTCAAAGCATTAATTCCTAATTCAATAGATGACCTCCCTTCCCTCTACCAAAATTTTATAAATAAATGGGAAATCAAGAAAAACCCCCTCCAAATCTTGTCTGAATACAACAACCTTAAAAGAAATGTAGGAGAAAGTGTGCAAGACTATTGCACCAGGTTTAACAGTGTGTATAACGCCCTCTCGCCTCACATGAAACCCCCACAAGGCCTAGCATTGGTGAAATTCCCTGAAGGTTTTGACCCAAACATGACTTTCCAATTACGAGAAAGAGACCCTGAAACCATAGAATAAATGAAAAAAGTAGAAATTAGTGCAGAGGTAAACTTAATTGAAAAAAGAGCTAGGTTAAAATTAGAGAAGAGAGTAACCTATAAGGATGAAACTATGCCTTCAGCCTCCTCCTCTGATTCTAAATTAGACAGACTAATGAGGATTGTGGAAAGAATGATAGAGGAGATAAACTTAAATAAGAGGGAGCCTCCTACAAACAACCAAGTCAATTCCCAAAACTGAAACAGAACTCAAAAATTCAGAAGAGATACCCCTCAAATCAAACAAAGGGAAAATGACCAACAAATCAGACCTCTCTCTCAACAAAACTATGTAGATGAGGAAGAAGGAGAAATTATAGAACCTACAAAAAACCACATAAATCTAATAGGTTATGATAATGAAGAAGTTTTTTTTCTCACCGAAGAAGAGCAAGGATTATTTTCCTCAGATCAAACTAACACAAACTATGAGGATTCTGAAGACTACCGCTTGGGATTTGAAAATGCCATCATGGAAATCCATAAGTAGTATGATCTTAGGAGAAAAAAATACCTAGATTCAACCAAGAAATACCAAATAGATGCTATTGTTCAGGAAGTACCTGAAAACACCTCTAAAAAAACAGAAGAAAATGTCAACACTATGGTTAAGAAAGCTGAAACAAACAAAGGAAAGATCAGCCTGCCAACCCAAGACCTTAGCTATCCTAGTACCTCCACTAGTGACCCTAAGAAAACCATTTTGACTAAAACTCCAAATCAGGGTCAACAAATCAAGAATGTAGAAAAGATTTTGGTTGATAAAGCCGATGTTAATATGTCCAAAACACTAATGGCTTTCAGTTTTTAGGAAGATATTTCCAAAATCAAGATAAATATGCCCCTCATTGAACTAGTTACTCAACCCATATATAGGTCTCAAATGTTGAAGGTACTAAAAATAGGAAATGATGCTGACAATTTACACTTGGCTCATGACACACCTGAGTTATTGTTTGGACCCAAAATAGAAGGAAAGTATCAGGAAGGAGCCATTCCCCCTTTCTATATCAGCCTAAACATACATGACAAAATCTTACACAATGCAATGCTAGATTCTGGTGCCTCTCACAATCTCATGCCCAAAGTTGTGATGGAGAGATTAGGCCTAGAAATAACTAAACCTTACAAAGACCTATACTCCTTCGATTCCGGTAGGGTCAAATGTTTGGGCCTCATCAAGGAGCTTTGTGTTAACCTAGCATAAGTACTGCTAAGAATCTAGTCATGGACATAGTAGTGGCAGATATTCCTCCCAAGTATGGCATGCTTTTATCTAGACCTTGGGGAGCCAAGATTTAGGGGAACCTTCAACTAGATATGTCCTATGAAACCATCCCTGTTTTAAACCAGACAAGAACATTATACTGGGAGTCACATATGAAGTATATGGTTACTAGTCAGGACAGACCAAACAACACTCCTCTCTATTCTATTCACTCAGATCTTGATTCTTTCATACTATATAATGAGGAAGATAATGTTGAGCAGGTATATGAAGTTGAAACACATAAAGACACACTACAGCCGTCAAACCAGTCTTCACATAGAGAACTTAATATTCAGACCTTTAGCAATCTTGAACAAACACATCATGACAAAATCAAACTTGACTCTCTATAGACTAACAATGAAACCTCAAAACCAATGGTCAGTTTGATGTGTAGATCAGGTTTCTCAAAGGGAGGACAAGCATCAGAAACCCAACCCTTCCCTTTTACTTATTCCAAAATGCTAATATGCCCTCATAGAACAAAAATATTAGGTGTTCTGAATCAAAGAAATCTTATGTTATTACCTTATCTAGACACCTCATTATCAGAGAGTCTTGTTCCTCCTGAAAAACTGTTGACCCTCACTGATGTGACCATCAATCCTAAAGGGATTTATATTGAAAATGATGTAGAGGGATACAATATATTCAGCATAAGAATACCAAAGGTGATTAACTTATCCAAAACCTTGCCATTACACACAAAAATAAAATACTTGAGGTTATGCAAGAAATTTCAGGATGCTCTTGTTTATAGAAGTAAAAGCTCAAAACCTCATGACACAGACATTGTTCCAAAGAGACCTCTTTCTAAGAAGAACTATGAAACCTTTGGACAAATCCTGTTACTAACTAATAAAACCAAAGGATGAAGACTGTGTATGGACTTTAGAAACTTAGGAAAACCCTCCATGGAATACAAACACCCTTTTCCCAAAATAAGTTATCCTATGCCAAAAATAGAAATTTCTAACAAGGTGACTTTGATTGGTAGTGTTTCAGGTTTTCATGAGATGATACTACTTCAAATCTAACAACAAAAATAAATTTTCAAAGTTTCTTGGGATGACATGCTTAACCAAATTTTCCCTAGAATAAGGAAAGCTAAAGACACCTTCCAAGAGGCCATAACTCCTATTACTAACTTTTTCACTATGATTTACATTGATGACTTTGTCATTAGTTTAGGAGCTTATGAAGATGGCCTTCTTCACCTAGAAATTTTCTTTCACAGAAACAAGGTTTGGGAACAAAACTCAAAGAGGGAATGTAAAGGAGAACTTGGCATATTTGAAAATTCTTGGCAGAAATCTTGCACTATGCCCCCAAAAATAGATAGTCATGTTCCTTATCTGCAAGAAATAAATGAAAAAGGGTTGGTAGATGATCCTAGGGAAGACAGGGTAATCAAATACCATGGCCATTTAGAGTCTTAGTTAGAATTTCTCATTCGTTTTACATATCACTATTTGATGAAAAGATATTGAGAGAAATCACTAAAAAATACAAAACAGAAAATTGGAAAAGAGGGCAGATTTGAAAAGAGGTAAAGCTTCATACCCAAAAAATATAACTATTGAAAGTGTGTAAGTCTAAATACCAATACTAGAGCTTAAAGGAGTCTTGTTTCAGTCATCTAGCCTAAACATGGTTGAAACATGTTTTAAATTTATTTGTTGATAAGTTAGTAAAAGATAATGGGCCAAATTGTTCGAGCTTGACTTGTCAAAAGATAGATTAGGTAGAAAGATATTGGTTCCACATGCCTAAAACAGAACCAAAGAGAAATATAGGGATGAATAGCAAACAATTTATCCTAGCTCTGATTTTTCTAAAGTCTTATTTTGTACAAAAATAACATTTGTGTGTAGCTTGTTTTTATGCCACAAACCCATGGTAAATCAAATTTTCTAATCCTAATTTAGCCAAGTTTTCAATTTCATGTCTATAGCCTAGTGAATAAATCTCGTCAAACAGTTTAACCTTGACAGTTGAATAGTATAGGTAGAGAATCAAAGGAGTTCATTAGCCTAATCTGAGCTCAGGAAGACATAAGGTAGAAGTAGATAGTTTATTTCGCTTTCAAAAATAAAACAAAAAATGTGTCAAGGTTGCTAGTCCAAATGCACTTGAAGAAGAAAAAATGTTAGGCAATTAGGTTGGGTAGGTAGAGATAGATTTAATCTAATCATGTCTCTCAGATTATTGAGATCATAAGCTTTGAGCAAGCATAAACAAGAGAAAGAGGTAAAAATCTGCCCAATGGATAAGGCACTGGTCTTCGTAAAGCCAAAAATCTGAAGTTTTGGACACCTCCTAAAAAGGAGCTGCCATCCCCAAGTGGAGCCACTTTTAGCATCAGTAATTTTTTCCTGCATAGATGACTAAATTTTTTCCCCATATTTCTAGAAAAAAGTTCTTGAACATTGTGAGTTCTAGAAATCTCACTACCTTCATCATCCTTAGAGATAATTTTTCACTATTTCATCTTTCCACCATGTCTAGCATTGCTTACCAGTCCTAGAAAAACCATTAGTGGCTTATGTCACTCTTCCTGTCACATATGCTTTCACCTTTGACCCAAATCCTCTTTCTTGTTTTGCCTAAAAACCCCCCACTACTACTTAAACCCACCAATCAAACAGTCTTGTTGTGTCTCCCAAAGTACTCTCAAACACTGAGAGTCTCAAACTATCTCTGTAGACTCTTTAGATAAATCGAGTACATTGGATTTTGGATCTTCAATACATCAGTCTATCATAAACTCTATCTTGCACTTGATGATCCCAAATTCTAGGTCTCAGTCCAAAAACCAAGTCCAAGAAGGCCTCCACTAGGTCACGTAGGGTTTTCACAAAGTCATAGGGTGGATTTGGTGCCCTACAAACTCTGTTTTTCCTATATGAAGAAAATACATTCAAAGAAGAAAAGGACAAGTGATTTGTCCAAGCTGATCAAAAAGGTCATTCAAGGAAGTCTTTTGGCCTAAAGGCACGAATCTTGCAAACGGACAGTTGCCCTTTAATCAGATTTATGCAAGAAAATCAAATAGCCATCAAACTAGCAATAGATAAGGTAATGAGAAAATCATCACAAGGAGACCATTCGTAACAAGAAGAAAGCAACAAGCACATGTTTGATGAAAATCAAGGTTTATGACTGTTTTGACCCAGCAGTAAATTAGTACTAGGGTTACAAGGGCAAAGTTCACCTCAAATCTTTCAAGTGCACATTGAAGGACTTTAGGAATAATTGATGAGTTTTGAGAAGTTTCAGATAACTTAGAAGACAACACTATATAATTTTTCCTAAGCATCCCTAAAACCTAACAGTTTGGGAAAGTTGACAAAACTGGTTAAAGAGTGATAAAATAACCTCCTTCATAACAACAGGGGGTTTCAGAGGGTTTAAGTTGCCCTCTAAGATTTGGCAAGGAGGGATTGACTCGACATCATCAAAGGTTGAAAGGATAAATAGTATTGGTACAAAAAGAAAATGGTTTCAAGGGGTTTCAGACTAATCCTCTAAGGTTTGGCCCAGAGGCACTAACTCCACCTCATCAAAAGGTAAAATTAAAGAACTAAAAGGATCGAAGGAGGAAGACCTAAAAACCAGTACCCCACTTCACCAAAGGGACAAAAAGAGACAGAAATATCAGTTCAAGGCTTGTCTTTTGAAAAAATTCAAGGAGGCAAGCATGAGGGAAGAAATTTCCAAAGGAGGCAACTATGGCAAACATGGGTCATTACTGATAAAATGAGTTGTCCAAGTTGAAAAGATACAATAATCAAATAGAGAAAGTGGTGTAGGCACCTGCAAGAATAGAAGTGGCCAAAAAAAGCACATAAATGTTTTAGAAACCTCACCTCCCTCATTAATATACATCATTTGCAAATTAGTAACATACATGTAGCTAGTTTGAGAGCAGTAAGGCCTCTAAAATGGTTTCTTTATCAAGGTATATTCTGCAAGAGATAGGTTAACCATAAAATGAAATTTTTGTAGGACTGTCAAAATAGCTATCTATAGGAAGGTTGATGGGGATAAAACATGAAAATTATTTTTTCACAATGATTACCCACATAACGACTAAAGGGGATATTGATGCCTGATATTAGGGTTTGTATGTTGAGAGGTTGTTCACTGTTTTAAAGAGAAAACCTGATAAAGTGACAGTCAAAGGAAATATGTCAAAAGATCACAAAAATATTCTATTTTGCAAGTGTTAAATATCCTAAAAGAAGTTTCATTGTCCAAAGTGGTTTGAGGGCACTTGCTTAAACTTGATGAAGGTTTTGTGAGCACAAGGGATTCATCTAGGGGCTTCTAGCAAAGAATAGAAACATTTTTATGCCAAAACTGCCACCTACAGGACCAAAAATCCAAAAAGAGAGTGAGAGAAATAAACCTTATAAAGTGGGTTTTTGGCATCAATTCACTTTTCAAAAAGCAGTATAAATTCTCCTCGACCACTTCTCCATCTCATTTACCCCTGCAAAGAAGAAGAAAACTGTTGGAGAGAATTTTAAGGGTTTTTTGTGCAAGTTTGAGAAAATTCTCAAGCGCTGCGCACCGAGGCTGGTGCAACGCCCCTGGCCCTTGGTGCTATGCACAGAGGAGGTAGTGGCAGTGTTATTTAACACTGCGCTGCGCACCGAGAGGGTAGTGCTACACACTTGGGTGGGCGCTATGCACAGGCTCAGGAAAAACCTGACTTACCTACCATCCACCCGGCGTTGCGCTTCGACAGGCCTTTCTTTGACCCGAGATGACCCGACACTGAGCTCCGACAGGCCCGACTGGCCCTTCTCCGGCCCTAGCTGACTCGACACTATGCTCCGATTGGCTGACCCGACTTGAACATGCAGTCGGGCAGGTGCTACACATCGACAAAACTTGTCCAGATTTTCTCAAAAATGTTCAAAAATCAATGTTTATGCCTCCAACTTTTCTGCAAACAGTCAAATAAGGTTGGTAACTCTTTTTCCTCCCTTTCCAAGTGTTATTTTCATAATCTAGGAAGGCATTTATTGACCTAAGGTAACCAAGCCCAATCTCCATAAAGATCAAATATTTGAACTTTCCAAGGCAAAATTTACAAATTGGAGGTTGTCCTTAGCTTAAAGATACTCAGTGCATGCAACCCTCCTCCTAAACTCTGAATTTGACCTAGACATACTTCATTTGGCCCTCATTTTCAAAGTTTTCCCTCACATCACTCATTGCCACCATTTGACCTAAAGGCTCTCAAACAATTTTAAAAAGCCTTATGTGCTAAAAGCAGTCACCATGTCTGAAGAAGAGATTCATACTAGCAGTGATGAAAGTCAAAGGCCTACCAAGCCTAAGCACAAGGGAGGAAGGGTTAATAGGTTTGAACCCTTGGACACCATTGAAATCACCTCCTCTTCAATGATACTTACCTGTTTTCAAGATGTTGGATGTTATAAATTTTGTGAGAAGGTTAAGTAAGTCCAAATCCACTCAGATTTGACTAGGTTGTTCATCCTCAATTTGCAAAATCACCAAGTCAACCTAGTAGGAGTGAATTTTTAACTCTCATCTGGATCAATTTCTAAAGCCATAGGAATAATAGACATTGTTGAGAGATGGTTTAAACAAAAGAAATTGGACTTGAGCTATTATGAGCGCTACCTCAAACCTAGCTGTCAACAAGGCTGCAAGGCTGTCTTCCATTTCTCCCACCTACTAGAGAGACATGCCCTATTGATGAGGCAGATTATCAAGTACTTCACCTGTGAGGGAAGGTAATCTAGGTTTTACTCTTATCCCATAGGGCTTTTGATGCACTTCACCAGGGTTAAGTTACTGAACCTACCATACTACCTATACCGGCACATTGACAAAATGGCTTCAGTGGTCAAGAAGAGGAGTTATGCCCACCAGATGAAAAGCCGTTTTCACCACTCTTTGGTCAAGATGATTGTTTTACACCAGCTGGAGGATCAAGGAATCCCTTGGGAATTTTATTATCTTTCATGATGTATTTTCCAATCCCCAAGCCTTCATTCAGCAAAATTTGCCTTCCACTTCACATCCACCTACCTCCACTCCTCCTTCATCTCCACATATGCCTTCTCCAAAAATAAATTCACCTCCTATACCTTCTCCTAATGCATCAAGTGAAGGAGCTAACAATAGCCCTAATGAGGAGAAAACATATGACAATGATGAAGAACAAGACCGTGAGGTAGAAACTGAGGTAGATGAAGAAAACAAAGAAGAGGAAAACTGTGCTAAAGAAACAAATGATGACAACAACAGTAATGAGGAAGAAGATGATGAGGAAAGTGAAGAAGACAGTGGGGAAGAAACAATGCCTAATGATGAAGAAAATGATGATGACATAGAGGAAGAGGATGAACATGGCAGCCCTGAAGAGAAAGATAGTGATGAAAAAAGGCAAAACAGTGATAGTGATGACACTCATAAAGAAATGTCAAATGCATATAAGAGTGTTGATGATGAGCAAGATCACAACCAAGGGGATTATGAAAATAACAATGAAGATGATAGTCAAAAGGATAGTGCAAAAGACAGTAAAGACAATGATGAATTTGAGAATGATAGTAAAAAAGGTGTTGAAAACAATGAAGGTAGTGAAAATGAAGAGATAGAGGGAGAGGGTGAAGAAAATAAAGACCAAGAACAGATAAATGATTAGGCTAAAACATAATTTTCAAATGAAGGCATTGACCAATATAGTGATACAAATGAGACAGTCAGTGACAAGCAAGGAAATAGTCATGATAGTCATGAAAACTGTCATTACTGTCATGACACTAATCAACCTCCAAATGACCAAGGAACTCAAAGTGACAATGCTGAAAGTGACAAAGAAGAAAACCTTAGTGAAGGATAGAGCCAAAATGATGCAAGTGAGGAGGATAGTGGTCAATTTGAGAGCCAAGATGTCAGTGAAGAAAATAGTGAGGAAAGAAAGGATGATGATGAGGTTTAAGGTCAAGAAATCAGTGACCCAATGGAGCATGAAGTCACTTATGAAAGCCATGAAAAAGATGAAAAGGCTTGTGACTTTGTCAAGTATCAAGGCACCCTCATTACTCCTCCCACATGCACCTACCACAGAGGCAAAAGAGATGTGTTTTCTGCCTCATAAAGGAAAAGGGCCATCTCTCCTCTAGCTATCAAGCAAAAATAAAAAGGCAAGGAAAATATGGACAAAGGGGAGAAACAGGTCAAGGTAAGGAGAAGAAAAAGGATCAAGAGGATTTCTCAAGGGCCTCAATTCATTGATTTAGACAATGACAATGAGGACAAGGAGATGAACACAAAATTGCTTCTCTTGGAGAAATATGCACAACTTCAAGAGTGGGAAAGGGACTTTGAGATGGTACAACGTGTCATCCACTATTACAAAGAGGAGCATAAGCATTTCAAAGAGGTGAAGAGAGGCCTTGCCCTACAAAAGAAAATGACAAAGCATTATGCAAGGAAGAACATGTTTGCTTGTGCCAAACTGAGGAAGGCCCTCATAGAGATAGAACACCTAAAAAGAGCCAAAGTGCATGACGGCTTTGGAATTTTGGCTAAGGCTTCTCAACGTGTGTCCAAGACCGCTTGAGGGACCTCTCCACAAATTTTGAGGCAAATTGGACAACTTTTTGTTTTTTCCAAATTTTGACCCCTCGAAGCGCAGCAACCTAGGCGCTACGCACAAAATTGGTGCATCCTCAACTCTCAAAGTTTGATTTTTTGGATTTTTCACATCACCAACAATCTGCTTACCAATTTTCAGATCATTTGGAGCATTTTTACCCCCTCAAAAGGTCAAAAACATCAAAAACTTGACCTTTCTGCCTCATTTTCAAACCAGGCGTTGCGCATAGAAAAGTGTTGGGAGATGTGATTTTTGGATAGGGAAATGGCATCCACTCAGCACAACTCAAACAGTTCTGTAAATTAGACTTATCAGGCTTTCCAACAGGCCATCACGTAGCCAAATCCGATGTCAGGAAGGGGTCCAAAACTCAGCTGCAAGAGACCCTATTTTTTGCTGAAGTGGCGCTACGCACAGAGGCTGCCTAGTGTGTTTTGGACCAAAAGTCAACAAAACACACTCATTTATTGAAAATAAATATTTTTGAGTTTTTTGAGGCAAATTAAGCTAGAATTAGGTGCAAATAGTTATTTTTATCATTTATTTCTTGGGATATTATGTGCCTTGGGCCTTGCATGGTCTCTTGGCCATAAATGATATTTACGGCTATATTTGACATTTTCCTACCACATTTATGGTTTTAGTTCTCATTTAATCCATAAATAGAGCATGAGGCCCCTATGTATTTTGTTGGCATTTGATGAGCTTGAAGAGAAATATACATGGTTTCATGAGCTTGGAAAATAAATTGGTTTTGTGAAGTGGATGAATGGCTTGCCTGACTTGATGATGGAGACACTTTTTTGTAGGATTCCATAGCTTGGTGAATGGTGATGTTTTCCTAATTTGTCTATTGTTTCCTTTGTTATCATTATGTTTCATGTTTCTTGGCTTCTATTAGATATAAAAGTATAGGTTGAGACATGTTCTTTGAGGCACCTCAGTCTTCTTGTTTGTTATAGCCTTTATGTTTTCTCTTTTGGCCATCTTAAGGAATTCTTTACTGCTCCTTAGGTCCACCAAAAATTGTTTTTTTTCATGTATGGTTAGTATGCTATCTTACAAGTATGATTCATGGTATTCCCTACTTATTTGAAGTTTTCAAAACCCTATCTTGAAGCCTTTATGTGAAATATTGATTGTTAGGTTAAGTCAAAGAGGTCTCGTTCGATCTTCCCCTTTGTCCATGCTTGAAAAATTGTTTCAGAGTTCCAAATAACTTGATATATGTTGTTTAGGAGTTCCCTCTCCATAAATTTAGTTATTTGTATTGTCTTATGTGTTTTCCCAAAATATGAAGGTGATTTTCTAAAGTTAGAAGCTCTTATGCTCTCTATGTAGCAGTGGAATGTTTCTCTTGAATGTTAATTAGTTTAGATTATGGTTTATTGAGCTCAATGGTTTTCCCTACCTCATGGATTGTAACTTTTAAACTATACATGTTTAATACCTCTTAGTCTTTCCCAAACTTAATGTTCACTACACATCATACATCACTTTAAGGATCCATTGACCTTGCTAAATCGACCCTGCAACACACTCTGTTTCATCATTTAGAGACTCCTGAATTTCACTTAACTCCATAGCCCAATGGATTTGACATACTCTCTCTCCACCTATTCCATTTGACCATCTTTCCCAACCAAAACAATCAACACACCCTATACCTAAAAACTAGCCTAAAATCAAAACCCTAGAGCAAAAAGAACACATCCTTTGCACCCAATAGAGAGATCCCTCTCTGAGTTGAGGAAAGATAGATCCTTGGACTCCAAAGCTTGGTTCCATGTTACCCTGTCATTTGGTCCGTCAAGAGCCAAACTTCATGGGACCCTAACAAAAACAAAAATTACCGTTGGATGAAGTGATATCCAGCATTTAATGCGGCACATTTGGAATATTTTTGAACATTTATTTAATGGTAAGTACCGCATGAAGTCTACCCTACTGTTGGGTGGTACTCAAGGCTATAAAATAGGTGAGATAGATCAGACACAGGTTCTGTATTGCTCAAATAGCTTGTACTTAGCTTGGTTCTCCTGGACAAAGTTGTGCTATAAGAAATTCTATGCTGCTAGCATCTCATTCATTTCTGAGAAGCCTTCCCTCTCTACCAGTAGCAACACTGAGTTCATATTTCATGCCAGAATGACGGCCTTGAACCCTAGCGAACTCTTGGAGCTAGTAACCTCAATTGACCAAGACACTGAGGAAGTGGTGGAGGTCGAATATAAAGTTGAATAAATCCTCTCCACACCCAGCCCTACCACCAGGAAAGGAAAATAAAAAGCTCAGGGCTCAGGAAAGTCCCCAAAGCCTATGAAATGGGCCGCAGGAAAGCCCCGTACCTCCCTGCGCAACATGAAATCCCCACGGGCTGCTCAAGAGGAGGCCCAACCTGCCGAGTTGATCAATTGGCTGCCCCCCTTCATACGACCATGCAGGACATCGACATGCATGCCAAAGAACCTCGATGGCTTCATCTCTTACCTGCAGATGCCGCTGACCCCGGGGGAGGTCCCCATCATAGGCAAACCTTTTGGGCGCCTTCATGAAGTTAAGTTCGACGACCATGATTTGGCCAATTTTGAGGCCTTCCCTGAGCTCGCATCTGAGCTTTACCTTGATACATTCGATGGAGATGATGGGGTAAAATTTGTCCCCGAACGCTTGGTACGTGGTTTGGTAGGGTCTAGGCTCCTAAATCTGCTTCGGATGCCCCAATTTGGACACTACAATGTAACAGACTGGCTCACACGACAATTGCTCGCACTAATTCATGACGAATGTCTATGGATCCAGGACAGGATCCCCATTGATGCTATTCCTTTTCATCAGATCACTGGTCTTCCCATGAGTAGCCCGAACCCCCTGGAGCGTGTGGGTAAGAAATATGAGGTGGAGATTGCTGAGTTCATGCACCGAAAGTATCATGTGGACTGTAATACTCGGGGATTTATCATCAAGAACATTAGTGACCAAGGTACGCAATTGGGAACCATGCTGTTAGCATGTAAAATGATGAGGAAGTGTCAAGTCACCTCTGTTCCAGCCTATGTCATTCGGTTAGCTGGCCAATGTGTGAAAGGGGTATGTTTTAACTAGGCACAATATTTGTGCGATGAATTTCTAACCAACGTTTGTGAGTCCCAGGAGCAAGATCGTGCCTTTTGTTACTCTTGGTTGTTGTTTCTTATAGCAGTGGTTGCCTGGGAAGCTCCTATAGAGTCTGTCCTCCCTGAGATTACCCCAGACATGTGTGAAGGGGCTCTCTATGAATGCTTTTTGAATTCCATGGATTCACAACGGCTCGAGGACAACCAGGTGTTCTGTGTCCTCTTTCAGAGTAGCATAGCTGCTGCTATTAATTCCCGACCATGGTTGTCCCCTATCATGTATGGCATATACAATGGAATTACCACATTACAGGTCACTCTACACAATGTTTAGATCAGAGCGCATAAAGAAAAGGCCTGGTCTTCACTTCCCTACATTGTGATGGACGAATAAATCGACAACATCATTGCGCTCTGGCCCCCTGACTGGAAACTTGGCTTCAAAATTGGCGCGAAGGGCATTGGAAGCACTAACGCATCCCAAGTCAAACCCCCTATCATCAAGAGTACCCAACAAGACATCGGTGCAGCGACTCAAAAGGATGTGCAATAGTAGAAGGACGTCGAGGCAAAAACCTAGACAAACCCATAAACCAGTTTGGGTACAGAAGGTTTGGAGACTGACGGACCTGCCTCCCCCCATGGCACGAAGCGCATGACTCAGCCGGTCAGAACGCCTCGTAATAAGCAATGATCTCAGCAAGTGGAGTGTGACGAAACAATCACACTGACTGACGGAGACCTGGAACAAATCGGTGATGCAACACTCTAGCTATAGAGGATAGATGGGCTGCCTTAGAAGAAAAGAAGTGGGCCACGATCAACACAATCCAGGCTGAGCTACGAGTGCTCTAGTTAAAAAAAAACACGTTGCAGATTAGTGCGACCCTAGTACGCCCACCCTCCATCAGTAGTAGCACAGCACTAGCTACAATAGATAGCTGCCTCTGTTCTCTCCCTGGCGCAGCTCTGGTCCTCAATCTATCTGACCTGGGACCCCAAGTCCAGACCAGTGCAGAAGTCCAGCTGAACTTAGCTCGGCTACCCCATGAGACCTTGTAGGGTCTCCACACTACTGTCTTTTAGGAAATCCATCATTGCGACCAACAGGTGCACCAAGAGCTTGGCGTAGCTGATAAAACCATCATTGCAATGGAGGCAGAGGTGTGTCTCGCCACCACCCAGCACACAGAGCTCGAAAACATAATTCACCAACTTTGTGTGGATGTTCCCGCAGAGATTTCGACCTCAGCGAACCCTTAGGAAAAAGTAGAATGACTGGACACAACAATCAAGGCTTCCCGGGATGACTTTCAGGTTGTTAAGACATGCATGGAGCAGCAGATCACAGATCTGCAAGCTAAGTTATAGCCTGAAACACCCTCGGAGGTCTGGGCCCATTGAACTACGTTGGTCACCATAGCTACGAATGTTATCAAGGGGCAGATCGTTCAGGGAGCCCAGCTACTAGAGACTACCATGCATCTATGGACTAAGGTCCAGCGCAATCCAATCTTGCAAGGGATAAACCAGGACCTATGGCAAAAAGAAGAGGAGTTCGAGACAATCGTAGCCACCTTGCCCACTTTGGTGCCTGCCCAGTGCTTACAATGACTACGCACCAACCAAGCGCTCCAGGCAGATATCGAGAACCTACGGCAAAAGAAGAAGACCCTGGGTGATCGACTGAAGTCATGGGCAGACGAAGCCCTCAAACTATCACATGATGTCGATGTTGCTATTAAGAAACTAAACGAAAATTTGGAGAGTGTTACCGTCGCGACTGAGGGACCACTACTAGAAAAATTGGTCAACATTGCACATAATGCAGTTTTCCAAAGTGAAGTCATGCTACCTCCATTAGCCAAGGCAATCAGATTATTGCAAGCATAGGTTGAAGCCCCACCAGCACAGTGACTTAGGATGAGTCACAAGATTGTGTTGGGGTACTGTTGGAGTAGGGTCTCCCAAAGGCTATGAATTTTGTCCATTTTTGTATAATTTTGTATTTTTTAGTCTAATGCAAGGGTTTGGGGTGGTTCAAAGCCCCTAACGCATTGTAAATGGGTCAAGGGTAGACCAAGAGTCCGTAGACCACAAGCCTTATGACCATTTGTAATATTCCCACTTAGCTTTAGCTAAGAGGAACATTCAATTTTGTTTTAATTCTTGCTTCATGAATAAAAGAATAAAGGAGGACATGTAAAACTCCTAAAAAGTCTGAATAAATCAATGCCCATGTGAACAAAGACAAATCAGGGCTATGTAAATAATCACTTGCAGGTTTGAAAGAGGTTTGAGCTAGAGACTAGGTCAACCTTGACCAAATCAACAACATTGTCTAGGTTCATTGCATCTCTAAAAGGGATAGCGCAGTTCTAGAAGGGAGCCTCTAATGTGAAAAGGGATAACTCATCAAGATGGTTTAGGGTTTGCAAGAGCTTTCTCATCTTATAAAATGAAAAGGAGGGTAGCAAGCGAAGGTTGTTGATAGATCATATTTCTGAGTATTTGTCTGCTTAGACAAATACCATTCTCTGTTGTTGAGTGGAGGATTGTATCTGGAATTCCTATGCAGGAGTTTCACCTCTTCCTTTGATGATTCAAGGAGGAAATTTTACTAAATTGAACCACTATTAGGCTTGAGGCCAAGCTCCTACTTACATTGGCAGCGCTGATCCATTGAGGGTATTGCTGTCTCTACAAGCTACAGCAAGTGGTGATATAGATCTGCAGAGATCTAGTGTATGTTGAGAGCCTCTCTCCATGGATTGGGTCCTTTGACCTCCTAGAAGAGTGTACCATTTATTTATGCTTCAGATCTATACTTCTACAGTGTTTATTTATGACATTTGAGCCACAACGCTTTCTATGTTGGAAGACTGCGTTATTTTGTTGTAGATCTCTTTATGGTGTTTTGCTCATAGTTTAGATCAGAGATCCTTAGTGTTGGAGTTTTCCTTCCACTAGGTGATACATGGATTAGCTTTCTGATCTATGTACTATTCAAATCTGATCCATTGTAATGAAATTTCATATTCAGAAATTTACTGTAGCATTTTCTAGATCTGCAACTTGTTTCTTATATCTACTCTTACTCATGCATGCTTTTGTAAAAATTCCAAGTGGATCTTGTAGAGAAAACTATATAGTCTCCAGATCTGGTATAGATCTAATATTTTATCCATATATCTGTCCTAGATTTTAGTTTTAACTTCCAGCTGCTGAACCACCTGAAAAATAACACTGTTGAAGCATTTATGCAAATGTACTTTTGTTCCTGCTCTCTTTTCTTAAGATTTATTGTTGTATTGGCTCATGCATTATACTGTATAATGAAAGGGCTGTATCATAATGTTTATTTGCTATTGTAAGACTGAAATATAAGTCTCCTTGCTGGTATCCTCTGAACATCTGCTAAAACTATGCAATTCCTGAAGCAATGCTTGCATTTTGCTGCAGCCTTCCTCTTTGGGTTCTTTTTAGCTAGTCAATTTTTTGGGAGATCTGTTTAAATAGTATAAACTAATTTTTTTCTGATGAAATTCCATATATAAGTCACATACATCATAAATTAGGGGAAAAAAGCCTTGATATGCGATATTTTTGCACAGTTTTACTTATACAGCGTTTTCCTTGAACACCTTGTTGAAATTCTTAAAAAGGGGATTATTCCAAGTTCTATAGACAGAGTCTGCAGATGGCCAGGTAGCCTCTGGATATCATCCTTTATTTTTAAAGGTGAAATATCCATTAAATTCCCCTATAGTAAATCTCTATAATAGAATCTTGATATTCCATAAAAGGGGATATTACAGTGGTATCGGAGCTCCACTCTTGGCACAACCTGTGCTTACCATTAGAGCACCATTCCTGCTACATTATGAAGATGAGGATCCTCCCACTGAGAGGGAGAGTAGGTACCAAAATAGAAGTCATATAAATTATGACTACCACTGTTGATCTTGATAAGGGTCAAGACAAGGGGAAAGCCCCTAAATTTGTGAATGATAAAGATAAGGAAGTAGAGTAGTTTGAAAACATTCTCTTGGAGGATATGAAATATCTATCCAAGGAGATAAAGGAGATGAGGGTGGATAGAATGAGGGAATCCCTTGGGAGGTTCCATCAAGGAGAAAGTTCTGATATGTCTCATTTTGGGACTGGTCAACCTATGAGCTTGCCACAAGCTCCACAGGCCTCACAACGCTCTAGCATGCCTACCTTCTTGGATGTAGAGAATGAAGGACTACAAGATCCAACCTCCCTGGAAGGGTAATTTGTAGAATATGACTCAAAAAGTCAGAGGTTCAAGGATAACTTGAGCTTCCAATAATTTTTCCATCTCAAGGACCGAAGGACACCATGGCAGCAGTACAGAGATGGTGGTTTCTTCCAGGGGAGACACCATACTATGGTCAGGTTATTTTTTCCCAATTTCGATGGAACATCCTCTTGTTCTACCAAAGCATGGGTGGAAAAGTTGGACATCTATTTCCAATTGAATAAAGTGCCCGAAGTAGAAGCCATCAAGATTGCTGCACTGCATTTTGAGGGAGAAGCCCACAACTGGTGGTTTCATGGACTATCTACATTGGGACACAGAAATGTGTCTACATATGATGAGTTCACTAGGATACTAGTGGAGATATTTGATCGGAAATATCCAAAGGCCCCTTTTATAAGCTTGGAAAAGCTGAAGCAGACAAGAGATGCAGAGGACTATATCTATGAATTCCTGAGATTGTCAGTAATGGTCCCTGATCTATCTGTATCAAGGAGAGTCTACATGTTCATTGATGGCCTAGAGGAACCTTTGCATGGGTTGGTTATGTCTACCAAGCCCATCACTTTGCATTATGCCATTGAGAGAGCTAGAGATCTCCAAGATGCCTTGCCAAGAGAAAAGGCAACTTTCCAAAGCAAAGCCCCTCATTCCTCTAAGGGGAAGGAAGGGAAAGCTGCTCCACCCAAGGAGAGATCACTGAAGAAGCCTCTTGACCTTGATCTTCGGAGGGAGTTGAGGAAAAAGAGATTGTGTTTCACTTGTCAAGAGCCACGGGTACCGGGACATAGATGTGCTGTTGGAAGGGCACACTATATAGAAGTATTCTCAGACTTGGAGGAGGAGGATGGGAATGAAGGACCTAGGAGGGGTCACAGCACTGGTGATGATGAGGAGGAAGATCAATCACCATCCAGAGGTGAAGAGGAAGCCTTTGCTCCAACAAGTGGGACTCTTGCTTCTTTGAGAGGGGTGCCCAAATATTTGACCCTAAGAGTGCAAGTTTCAGTCATGGACTAGAGAGTGTCTATTTTGATTGACAATGGGGCAACCCACAACTTTATTGATGCTCACCTTGTGCAGAGGAGAGGGATCCCCACTCACACTTTTGATGGGTTATTTTTTTTGGTTCCGGGAGATAGAACTATGCAGTGCATGCAGTATGTTCCATCACTTTTTGTGACTATGGGATCCTACACCTTGGTGGATCACTTCTTTGTAGTTGACATACCATACACCAATATCATCTTGGGTGCCTAGTCGTTGATTACCTTGGGTAAGGTAACCACTGAGTAGAAGGCCTTGTAGATGGAGTGGGTGGACTTGAAGAGTGGAAAACCACAAATAATTCAAGGCATACACACTTACCCTACACCTGATGTTTCCACACAAACAACAGAGATGGATTTGCACAGTGGAAGCAAGGATCTCACAGTTCCTTCTCTCATATTTATGAGAATGTTTCAAGGGACATTCCTACCTCATGGAAAGACATTTGGAATGCCATTAGATTCTGATCATGTGGGGGAAGCCTCACAAAGTGCTGCTCCAAGCATAGACCAAGCAAGGAGTGGAGTAATGGAAGAGAAAGCCACAATGTTGTGGGAGGAAGGAAAAGGGAGGATCAGCCTCCCAAAAAACAAATTTGGCATGCATAATGTCAAAGAAGCAATCAGCAACAAGGCAAGCACCACCATAGATGCATCAGCAGTGTTGTCCTTGTTGAGTTGTGTGGATCCATATTGGAGATCTCAACTCCTTGTGTAGTACTCCAAAGATCTACACACCAGGATGATATTAGATGGCATGAAGCAAGGGGGAGGCTATGTGGTCCATGAAGGGGTCATCTATCATATTGGTAAAGTATTCTTGTCTCAAGCCTCCAAGCTTAAGCAAGAGATACTACAAAGAGCACACAAAGAGCTCCTTTCCAGCTATATGCAGTCAGCAAAGATCTACTCCCTAATCATGAGGAGTTTTGATTGGGAGGGTATGAAGGAGGAACTACATCAGCACTATTATTGGGAGGAAATACATCAACACTTACAAGAGTGAAATATCTATGAGGAGATGGGGCAGCCGAAGGAATCTGTGCATGAGTCATTTCAGCCATCTCTTCCTTCTCTCAAAAGAGAAGAAATGCCCATGCCCAACTCCATGTGTGTGGGAGACTTGAATGGTAAAGAATCTGATCTTATAGGGCATGTTTATTTTTCTAATTTGACATATTCTCTTACCATATGTATGTAGGCCATGGCACCTAAAAAGAGTGATATTACATGCAAATCTCATGGCATTGATGAGGCCAATAGAAAGTCTAAATTTGGCCACTCCCTTGAGGTGCAAGGGGAGATTCCCTATCATGATGGGTGCTTCCCAAACGCACCTAACTTGGGTATCACTTTCAACCATGTCAAGGTGACCCATGCAGCCAAGATGTGGTGGGATTACCACTTACCACACTCAGATCTACTCAAGCCAAGGAGAGCATTGCATTGGTATCTTATGTGGGATTGTGACCCACCTCCTCAAGTGCAAATTTCAGTTTGCATATATGTGATTTTGCTTCCATACATAGATGATATATTAGTATTGTTTATGGGTTTGTATGGGAAAAAAGTGGGTAGTGTATATGTACCACATGGGATGGAACTTTATCTTGTGCTTCATGATACATGTTTTAGATGTGACATTGCTTCACCCATGTTTATTTGTGTTGAGTTTTACACTCCTGAAGGGATAGACTATGTGTTAGCCATCAGTATTTTTTACATGTTAGTGATGACTATATCTACAGTTGAGTTTTCTAGAAACTGATTTCCTTATGTCAATATGTCATCTAAAAAAACCCTCATAAAACTTTTTTTGCCTTTCTGCTTTTCAGTCCACCCATGTCGAAATCAAAACCTCATTATCACTATCCTATCTAGCTTCAACCCTACTGGTCTGCCCATCAGCTCCAAAAGCAAATCCAAATCTGTTTCAAAAGTCTCCCCTATGTTAGGAAGTGGCGCTTTAAGACATTTTACCCTTGGCAATCATCAAAAAGCCAAAAAATCCTCCATCTGCTACAGACCAATCATGACCAACCTCCTACTCTGCAAATCAAGTTGATCACAGCTCTAAGTCGCGCCACTTATATCCCTAGGTCTCAGCACTGCATGAACCACAGTCTCAAGCTGATTAGTAGGTGTTTCACAGGGTTTTATGGATTCTACAAAGACAGGAAATATAACTTCATCTCAGGAGTAAATGCTTGAATCTACAGTTAGAGGAACAGTTGCTTCTAAATGTATCATGAGCCTGAGATATATCTGCAAAACAGAAAGTCACTCATCAAGACCTTGCAGTTTTCCTTCCAGCATGAAAATCACAGTAAGAAAAGGACACCACTGTCTCAGCAAACTGGTAAATTGTCATGGCCCAGAACCTCCTTCATTTACAAGCAGAGGGTTAGGGTGCCTCCTTCATCTACAAGCAGAGGGCGCTGGCCAGTATTGACTTTAAAGATTGCAAAAGTCCAGGTTTGCCTTTTACTGAACAGTGAAACAATATCTCCAGGTTTTATGAATGTGAGTGATGATCATAATAGGGATAGAGTCTGAAGTATGCAAGTTCAAAGGAAAACAGAGTTTGGTCTGATAAAGGAGATCATTTGAAGTTTTCAAATTATGTGAATTGTTAAACTTTAGAAAGGCATGTCATTAGTAAAAATTCCAATCATAAGCAGCCTGCTTGTCCACAAGATCAAATTGAAAAGGTGCTGACAAAACATGTCATTACACAGGCAGAAGGAAAGTTGTTTGTTTTTCAAAAGGCGCCGACCTACATAGCCACAGAGACTATCTTTCAAATAATTTGTCATAAGATGACCAAAGCAAATGATGACATCTCAGTTCCCCTCAGAGCAGTACAATGAGACAGTGACAATTTGACTAGGGTTGTTCTCAAGCATAGTGGTGATTGCAAACAGAGCCTTATCAAATAATCTTCAGATACTTTGCTCAGTGAAAGGCCTCCTCCATTTATGAGCAGATGGCCAAAGCATTGCATATTGTTGAAAACTGATTTGGTCAAAATGTGTAGTGGAAGGATACAAAGGAGGTAAATAGAAGTCTGTACACAGGTGGAAGATGGTGTTTATATTTCAAAATGCATTACACATAGGAAAATGTCTTTCAAGAAATACATCATGATGGACAGGAAACAATATGAATATGTATGCATTGATACCAAAAAGGAGCAGTTTCCTTAAGGGAAAGGGTCAAACAACACCCCACTGTCACCTACCAAGAAGTCTAAGGGAGCTCCTTTTGAGTAAACAGAGAAATATAGTATGAAAGCATGCAACCAAAAGATGGCACTTACAGTCCAGGGAGAAGCTTATAAATCACCTAAGAGCAGAAATTATCAAACAAATTGGAAGAAGGCAGACCATCTCCTTTTAAAAATGACAAAATGGCTTTCAAAGCTTTTCAACAGACCTGGTGTGGTTTTCTCTTTTAAAATATCACCAAGAAAGTAAGACAGTGGACAAAGTTGAGCTTTGGAATGGTTCTATTACAAAAAGGTCAATGCACTGATCAAAGCAAATGATAACTGTGTTTCAACATTGTAAATAAGTATACCAGTTATGAATAGACAAAGAAGTGGTTTTGATAGATTATCAGTGTTTTGGGAGTTTGAAACAAATGGAGCTTTCTCATTATTAAAAAAAAAAGGGGGACAGATATATCATAGATGATGTACCTACAGGCAGGGAATTATTTTGGAAAAAGGTAGCGCCTTCCTGAAATCAAAAAACCATAACCAAATCCAAATTATGTCAGCAATCTGGGCACCTACAAAAGAGAAAGGGTTGAAGGAGCAAGCAAACACCGAGGCTGTCAAAGCAAGTTGACAATGCAAGACCTACCCTTTCGGAAAAAAGGCAGTTTTCAGGTATTTTCCTGACAGTGTTAAAGTGGTTATATAATAGATATCACCAGTAATTTTAAACATGGTGGCAGAGATGATGAAGGTTATTGAGTTATTTTTCAAAGTTGAAGTTTGGTGTTAAAGTTATCACCCAAAGAACAAAACTCGCAAAAAATCACCCTTTGAACACCTGTGCATGAGTAAAACAGAGTTCTGGCTTTTAAGCTATTTTTGTTTTCATAAAGGGGTTGGTCCATGATTAAACGGTCTAAAAAGCATAGAAAATCTTCAAACGCGTGCACAGATTATGAATCCAGTTTTGCAAATGCACCAAGGTTGTTGGTAAAAAGGATCAAAAAGGCTTTAAACGCCTTACAAAAGCCAACCAAACAAATTTCATTTTGCATTTAAAAATAGAAGTGACCATTGCAGATTTTGAAACGACATAAGAGCAAAGTCGAGGGGGAATTTGCACTTTCAAAATCACAAGTGAGTTTCCTCCAATGTTCTCAGCACCACAACAAAGAAGGCCAGAACAAGCTTTAGCATTCTGCACACAGTTTCAGGGTTGAGCGATCGCGCGACGGGCCTGGAAAACCGCGCGACGCGCCTGGGGGCGTTTTTACACAGGCATCCCGTGTACGCGCGACGCGCCTGTACACGGCGCTCGACTGCCCGACCCGACAATTTTCTTTGGCGCGGCACTCCGAGGGATCAGCACGTCGCTCACCTTCTTTGACCTTCTTAAGCCATTCAACGCCTCCAGAGCTGGACTAAACTCGTCAGTGAGCCCCTCCATTATATTCTCAAGGTATTCCCATATGCATTCTCACTTCTTGAAACCAATTGTTAAGTGACATAAAGTTTTAAAAACCCTGTTTTTTTAGCTATGGTGTGAGACAAATTGTCGAGATTGACCTTGTTTATATATCAACATATATGTTAAGAAGATGCCCAGCAAGGTGAGGGTCAAAATCAGAAGAATGGCTTGACCTCGTTTCTTCTGCTATATCACCATATCTGTCATTAGGCTATGTGATATTTCGAAGTATAAAACTGTGATAAGATGTTAGTTATGGTATTTGGGGCACCTGCAGGAAAAAGGTGGTATTGAAGCTAAGAGAAGCTTGTTTCACCTCCATTAGTCAAGGGACCAAGGGTCCTACACCTCCAAAGCAATCAAGGAGCAGAGGTTAAAACTATAAACTACAGAAAGGGCCATTAAACAGGAGTTTGGATTGTGGGGAAGAAATGAGCTGCTACAGCCCTTATTAAAACCATGGAGCTTGTTTCAAATACTGTCACCATTGTTCCATAAACAGTGAATTCGACTGTATGCTCACACCAGGGTTAAATTTATGAGCCTGTTTTTTGTTTAATAGAGTGACATACATATAAGAGAACAGTGAAGCTTAGTAAGAAAAAAGGGTTCTTGGTCAAGCAGAAAATTATAGGTTGAAGCTCCGGAGGAAGGTTGCTCACACTACTCATAAAGGGACAATATTCACTATATTTGCCACTTGTTTGCCTTTTGATTTTCCAGCTCATATTGATGAAAGGATGTGCTTATAGAGTAAAGGTATTTTTCTACCAAAACCAGAGGGTTACATTCATAAGGAACCCTTGATTGTTTTGAAAAAGAAATCTCACATAGCTTCTGCCTAAAAACTTTGTAGTCTTTTAAAGATCTGTCATCTTGGCTCAGGATTATGCCAGTGACTGTTTAATTGCATTAAGGGTTGTTTTCACATATGCAAGTTGGTTGACTATTAGCGCACTTAGACAAGGCATGTTTGGGATAATTGGAAAATACAATATTGATCCAAGATACAAAGATGTGTTGATTAACTTTCAAAGATCACCAAGCAGGGAAACTTTGACATTGTATACATCCTGCCTCATACAGTCTGCCCTTCTTTTTTTCACTATATTATTTCCTACTGAGAAGTTGTTGACTAAGTTATTTTCAAGGTGGAAGGCCACTTTCTGAAGATCTGGGTTTAAATGATTGGATTTTACCTTGGAGACATAGATACAGGTCTGTTGATTGGCCTCTAACAAATTCACAAGGAAAAGTGATTTCTCAATACTGTGCACAGGAAATTTACACAGCAGTCTGTCTCCTCTTTGCTATATGGTACCCTATTGAAAATTTTGCCTGGCTGAGGTACATTCAAAGGTAGAAGGCTGGTTTTAAGGAGAGCAGAAGTTGTGTATTACAAAAAACTTGTTGCAAGACATCCAAATCTCATTGTCTATCTGTCAAAGCAGTAAAGTGACACAGTTTGACTCCAACGGGACATTTTACATACAGTGAAGGCAGTTTACCTCTTCCAAAGCATATTTAGGTCAAAATTCCTCCAAGGCAAGACAACAGGAGCGGTCCACATAAAAGATATGAGCCCATCTCTACAGAAGAGATTAATGCTCATCCATCTGTACTTTTCAACTTCCATGAAGTAGGCTGCCTTGATTTCTGCCAGAAGATAGAAGAAGTCAAGAGTTTTTCGCCATTAACACACTTGTGCGCCCTGAGATTCAAAGAAAAACACTTCCAAGTGGCGGGTCTTGATTTCAAAATTTCTCTAAGGTATGTGTCCAAGGCCACCAAGATCCCGTATCATGGCGAAAAATGGTTTAAACAAGCTCATCTTGACTTAGAGGATTACAAACCTTTCATCAAGCCTGAACATAGAGAGGCTGTCACTGCTATTTTTCCTTTTTCATATCTCCTTGACAGCTATGCTCCTCTTATGAAAGTCATAATGAAATATTTCACTTGTGAAGGGAGGTTTAATCGAATTTATGCCTACCATGTCCGATTATTGATGCATTTTACCAGAAGTAGGCAACTAAACCTCCCTTAATTTTTGTTCAAGAGCATAGAGAAGATGGCATCTACTGTCCAGAAGAAGGCCCCACCTCTGCAAATCCCTTCCCTTTTTCATCATTCTTTGATCAAGATTATCTTCCTACACCAGCTAGAGAAGAAAGAGGTTCCATGGGATTTATTCATCAGTCATCCAGATTTTTCTACTGTTCCTCCTGCCCATGTTTCTCCCACTCAGCCTGTCCATCGCCCTGTACCTTTGTCCAGTAGGCCTACTCCTAGAAGGCTCAGGATGTCTACAGGACAGTCAAGTCAACAAGAGGGAAGGGATGAGCAGCAGCAGTTAGATGATGAGGAACAACAGCAAATAGAAGGTGAAGGATAGCAGGTCCAAGATGAACACCAGCAAATAGAAGGTGAAGGACAACAGGTCCAAGATGAGCAGCAGTAGGTGCAAGATGAAGAACAACAGGTTGGGCAGGAAATTGAGACACCTTTTGAGCCACAAATAGAACCAAGCATTGAAGCATAACAGCAAGCTAATGTTGGCGAGCAGGGGCAGCAAAGTGAACAGCCATAAGAAGACATCCAACAGCCTCAAAAAGAGCAGCAAGTTCAGGAAGATGTCAAAGGTAAATCAGTTGTTTCTCCTCCTCCCAAAAGAACAAAACTCAGCACAGCAAGGAAAAGAGGGTCTAAGGCTGCCACTCTAACAGTGACAAAGGTTGTTCCTAGCAAGAGGAAATCGCCCAAAAGGACATCTTCTATCATGCCAAGGAGGAAAAGCGCAAGATTGGCTTTCAAAGGTAAAAGCAAAGTTGGAGAAAGTACAAAACATGGAGGTGAATTAGCTGTCATCCCTATCCAAAGCGATGACAGTGATAATGAGGCCCGCCTTCTCGAAAACCTCCTAATTCATAAAGAGGGACAAATTGAGGCATTAGAGGAGGATCTTCAAAGGGCAAGGAATTTCAACCACTTCTTAGAGATTCAAAACAAACAAATGAATGTGCACACAGCTGTTCATGAGGCACGGGCGATCAAATATAAAAATGAGGCAGCTAGGGCACAAGCGAGAATAGAAGAACTCATTGGTGAGTTTGATGATGAATAGGAGGAAGAACAGCCTAGGCGGAAGAGGCCTAGGACCATCGGGCTTAGAAGAGCCTTAGAAAAGCAGAGAGCAGAAGAGCAAGCCCAGCTCCAAGCCTTTCCTCTCACTGCACTCCTTGAGCAGGAAATTGAAGAAAACAAAGAGGCTTGGCTTGAAAGAGCTAACAAGAATTTGGAAATGAAGCTTGAGAGGGTGAATAGAGATTTAGAGCTGCAGAGGAAGAGGACACATCACTTCCAAAAACTGAATCAGTTTGCCCGGCGCAAACTAAAGGCAGCCCAAGAGAAATTGAAGAAGGCAACGGGGAAGCGCCTAGCATGGAAAGAAAGGAAAAGCATATCAGCCCTTGATATTTTGGCCTCAGCTTCAGAGCATGTTGCTATGGACCCTTGAGGGTCATGCATGCCAATTTTGGGCCTTTTTCGGCAACTTTTTGTTTTTTGGCATTTTTTGGGTTTTTGGTCGAAAACTCATAATTTCGCCATTTCAGTTTGAGGAGTTGTCAAGGGAGGAGGATGATACCGATGGATGCCATAATTCTATGAGCAGGTCTCCAGCGATTTTCAGGGCATTTGGAGATCATTCGCCCCCTCGAATTGGCGAAAAACGCCTGCTTTTTGCACATTCTGCCCGCCATATCAGCAGTCTGCTATTTCCTGGTCTTTTACACACAGGTACAGTTTTGGATGACTTCCAGGCCTCAGATTGAGATGGTTTCAGTTGCACCGGAAATTAGACATAGAGAGCTTTCCAACAAGCCCTCATGAGCCTCATTTCGACATCAGGAAGGCTGCCTATTGCCTCCAGCAAGTCAGGGGACCTTTTTCAGGCATAAATATGAAGTATTTTTGTAATTTTTGAACCTCAAAAATCTGCTTTTCCCAAATGTACGTTAAGCTATTTTTATACTTGGGAAATGATGTAAAGTCAATATAATTTCCGTTTTTAGCAGTTTTTTAGATATTTTATGGGATATTTTGTGCCTTGGGCTTTGCAAAGCCTCAAGGACAAGTTTAGATATTTTGACTTGGCCAATGGGATAGCTAGTTGCTCCATGATGTCTTCCTCCCTCAAGCCTATTTATTCCATGGGTTTCATTGTAAATCAGAGGCTGAACTTGAGAGAAGAATTAATACATTGGTCATATGAGCTTTGATGAATACACTTGTGGTATGATTTTTGGACTGCCTCTTGGATGCTTTTGAGGAGTGATGAAGGATTGGTGATGGATTCCATGACATGGTAGAATGGTATAGTGTTTCTTGCTATGTTTTTGTCTTCTAGTTTTCATTCATAATACATGCTTCTTGCTGCTATAGATCAATAGAGATTGATTTTGAGATATGCCCATGGAGGCACCTCAAAATTCCTGAATCTTCATAGCTTGATGTTTTCTTCTTCCTTAGTTATGCTAAAGAATTCTTAACTGCTCTTTAGTAACTTAAGGATACTATTTGCTAGTTTTATTTACAAGTTCTATGCATGTTGAGTAGGATGTATGGTGTGCCCTGCCTACCTATAAGTTGTCCATAGTTCTGTCCATAAAACTTTCTCTTTGACTAATTAGTTGATCATCTTGTTGAACTAAGGAGGCCTAGTCCCGATCTAGCCCTTTGCCTAAAACTATGAAAGCTTGTTTGTCAAAGTGCCCAATAACTTAGAGACTATGTTTAGGCGTTCCGGCATAGTATTTTGAGTTGTTAGTCCTTCTTATGTGTTTTCCCCAAAGTCTGATAGCCATTTCCCAAAGTTAGAGGGTCTTATACTTCTATGCATGGCTGGAATGTTTGATTTATGTGTATTAATTAGCTCATAGTTACACTTAGCATGATTAATGGCTTGCTATAACATGTTTATGTCTGCTATCAACTAATTACACTTGAAATCCCTCGTCTTTCACAAGCTTGATGTCCATTTACTCCATTCTGCCCAAAGATCCCTTCTACCGTGAATCAAATCGGCCCTACAACAACCTTGCATCATCATCTCATAGCTTCCTTGACCTGTTTGACCCCATAGCCCAATTGATCTAACTTCTTATTATCCATTTTTACATCTTTGATCAGTTTTATCCCTCACAAACTTAAAAACCAAAAATAAAAAAACTCACTTCATAACTAGCCTAATATCAGAACACCATAAGTGAACACACCGATATCTTTCACATCTAATAGAGAGAGCACTCTCTGAGTCCAGGAAGGCTAGGTCCTCGGGATCCAAAGCTTGTTTTGATGTATAAATCATTTTGGCTGTAATCCGGCCAAACAATTTGACCCTGACGGACTATGCCCCTATCATGTTAGCATTGGAGGATAAATTTCTGATGTATTGGCTTGATGAGCACTTGGTCCATGATGAAAGCTTGATCCTTGATGGTGCCATAAATGGATAAGGAGAAGAACTACAGCTCTTACCCTGTCAGTTGCTTGAGGACAAGCAACATTTTGGAGGGGAGGAATGTAATATTCCCACTTAGCCTTAACAAGAGGAACATTCAATTTTGTTTTAATTTCTGCTTCATGAATAAATGAATAAAGGAGGGCATGTAAAACTCCTAAAAAGTCTGAATAAATCAATTCCCATGTGAACAACGACAAATCAGGGCTATGTAAGTAATCACTTGCAGGTGTGAAAGAGGTTTGAGCTAAATACTGGGTCAACCTTGACCAAATCAACAACGCTATATAGGTTCATTGCATCTCCAAAAGGGATAGTGCAGTTCTAGAAGGGAGCCTCTAATGTGAAAAGGGATAACTCATCAAGATGGTTTAGGGTTTGCAAGAGCTTTCTCATCTTATAAAAGGAAAAGGAGGGCAGCAAGAGAAGGTTGTTGATAGATCATATTTCTTAGTATTTGTCTTCTTAGACAAATACCATTATCTACTGTTGAGTGGAGGATTGTATCTAGAATTCCTATGCAGGAGTTTCACCTCTTCCTTTGATGATTCAAGGAGGAAAGTTTGCTGAATTGAACCAATTTTAGTCTTGATTCCAAGCTCCTAATTACATAGGAAACAATGATCCATTGAGGGTTTTGCTGTCTCTGCAAGCTGCAGCAAGTGGTGATCTAGGTCTGTAGAGATCTAGTGTATTTTGAGAGCCTCTCTCCATGGAGTGGGTCCTTTGACGTCCTGGAAGAGTGTATCATTTATTTATGCTTCAAATCTGTACTTCTACAGGGTTTATCTATTACATTTGAGCCACAAAAATGTCTATGTTGGAATACTGCATTATTTTGTTGTAGATCTCTTTATGGTGTTTTGCTCATAGTTTAGATCAAGGATCCTTAGTGCTGGGGTTTGCCTTCCACTAGGTGATCCATGGATTAGCTTTTTGATCTCTGTTCTATTAATATCTGATCCATTGTAATTAAATTTCATATTCATAAATTTACTGCAGCAGTTTCCAGATCTGCAACTTGTTTCTTAGCTCTACTCATATTCATGCATGCTTTTGTAAAAATTTCAAGTGAATTTTGTAGAGAAAACTATATAGTCTTTAGATCTGGTATAGATCTGATATTTTGTCCATATATCTGTCCTAGATCTGAGTTGTAACCTCCAGCTGTTGAGCCTCCTGAAAAATAACACTGTTGAAGCATTTATGAAAATATACATGTGCTCCTGCTCTCTTTTTTGAAGATTTATTGCTATATTGGCTCATTCTTTCTACTGTATAATGAGAGGGCTTCATCATAATGTTGATTTGATGTTTTATTACTGAAATATGAGTCTTATTTATGATATCCACTGAACATCTGCTAAAACAACACAATTCCTGAAGTAGTTCTTGCATTTGATTGCAGCCTTCCTCTTTGGGTGCTTTTTAGCTAGTCTACTTTTTGGGAGATCTGTTTAATGTGCTTAAACTGATTATTTTCTAATTAAATTCCATATATAAAACAAATAAAACATAAATAAGAGGAACCAAAACCTGATCTGTGTTATTTTTGCACGGTTTTACTTATACAACATTTTTCTTGAGAACCTTGTTGAAATTCCTAAAAAAGGGATTATTCCAAGTTCTATAGACATAGTCTACAGATGGCCAAGTAGCCTCTGGATCTCATCATTTATTTTTAAAGGTGAAATATATAGTAAATTCCCCTATAGTCGATCTATGGAATAGAATCTTGATATTCCTGAAAAGGAGATATTACATCATTGGATGCGTAGGCTAAATCGCTATAAATAGATGAACCTTTTTTGAGTCATAGGTAGGAATGAATAGAGATTGATGCGAAGTAAGAAATGATAATTCTATGTTAGGTTTGTTTGGTTTAGGACTCCTGCTAGCTGTGTTCATGGAGATCCTCTTTCCTGCTATGTGCGGACCCTGTTGGCTATGTGCGCAGGTGGTAATTTGGGATTGTAAGAGGATTTTTGGGTAATAATATAGATGTGTGAAATTATTGTGGACATTTGATATTTTCTGGATCTAATATATTATGGTTGATGTGAACTAGAGTTATATGATCTATTTGTAAGCTGTGAACTGTCTATGTTTAAGGTAAATGCATCTGTGATCTGTTAATCTGCTGCGAATATAATGTTCTGTGATTATAGCTGATAGTGCGCATGTGGATGCGAGCTTGTTAATTAGATCTAATATTTGTATTCTGATTATTTATTGGAACTACTATGAACGACTTCTGGCCATATAGATCTGATAATTTCAGACCGACTTTACTTACCTGCTCTCTCCCAAGGTGCAGAAACCTAGTTCCAGCACCCTCCCATACTGCTTTGGGTGAGACTTTGACCTGCGCAAGCAAGTCACTGCCGAAAGGGCCAGTAGTATAGGGGTTTTTTGGAAAACCTTAAATTTCTACCCTAGGTTAGGAACCCTCAAGCCAACAATTCCTACCTCTCCTGCATATCATTTCTTATCTATGGAACAAAATGCTCTCGAAATAATGGAATTCCTCTTCCTCCTAGTGACCCGGTTATAAAAAAACCCAATAACCTACTAGTGGTTAATTTTTCTACTTAAAATCTCAACTAGATTTAAAATATAGAGTATTTTACATAAAAACACGTGGCTATCCCCTTTTCCATGAATAATGCAGGTTGACACAACATCCTCCTGATCTATAGGTGTAAAAATAGGAAGGTCAACTTCAGAGTGGTATAAATTTCACAGATAGACTCTGATTGATGTGCTTATTGCACCATTGGAAAAATATTTGAATGTAGAATAACATGAGAAAGTACCACACTAGATTAGAAAATTTTTACCCCCCAAAAATGTCGTTTGATGTGCCAAAACACTCCTGAAAGGTTTCAGACCCCACTTCACCAAACTGGGTCCTACCAGTAAAAACAGTCCCGTGAGCTGATCCCTCCATTTTTTCCTTTCCAAATGCATCAAGATGGATGAAAAAAAATTTGATGTTAAAATTGGGATCACACCTCCCCATTTTGGGAGGCTTTTGGTCCCCAAAAGCTTCTACTAAATGAGGTGAGGAAATGTTTCCTCCACCTTCTCTGTAGTGTACCATTTAGCTTTCCGTGGACGTTGTCCCTTCAACCCAATCTACCAAAGGTCATACTGCTCCTGTCTTATAGTTATGTACCTATTATGTGAAATTGTATCTTCTTTCAACTCATCATGAGCATCTTGTACCAAATCCTCCATGAAAGGTAGGACTTGCTCCTCTTCCTGATCTAGCATGGAAGGCTCATAGAGTTTCAAATTCTCTACATTCACAACTCAACAAATGTGCATATATGGTGGTAAATTTAGTTGATAATAATTATCATCAACATTTTCGAATATCTCAAAGGGACCATATATGAGAGCCTTGATTTTATTACCAAGCCCCTGTAGCCTCTCCTTGTTCAATTATAGCCATACTTTTTCTCCTACCTTGAATGATTTCTTTGTTCTGTGTTGATCATGTGTGGCCTTATACTTATCCTACAACTTTTGTAGTGTTTCATGTACCTGTACATGGATATGCCTGATCTTCTCTATAAAAATTTCAGCCCTCAAAGCATCTCCTATAATATATTCCCTCACTCCTCCTTGCTACCCATTTGCAATATCCAAAGGTGAAGGTGAAAATATCCATAACACGTCTCAAATGGGGAATTTCTTGTAGAAGTGTAGACTGCTTTGTTGTGGGAATGTTTTATATATACCATATTGTAATCCCAGTTCTTCAGATTATTTTGGTTGTATCCCCTAAGAAGCTGCACCAAATTCCTGTTGACTACTTTTGTCGGCCCATCTGTCCATGGATGGAATTTTGTAGATCTATTATTATATCCATATTCTCCCACAATGTAGTCCAAAATGGACTAAGAAATATCATGTCCATGTTTGAAATAATGCTCCTCCATATCCAAAAGAGAACCCAGACCTATCCAAAGAACAATTTTTTTGCTTCTTATCCGCTGCCAGTCTTTTTATAGGGCATCAGAACACACAAATTTTTGAACTTGTCAACTACCACGAACATGTATTCATGTCCCTTCCTTGTTGTCAGTAAATATATAACAAAGTCCATGGAAATGATTTCCTCAGGACACGTAGGTACATGTAAGGTATGATAAAGACCTTGTTTTATGTTTCTAGGCTTGCTGGTACAAAAAATCATGCATCCTCTTATGAACCTAGCTACCTGATCTTTCATCTTAGGAAATACACATACCTTTGCAAGTTAGCCATGGTCTTCCCTACACCAAAGTGCCCTGCAAACTTGGAGGTGTGAGCCTCTCTAATCATTTGCAATCACTCACCTTTAGCAACACATAGCTTATCCAACCTATAGATCAACCATTCTTGGAGATTGTAGTCAATGATGTTGTTGCCATCATGCACATGACTCTGACTCTGCAACTATTGATACACCTCCTTGAAGTACTCATATTTTGAATATGTGTCTCTGTATGCATCATGGGTGAATGGCTCTGTTGCACCTTAAGAGACAATCCCTTGGTCGTGGAAAGGAATCAGTGCTTAAGACATTTTAGAAATATATTTCACAATTTTAATTATATTAGGTGGTCTTTGTTTATTCCCTTTGGAAATTAATTCTTCAAAACCCTCAATAATCTGATATAATGAAAGATTCTACAATGCCATTTACTGTTGATATCTGAATGAAAAGAAGAAATGAAGAATAAACTTAAAATGATATGTTGTAACAAAAAATCTATCACCTTAAATATTAGAAGAAATTTATGTAGAAAAGAATAGTTGGAGTGAAGGAGCGCATAGTAATGTTATTTAGATCTTACTCACAGATGCAATTAAGGGACCGACAATTACTTTACTTCACTTCATTCAAAGAAGAAGAAACACAAAATTATACAGGAAAACAAATCACCATCAAAATTTGTAGGAAACTTGATGCTTCTCTCATTACTTTCTGATAAAAGCAAGTACAAAATTTGTAGTCTTCCAGAGGTCCAAAACTCGGAACCCTCCTCATTCTTTCTATCTCGCTTAAATACATATAAAACTAGTTTGTAACTGTTGGAACTTCTTATAACTACTCAAAATACCTAAACTGTCTCATAACTACTTATTACATTGCAGTTGAGGACATCATTACAACCTCGATATTATAACAAGAAAT